>OY986042.1:41853373-42442592 GCA_963920215.1 Nineta flava | reverse complement strand
GTAGTATTGATGATGTTAAAGCTTTGGCTGGCTACTACTGTTACGGTTATTTGTTACTATGGTAGTGTGAAAGTTGTGCGAGGAATGGCGAGTGAGAAATGTATATTTAGTGGGATGTGTGTGTGTGTGAGTGTTGCATCCACCAACTACTATCAACTCACTCAAGAGAGAAGTTGTTATATACTGCAATTCAAATAACATTTGTAGTAGCCTATATTGGAGGCCATCATTATTCACTATTTGCTACTTACTAACTTTACAATTATTGAGGGTTCAGTGTTCAGAATAATTTTTTTTGTATCTTGTCACTTTTGCGCTTGTTTTAAATAAACATGCATTATTCTTCTCGGATAAGATGAGCTCTCTTTCGTGGCCCAGCAATCAAAGTAATCAACTTTCTCTAAAATATTATTTGGTTGAAAATTTAAATTAGGTAACATTTTCGTTGCAGAGCTGCTGCTTCCCTATTATAATAATCGCAGTGACTTCGAAGTAAGGCATATAAGTCAATATGAATATTTTTTAATAACCTATAAAAATCAACACTGTATATTCAGTACAAAATTTAGCTGTTCCTTTTGTAAATATTGAAAAAATTGAAAAACACATAAGAAGTAAAGTTGTAGAAAATTAGTTTTACTATAATTAAGTTTCTTATCATTTTTTCTGTTTTTCTAATATTTACAGAAATATAGACAGTTGGATATTTACAGAGATATAGATGGTCGGCCGCCGCAAAATGACGATTTATAATTACCACATTAATCCCACATATAATAATTGCCACATTTTTATTTCCACATTAACCCCTACGATATGGGTATCAAATGAAAGGGCTTGATAAGCAAACACAGTAAGTAAAGTGACGTCATTCTAAATATGGCATATTAACCCCTATGATATGGGTATCAAATGAAAGGGCTTGATAAGCAAACACAATATATAAAGTGACGTCATTCTTCAATATGGCGGCCGCAGCAAATGGCGATTTATAATTTCCACATTAACCCCTATGATATCGGTATCAAATGAAAGGGGTTGATGAGCAAAAAAAGGGCTTGATGAGCGAAACACAGTAAGTAAAGTTCTTCATTTTGCTGGTTTGAGATCCCTTTTGTTAGGCGTCATCTCGTTGGTATTCTTCCCTGGACATGGCACTGCTAATTGGTAGATCGTGTTCTTCTCTTTCTTACAGTTCGGATACGTTGAGCTGTCTTTCATGAGAAATAAACGATTTGTACTTATAGAATAGAAAAAGTACTTCTGGACCTTACTACTTCAACATGGGTAGTATTTTTAGCCTACGAAACCACCACTGCACATAGAAAATATTCTTGTTTTCATCGATTTTATCATACAGAAGTGTTGCATTACGATACACGATGCTCGTTCGGACACAACACCAACATATATACAAGAGGTCCTTCTGTTTTCATACTATAATTTGTCACGCAGTGGCAATCAATGTGAAAAACAACACTGGATAAGTAAGCTATATGGAATGAGATGAGGAAGATGAATAGTTCAATCTCATCCTTCAAAAATTGGTACCCCAATCCCTACTACTAACTATTACTATGCGTCTATTTTATTCCTACTATTCATTGTGATAACATCAATGTCACACAATGTAACCAAACAACTGGTCACAACACCATACCATACCATGCTATACTATCTGACACCCCCAACACAGACACATCGACTGGTCGGTAGATAATGATGGTATTGGAAGAGGTTGGTTGGTTGGTTGGTTGGCTGACTGGATGTGCTGCTGCTGCCATAGCTGCACTAGAAATGAACAGACGAGTCTCATTTTATCAATGAAATGCATTGATTTGTTGAAACAGAAACAATAGTTAGATAATTTTTGATTTTTGAGGTAATGTATTGTGTGTTAGCCATTCGTGCTTTGAGTTAGTAATGTGGCTTTTTTATTTCTTTAGCTTTTATTTCACATTATATTTTATCTCTGGAACAAATCATCTATATAGTTTTTCTATTGTTAAATAACTCAAATAATTTATTTTTACATTCAACTTGACTTATTGTGAAAAGCGTTTCCTTTTTGTGAGATTAGTGCATATAACCTAAATGTAAACACCAGTCTACGACAGTTTTTCGAGGTTAAAGTTTCATTTTGTCTCCTGTTGTGTATCGCTTCAAATAAATCTGGGAAAGATTTACATGTGTTCATTTGCTTCTTCTAAAAATAAATGTTGGTTTTTAGAAGATGTACCTTTCAATTAAAGCCTAAGCAAAAGATAAAAGATGAGATCTGAGAAGTCTTGCCACTCTGACCTCAGAAGTCTGCCACTATGACCTCAGATATTTTGACTTCCCTTACTGGTTCAAGAAATCATTAATTTTCTTTGGATTAAGTTTTTTAGATACAGCTTCGTAAATGATTTTTGAAGTAAGATGACAACCCTTTTTTACTTCCAATTTTAATACTGCAAAATGGCTATTATTCGTAGAGTTTCATTTTAAAAGTATCTTGTTTCTATTCAGTTTAAATGGCATTTATAAGTAATAAAATGAAATTTTTGCGATATTTCAGATACAATATTACGAGGAAAACGAAAATTTCATTGCTAAAACGTACCATAAGGTCGACCATAAGGTCCATTGTGATGCCTTAGGATGTGAGGATGTGAGTGTAGTGGAAGGAATTTGTGAGTAGACTAGGAATTGGTAGGATATGCGGCTGCAGCCGACTATGATAGGAACTATGCCGATATTCATCTAGACTTCGTGAAGGAAACTGCAGAAAACCTTCTCAAGCATAGCTGGTTACTTCGTTCTTGTCCATACGCCGACAGTTTAATCAATCAACCGCCCTTTATTTTTTATAATTGACAAACTGCCGATGTCGGGGTTCGAACCCATAACCTCCCAGTTTCCAAGTACTGCATACTGCACAGACATAACACCTTAGACCGCTCGGCTACTTGGACTCCTGGTTGTAAGTATTAATGCATTTTTCCATTAGTAGTAATATCATCCAATGCTAACTCCGATTGAAACATTTATCATAATGATTCCCCAAATATCTACAGTTATGACCTTGTTATCACGTGATGTAGGCGAGTAATAATATCAAATTCAATGTTAATGCAATATAATATGTTATGATTATTATCAGAAAAGATTATTATTACCATTAAAGCTCAGCTTTCATTTTTTATATACATACTTTTGATATTATTTATAAAACAAAATTTTTAAGGCAATTTTGATTGTATTTTCTCCCAACATTTTGAATGGGGGTATTATGTAGCTATGATTATCCAAACAGCATTGGATGGTTATAGCTCATAAATAAAAAATGTTATCATATATATATTTTGCCCATTATCTCTATAAATATAAAAGTAGTTAAGTGTGTATCAAGTTTATGAATGACGGGTTCCATACAAAGTATAACTATTGTGGCATAGTCAAGGACTTGAAAGTTGCATTGAAATAATAAATATTGTAATCAATTATAATTGAATATATAAATTTGATGGTGTTTTTACGTACAAATTAAAACATAAACTCTTAGCAAATTCATTTATATTTTTGTTTTTATTTATGTTGTCATTTTTTGTTTAAAGTTTGTTACGGAATACTAAAATTTATGTGATTTTGTGCAAAAGAGGGATAAAATTTATTATTTGTGACTATTATATTTTTTCACATATTTTTATTTAAGGCCAGGAAATAAACTATACCGACCGAATGGCTCAAAATGTCGCTCTTCATCCCTTTTTTAATATTTTGCTTTTTGGCATTTATGATATTGCTCTTTATATTTGTAGTATAAAATTTGATTTGATTTTTGGGTCATTCTTTCTAACATTTATATTGCTGCCTAGATATTATCATTTTCCGGAAGCATTGCATTCACAGAACGGGAGATACAAACAATAAATTTCTCATTAAATTTGAAATTTATGGTCTAAAATTAGTATATTTTGATATGAAATTTTTTGAAATCGGATGAAATTTGCCCATAATAGAACAAACTTTATTTTTTGAATTCTGATGTTTTCTTTATTTTTTAATGTCATTTTCTAAAATTCAATTTTAGAAAATTCAATTCAATTTGGCAGGATATCCCTGCCAAATTTAACCATTTTATATGAGTTTTTTTTTGTAATCTACTATTATTAGATCATTCTTTTTAGGTTTTGTACTGCTGCCTCGATATACTTTTCGATATTCCGGATACTTTACTCGAAATGGAAGATACTACATACATTAAATTTGAAATATATGGATAAAAATTAGTTTATTTTGGCATAAAGTTTATTGAAATCGGATGAAATTTACCAGATAATGAATAAATGAATTATAATGGGGGAGATTTGGTGCACTGCAACCTATAAAACCTTTTGTGCTCCCCCATTTTGTGTTTAACGAGGAGTGGTCTCGTCATAGAGCATCTCGTCCAGCTCTGTTTCCTTCAGGAAGTATAGGAATTGGGTTTAGAGATTGTAGCTCCCTTGCACGAATCTGGTAGACTCCCAGGCATTATTTTTTTGTGTGTATGAGGGCGACACTGTTTATTAGAAGGTGTTCCGGGTTTCCTTCATTTCTCCACAAAACCTGCAGTTGCCCTCATTTCCCAAGCCTAGCTTCCGAAGAAGCTAGGCTTTTTGTAAGAAGCCTGTAGAAGCCTTTTGTAATAATTTCCAAGAAGATTCTTGGCCTGCCTGAGCCCCGGAAGATTCCTACAAACGGTTGGACTCTCTTGGCGTCTTCTTCCTTTCTGATCTCCTCTAGCTCGATAGAAGTGATTACCAGAGATAAAGCTCCCCCCGAATATATGAACCTTCAGGAAAACCTAATAAGCAAGCTCCTGGCTATTGCCAACATTTGGGAGAAGCGAATCTCGCCGGACTGAAGAATAGGGGGGAGCACAATGGACCATAAGGTCGAAATGTACTACTTTTTAGACCCCAATCTATGTATCTAGATATATTGTACCATTTTTCGTGTACGTTGCCCACATACCGATAATATTAATTCATCTATTTTAAAGATTTAAAAAGACTTAACGTTTTTATGTACCACCCTGTAGTAAAATGTACCTGATATGAATTTGACTGTACAACACACAACCAATCTCTCTCGAATACATATTATAGAAGCATAATAATAGAATTGTTCTAAATGGACCATTCTAGAATCTAGACAACGAAGCAAGCAAGGCGCACACACACACAACATACAACAATAACATAACTTGAGGAAATGAATGAATAGTAACGTGTAAGAGTGAAAATATATTCGAAGGCCTTGTCGTTGTTTCTATGTGTTCTAGTAAAACGTGTAATAATAATAGGTATTTGAAACGATTTTCCACTGTAGCAACAAGCCAACAACATAACAGGAGTATAGGAGAGCTGCTGCCTAAAGTGTTTGTTAAGATTTTCACTTCAAAACGTATAACTTATCTTTCTATTTTTCTCTTAAAGTTTTGCAGTATAACACACACACAGTCGTAGACTCGTAGACCGTAGTGTTGTTACGTTACATTTTTATTTTTTCGATTTGATTCAACTTAATATACAGGACACGTGTTTGTTACAATCCAAGTACACTTGAAAATATTATTTTTATTAATCAAATTTTATTTATACCACGTGGTTTATATAAAAATGTTGTAATGCAATTGGAATATTTCTGGACGAGTTCGTTGGCATTTCAATTTTTTTATACAGACTACAACGCAGTATGTAATATAAAGATTATATGGATGATTCTCTGCTAACTGTGATTTTCCAACGATTATCTCTATAAAGATATCTCCTAAGAATGGTCGAATTGTTTAATCCTGGTCGAGTTTGTTGATTTTTGGAGAATCGTCATTTAGTGAAGAATTTATTGGGCAAATTTCAATTAAATCATAATATTTTGAAAATATTAGGAAACTGCCTTAAAAATCTAACAACTACCTGATAATTATTAACATATATATATATATATATATATATATATATATATATATATATATATATATATATATATATATTCATTATAACTATACTAACAACTTTTATTCGAAACATCTTCCGAAATCCGAATAAATAAGGCACAAATCAATTATAAAATTTTAAAATGATAGCTCGACTATTAATGACATTACTACTATTAGCAAATTGGAAAAATTTGTAATGAGTAAAGTTGTATCAAATAAATTTTACTACAATTCATGGAAAATAACTTTATTAATATATGTAATGAAATTATTAGCGAATTTCCTGAATGGAAATAGAGCTATATTGGTGCCGTACCGAAGTCAAAATTTCGCAAAAATTTCTTCAAATGTCCATCGATCCTACCTAGTAGAAGTCAAAAATCACCATCTGTAAAATTTATATATATATATATATATATATATATATGTAGATATATAATATATATATATCTATATATATATATATATATATATATATATATATATATATATATATATATATATATATATATATATATATATATATGTGTCTATAATCACTCTAGCGGTCACAGTTTTCATTTTATCGGAATGAAATTTAGAATTTGAGGGACTTTTGGAATTCAAAAGGTCAAGTTCGTTAATGAGTAAAATCGGACAAGGGGAAAGAGGGCTTTACAGGGAAGGGGAAACACAAAATTTGAAATATCTCCCTCAATATTTGAAAAATCGAAATATTTATAAGAAGTAAAGTTGTAGGTACTAAGTTTTACTGTAATTTTGTGTCTTATCATTTTTCTGTTACCCTAATATTTACAGAAATATTGACGGTTTAAGATTGAAAGTTAAATTCCTCAATATCTCTGTATGCATTAGAGTTTGAGCAAAAATGATATGGTGATGGATTGTAGCAAACATGATTTTCTACAACGTTATTCCTTACGCATTTTTCGATTGTTCTAATATTAGAAGAGATATTTTATATTTTTATGTTTTCGTCTTTCCCTTTCCCCTCCTGCGTAACGAATTTTTTTTAATTGATTGGATCGAATTTTTATTTCTTTTTACGAAAAGTATACATTTGTTCGGAAATTATTTGATTCATCAGCACTATGAAGTGAGGTTAAATTGTAATTTAAATATCAGTACTTTTGTTGTGACTATAATATGATTTAATTTCAAAAACTTTGGTTAGATTTTTTTATAATTTCGATTTTAAAACAATGACAGTGGGTAAATCTGGGTGGAATAAAGTAAATAAAACGATATATCTCTAGCATGAACTATTTCCGAATTTAAATACACAGCATCTGACTTATGAAAAAACCGGATTAAATTAAGAAATTTTTAAATCCATCTATTAACATAAAAATGGACCACTTAAACTTTTGTAATTGATTTTTGCCTTATTGATTCGGTTTTCGAAAAAATACTTCGGATAACAATTGTTTATTAGAAATTAACTAACTTTTATTCGATAAATTTCTTTCGAAAACCGAATGAATAAGGCACAAATTAACTATAAAATTAAAAAAAAATGATTTCAACTTTTGTGGCCAAGTGTACTATCGGTTTCAAAAATGGCGTTCATTTTTTGAAAGTTTTACAGGTGATTTGCGACGAATCCATTCGGTTTTCTATAAAATGTGAATAACAAAAATTGCTGGCATTTTTATAACAAATTACTTTTATTTGAAACATTTTTTTCCAAAACAATTAGATTCAGTACAACCCGACTGCAAATATTTGATAAATAAACACCATTTTTGAAGCCGATAGTACACACAGACATCATCTATTAAATATTTCAAAGAAGATTTTATAACAACAACAACAAAAAAAGTTTATATTTTGTGGAAACATTCCCTCCCATGTGTAGGTAAATTTTTTTAATTATGAACAAAAAAACTACTAAACATTATAATACACAATTCCATATAGCTCATTTTTAATACTGCGTTTTTTTTCTTTCTCCATTATTCTATCACACTGCGCCACTACTCCTGATGTGTTTTCTTCTCTCAATTTTTTTCTCTCTATATAAAATTATTGCAGCCGTAGTAGCTCAGCTCTAACTCTAAACTAACGAACTATACATAATAATGGAGCTGTCATTCAATTACAAAGTCACTGTGAGTGTTTTCTGTTGTGTATATGGATCCCAAGTGGACGTACCGTTGTCTCATATATAGAATGCTGTTCGTTACATTCGCCTATATAACAATGACATTGAAGGTATTGGATATTAATACACAGGATGATTTTGAATGAGGGTAAAGTAGGCTACAAACGCGGAACACTGTGCAGCAACATTGAACTGCGCCTACAAAATAATTTACCTAAAGACGTGCAACCAAAATTGGGAACATTACTTTATTACTTTATTACTCTATCTTAAAAATTTCAATCACTTGTTATCTTGTCTCTATCTATCTCATTTAATTTGTAGTTTATTTATCTACTAGTTTATTTGTATGTATCTCTACAGTTTTTTCAAGTTTGTTGTGTGCCATTTTTTGTCACAATAAATAAATGTCATTAATAAAACATAAAAAAATATAGGGAAAACATAAAATTTTAGATAATATGTTGCAAATATCGCTACACACGAGTAACTTGTACAGCAACATTAAAATCCTCCCACAAAATATCAAATTATTTGGATTTTTACAGCAACCAGATCCAGGACATGTAATTTTGTTCTGCAACACCTATACAGACTAGCAACCTACTACCGAACATTCATTTGTCCTTAAAATGTTCCAGCACAGGTTGCACGTCTCTAGTCCCTTTAAGACTGTCTACGATATAAATAAAAAAGTGGAATAGCAAAATATAGTTTTTGAAAATTTATTTTTCGCTTTTAACAACAGGGTATTTCTTTTTGCATGATTTGGCACCCTAGCATCAGGATTGTCACAAATTCTAAACCGAAAGTAATAAATCTCAATGGGACAAGCATGATATAAGATATAAAATATAATAAATAGCATCCCTGGAAATACACCGGGATACTAGAAAAAGCAAGGAAAGGGAAAAAAAAGAAAGATTTCCACACACTTCTAATAGACGGAAGAAGTCCAGAATGAGGTCAGACTTGAGATATGAACTCTATATCTCCGTAGAGTGTTTTGTATTACAACAAATCGATAAAAACCAAATACTAAAAAATCGAAAAGTCTTTCATAAATAACTTGAAATGTATTCAAACTCCCCGACGACTCATAGTTGCGTTCGATAAAACACATAACTCTTAAACGTAAGGGCGATTTTTGAAGTTATTCACAATTAATTTTTTTAACGAATCCTCTAATAAACATAAATACAAAAGTTTGGTTTTGTTTGCGAACGTAACAGTGGGACCAATTTAAACTAGATAAAATCCTGGGTTTGACTAATGATCTGAACCTGATCTTGAGTTCTTAATAGAGAAGAAGAACAGATCTTCTAGATTACAGTGACGGGAAACCCCACCGATTTAATCGAATCTAACTTTGCCTATATACTTTAATATTGTTTCATTAAACTTAGGAATAGATAAAGCTAAATCCCCTACAACTTTAATTTAGGTTATAGTTATGAATTAACATAGGAATAGATATATACCAGCCCAAATGGCCGAGCGGTTTAAGTCTACGCAGTATGCCTACTTGGAAACTAGGAGGTTATGGGTTCGAATCCCGACATCGGCAGTTTGTCAATTATTAAGAAAAAAAAATGGGCAGTTAATTGACTAAACTGTCGGCGAATGGACAAGAACGAAGTAACCGGCTATCCTTGAGAAGGTTTTCTGCAGTTTCCTTCACGAACTCCAGATGAATAACGGTATAGTTCCTATCATAGTCGGCTGCAGCCGCATATCCTACCAACTCCTAGTCTACCCACAAATTCCTTCCACTTCACTCACATCCTCACATCCTAAGGCATCACAATGGACCTTATGGTCGAAGTGTAGCCCGTCCAGGGCAGCCTCTACAATCTATCTATCTATCTATCTAGGAATAGATCAAGCTAAGTCCCCTATAACTTTAATTTTGATTATAGTTCTGCAAATATTGCACCAAATGAAAAGTCCATACAGACGTACTCTTAGAATGTATATTTTTGAGTCATCTCCTGTATATATCTACAATTGTGGAACGAATATTATAATCTACTTCCCTGGTAGAACACACATTTTCTAGTAACTTTATGCTTGTGATATATGTAGGTATATGGAAGGATGCAACAGCCAAACGTACAATTGTAAATATTACAATCATGTCCTTGTAGCATACATTTAGTAGAGTTGACTGTCATCCAAATACAATATAGTATTTTACCTGTTTGTATTTTCAATGTGATTGTGTGTGGTCATCGAAAATGATATTATAAGCAACAGTTTCAATTTTATCTATTCAATATCATTTGAATTTTATGACGTTTTTATATCTTGTATATATAAAATATATAATATTAAAAGTTAAGTCCCGACCTTGTAACAGATATACATTGATGTGCATAACATCTGTACAGAAATGTTCTAATTACTTCATTTCTGCAAGTCCATCCATAAAACCAATAATTCAAAAACGAAAAAAGATAGCGAGTTGAAATCAAATGTTTCAGATCTAAAAAGTGACTTCAAGTTCGTGAATGGGCAAAATCAGTCCATTCACCAGTCGCCAAAGAAAGAGAGAGAGAGTAAGAGATAGAAGAAATAGTTGAAGTACAAAAAATGTTCTGATTTCAAAAACAAACAATTTTTGTTGAAAACTTTTTTTTTTCATTAACTGAATAGTCCCAATTTCAACTCATACATCTGTAATTACTATAGATTATATAGTAAAAGATTATATATAAATTAAATAGTAAAATAATCAGTTCACGCACTGATACAGATACTAAATGATACAGCACTCAGTATATATAAGCTATTTCAACAGGTACCACAGTTAGTTGTTACATTTACTTGTTTCATTTAAGACTTTTTATTTTTTACTCTCAAATTATGGTGGGATATAATAGATTCTCTCTTGAGCAAAAGCAATATTTGCAAAAAACAATAACTAAGTTAATTGTCAGTACGGACCCCTCAAAACTTTTCATTTCCGTTTTAGAGTTTTTTCAATCGTTTTAGAATTCGACTATTGCACAATCAAAATTTATGTTAGTTCGAAGTACACCATCCGACATTTTATTCAAAAACTATTCATCCAAATTTAAAATTGGATTGGAGCAGGCAATCCAATTATTTTGTAATTGGTTGAATTGTAAGTTTTCTTTGAAATTTAGTACTTAGAATGTTTAAAATAAACATTCCAAAGTTGACACAACCTTTAATGGAATACTATGAATATAAAAAACAAACTATGATGGTTTGATATGTATATAATGATTTGATTTCTAATTTCAATTATTTTACGATTAGTGAATATTTTAAAGATAATCATTATTAAAAATAATAATAATGAAGAGATTAGTGATTTAAAAAACAATGAAAGTATTAAAAAGTTTTACTATGTGGGTGAATCAATAAGTCAAGATCAATTTAATTATAAAGATATTTTTAATTAATTCAATTAAGTAGAAATATATTCTGGATTACAGATAAGTATTTTGTTTCATTTCTATAAGTAGAATTGCATTCAACAATGAAAACAGTTGGATTAAACTTGACAACTAATTGAAAATGATGTAACAAGTTAATTATGAAAATTCTTGGAAATCAGATGTGGTAAATACGATTAAAATTTACAGAGGAAAATCATAATTATTATTAGAAAATTACGAAAAATATTGCAAAAGTATTATATAAAAATTCGCAATTGCTAGATTCTCTAGTATTATTTTTGCATTCTAAAATTAATTTTCTGTCAAAATAGTGAGCTGCAAAGGGTAATTTTAGAGAAAAAAGTTCTAGAAGAAAATATCTATGCTACGGTGACAAGTCCGCAATATAGAGAGTATCGAGGCTTCCGAAAAGATGTTTTTTTCATTTTTTCAATCCAATAATTTGTCAATATCAAAATTGTAAATGTAAAAGCTCTATTGTAAATGTAAAAATTTTGTCTACGATTAACCGTTTGGCAGATAAGAGCGTGGTGAATGAAGCCAATGAAGCTACAATGGCCAGATTTCCACGTCTACGTTGAAAGCTATTGTATTTTCTTTCTAACGCAAAATCCAGCTATTGCAGGCCAAGTAGTCGAGCGGTCTAAGGCGTCATGTCTGCGGAGTATGCAGTACTTGGAAACTGGGAGATTATGGGTTCGAATCCCGACATCAGCAGTTTGTCAATTATAAAAAAAAAGGGCGGTTAATTGATTAAACTGTCGGCGTATGGACAAGAAAGAAGTAACCGGCTATGCTTGAGAAGGTTTTCTGCAGTTTCCTTCACGAACTCCAGATGAATATGGGCATAGTTCCTATCATAGTCGGCTGCAGTCGCATATCCTACCAAATCCTAATCTACTCACAAATTCCTTCCACTCCACTCACATCCTCACATCCTAAGGCATCACAATGGACCTTATGGTCGAAGTGTAGCCCGTCCAGGACAGCATTACAATCTACCTCTACCTCTTGTATCAATTCTATACGCACTTTAGAGACCACAACTAGTGCGATCGAAATGAAAATTCGTATCCGACGTGCTTTCTGTATTTGAAAGTATAAGTAGGTAAATAAAAAAAATTGGCAAAGGAGATAACAGAGGGTATTAACGAGAATTGAAAACAAAATCTTGAATTTCTCTTTTAATATAAAATGAAAAAATATATCATAATTGAAATTGTAGAAAATAAAATTTACTACAATTTATCACCTGACACATATTTTTGGGAATATATCATTCGGAACTCTTGCACTTGGACATTCTCTCTGGTGAGCCAATTATAAACTAGAGCTAGTAGGTCGATGTTTGCTGCACCACAACTCATGACACACTTTTCGCCCTACGAGTTTCGTTGTTGAATTCTAATGAACAACTTTGCAACTACTGCTTGTAGGTTGAAATACTAAGCACCACCCCTACCAGAGATCCCAAAATAACTATAATTATTAATGATATAACTATCAGTATGGTAACTTTATTTGATCATTATAATTACCTCCTTAGAGGAAATTTGCAAAGCCTATGTAGTTCCTACGTAACGCATATTTTTCATTCATTTCTATATAGCCAACAAATCAGTTGTTTCGTAATTCATATCCGTTAATCGAGAGACTTTGATGAAAAGTAATCACCCTATATTTATAACGTGAGTAAAACCATCATTTTTGAAGTTCAAACTCGATACGGAATTCTAAAAAAGCTAAAAACCAAAAAAAAAAAAATTCAATATAAACTGATTGATAAAAATAGAGAAAAACAAAACAATATCGTTCAATATTGACAACAAAATAACACACACAACAACGCCAACAGTGACTAAAGGCAGAACTAAAATATCTTGTATGGACGAAAATATATAGATATATATATAGTCAATAAATGCATAGATGCATATGTTGTTATTCTTATGTCTCTAGAGACAAAAATGGTAATATTTGTTGTCTATATATTTCTGATGATGGTAAATTTTTTTGTTTTTGTTTTCTTTTTACAACTATTATGTGAAAATCATGAACTACACTTTAGAAGAAATAACAATCTTTGTGTTTGTATTATATGCAATAAGTAAAGATGCACTAGCGTATACATATAGTAGTACTCTAGTACTGTTAGTGTTTTGTGAGTGAGATTTTTAAACAAGAACCAAAAACATTATTGGGGAAAACATATATATATATATATATATATATATATATATATATATATATATATATATATATATATATATATATATATATATATATATATATATATATATATATAAACACAGTAAAATACACTCAATTTCCATATTGTGTATGCTCGGTACAAAATAGAATTTTATATATAGGAACACATATTGTATATAGAGAAAATATTTTTAAAGATGAAACAGTAAACTACTGTTTATATTATATACAGAAAAATTTACACAAAATGGATCAAAAATATATATTTTAAAGTTGTCTCTTGGCTCGAAGACGAAATATTTATAAAAATTTATTATAAAATCTCAAAGTGATGTTTCGCCACCCTATGAATACAGAGAGTAGCTGAGAATTGAGAAAAATATTATCCAAGTTGAGTGAAAATGCATGGATTTGTTGGAATATACCAAGTTATTCAGGTATATTTACAAAAAAAAACTGGATAGACTTTAAATACCGTGATTACTGATCCTGAATAAGATACAACTTCGAAAGGTTACCGGGTTCATCACCGGACATTATCATCTACGACAGCACCTACACATAATAGGATTCCACAATGGATCCATTATGTTTAGAATGTGCGGCGAGGAGGAAGAAACATCCAGCCACATCATCTTTATCTGTAAATCTCTCGATTATATTTCGATATAATATATTCGATGCATCTCACCCTGAATGTAATGAACCTTCAGGAACACCTGTCAAGCAAGCTCTTAGCAATTGCCAAGATATGGTAGAAGTAAACCTCGTCAGATAGAAGTAGAAAAGGGAGCACAATGGGCCATAAGGTCGAAGCGCAATACTTTTCATACCCCAAAATTCGATTTATCTATCTGTCGTTATTAAAAATTGATAAATTTTTATACCCAGTATATGTAAATATACAAGGTATATTAAGTTTAGTCCCGACTTTGTAACGCTTGCAAATATTAACCCTTGACAAAAATGCTTCACAAAGGTATTTATAAAATGGCCTAATTCGGCCATTTCCGCATGTCCGTCCGTCTATGAACACGATAACTCAAGAACGAAAAGAGATAACGTGCTGAAAATTTTTGTGTGTGTTCTAGAGCAAAAAAGTAAGACCAAGTTCGTTAATGGGAAAAATTGGAACGTGTTTTCCTCCGTCAGGGGGAAAACTTTATATCTTTGAAATCGTAAGAGGTAGAAAAAAAATTTGTTAACAAAAAATCTTCTTCTCTTTAAAATAAACTTCATAGTTTTCTCATAATTTGTGCTCAAAGTTCCTCGAAAAGCGAAAAATTTTTCCATTTTTAAAGTCATGAGATATTTAAATTGTGACACAACAAACATTTACAAATAATTCATATTTTATAAACATTGAATAGGCAGAAATATTAATAATTGAAACATTGATATACAACTGAGTATATACTGGGTATTCAAACAATTAACTCAGTTAGTTGTTACATTACTTGTTACATTGAAATTTCATTTGTATACAGTTGGTAATATTTTCAAAAAACAATGCTTCAGCATATTACTCAATATTACTAGAATTATAAAACTAAACTTCATACTACGACTGGAACAAAACTTATAATTGTGAAACACCGTCGAAAAAAAAGAGATTCTTTCGGTGTAAAGAATCATTCTGAGTTCTTTACACAAAGTGGAAGTGTTGGGAAGTGTTCTAAGATCATTTTTATAATATAACTTAATTTCCCAGCTCTTCCACCATTTACATCATACGACAAATGTAGATACCAAAAATAGTGTTTACATTAATGGAAGTGCTAAGAAATGTTTGAATGAAGCTGTAAAAACTAAAATAATTTTGTAGCGGTTCTCATCATTTTATTAAATGCATTGAGCAGTAGTACTCGTACTAGCCAGATTATTAAAAAGGGGTAATTAAAATGTTACAATCATGTTCATAAAAAGTGGTAAAATTTGTTTTTTTTTTTTCAAACTTTTTTTTTTTTAAAGAAAACAGTGACCATGAAAAAGTTAACATTAAATGTTCCCACTTTTTAATTTCGTTAAAACACAATTATTTTGTAGGCTAGAAAAAATTACCACTACCCAAAATACTTGTATAATCTTTTTTATTTTATAGTCTCTTAGTAATATACTTCAAAAAAGCTATTGTGCTTGAAATCTTTTTGATATAAACAAATATTCCAAATTCTTGTTATTTCATGTAACAGTTTATATGAACCATTCTGTATTCTGTACATGAATATTAGTATTTATATACAAAATAAGAACATGCAAAACAAAACAAGTTACTTTCCTTCATTTTCTTTTTGTATTTTACATTTTATTAAGGAAAAACTGGGAAGTGAATATAAATGAAAAATTATAATCTTATAATCAAATACAAATGTTTATTTACAATAATAATATTAAAAAAAACAGTACTGCTTAGAATGAGTAAGTGACTCTATTTATATTATATAGACGTTGTGTTTATAAAGTGTTAAAAAACTTTTATAACAAAGTTCCTTTTCTCACCTTTTTTGTTCCGTACTGTTCACAGAACGTATGGGGAATTATGTATGCATGCAATTTTTGTATTGTTAAAGGATTCCGTTGTTGAAGTAACAACAATATGTCATTTTAATAAACTTGATTTAAAAATAAAA
This sequence comes from Nineta flava, assembly GCA_963920215.1. Lineage (NCBI taxonomy): Eukaryota > Metazoa > Arthropoda > Insecta > Neuroptera > Chrysopidae > Nineta > Nineta flava. Next base: position 42,426,251 of record OY986042.1, on the reverse strand, counting down.
TCGACTCAGTTTTTCAAACTTCGACAAATGTGCAAATTAATTTCAATCTATTAGACCACGTATATCAAAAAATATTCCAAATAATATTTTACACTATTATAATTTTAAGCAATCTGTGAGTATATTTTACGATAATCTAATTTAAAAAAAAAACAAGTAATGTAACAACTAACTGAGTTAATTGTTTGAATACATAGTATATACTGAGTTGTATATCAATGATTGAATTTTTAACAATTCTGCGTATTCGAATTGATAACAATTCGTTTTCCGAGGAACATTTAATCACAAATTATGAGAAAACTATTGAGTTTATGAAAAAAATTTTCAATAAAAAGTTGTTTATTTTAAAATGAAGAAGATTTTTTGTTAACAATTTTTTTTCTATCTCTTACGGTTTCAAAGATGTACCCCCCCCCCTCCACCCCTTCCCAGCAAAGGGAAACATGTTCCGATTTTGCCCATTAACGAACTTGACCTTACTTTTTTGCTCTAGAACACATAACAAAATTTACAGCTCGTAATCTCTTTTCGTTCTTGACTTATCGGGTTCACGGACCGACAGACAGACGGACGGACATGCGGAAATGGCCGATTTAGGCCATTTTATGAACACCAATACTAAGCATTTATGTCAAGGATTAATATTTTCAAGCGTTACAAAGTCGGGACTAAACTTAATATACCTTGTATATTTACGTATACTGGGTATAATAAGGTAGGTATTGATTTTTGAACCCACCTTCTTCACTTATAAACTAATTTTTTTTCTAACATTGATTGCAAATGAATGCTTATTATCGTAGAAAAATTCATGCTTGAAACCGGTCCGTGTTGCCCAGTCGTTAAGGGCGCTCTACACGGAACTGGGAAGTTGCTGGTTCAATTCCCAACACAAATGGCGTATGTACAAGACAAAATAGCCCGGTATGCTTATGAAGGTTTTCTGCAGTTTCCTTTCACAAACTTCAGATGAATATAGTCAAAGTTCCTATCGAAATCCGGCTGCAGTCCCACGACTTACCACTTCCTAGTCTACATACAAATTACTTGTCCTTTAGGGGTCGGTAAAAAAGGCTTAGAAAGACCTTCTTGCGAGGCTTCGACTTCTCCTCCACTAGTACTACACTGCTTTATGCTTGAAAAATTTTCTGTTTGTAATTTATAAGGTAAATAATTTTATTATTAAAAAAAATTCTCTCTCCTTATGTAGATTTTTCTGATTAACATTTTGAGTGTCCTTTGTATGTAAAAAAAATATCCTACAGTGCTTTTTATATTTAATCACACGGCCGCATGCAAATACGAGAAATATAAAATGTAATATTGAAATTTGTAATGAGTAACATTTTTTTCTAAAATTTGCATATAATAAATTGGAAAAAAAAGGTTGATTTGTATCGTCAATTAAAATTATAAAAATTTAAAAGAGTGCATTTTTATGTTTATATTAAAATATTGCAAGTGATCCTATTTGTATACCGGATGGTACGTGTGACATTCGTCAAAGTATTTTATATTAATGATATTTAGTTTCTATTTATAAAGTTGTTTATCTATTTTAAATATGTCACTTCGTTTATTCCAATTCATATCGATCGACTACAATAGATTTTAACAGTTGCTTTTTGTGTTTTTTCCGAAACAAATATAACATTTCCGTGACATAAGAAAATACTACTTGCACGACGTGGTCAAATTCGACAAAAAACATAAATGTGAGAGGGACCAAGTTTTCGCACTCATAAAATATTGATATCCCAGCAAAAACAAAAATGTTCACCTTCAAAAGTAGTGATATCTATGTAAGGATCAAGCTTTCGCACCCAAAAAGTATTGATATCCCAGCAAAAAGCCATGTAACAACCAAGTTTTTTAACAAAAATGAGAAAATGTTTGGTATATATTTATTGTGTAAGTTTCTCAGGTGTAGGGTTTTCATATTTGTCTTGGAAAATGGTCAGATTATTTCTTTGTATATAAAACAATTGCGAAGCAAAATATGAAAACCCTACAGCTGCGAAACTTATCCAATAAATATATACGAAATATTTTCTCATTTGTTAAAAATTTGATCCTTGGTACGTACCGGTAGATGGTAGGTCCCAAGCTACGTTTCAAATTTGAGCTTCATAGCCTTTCCGGTTACTGAGATTAGAAGCTTAAAAACCGTGTCTAATCGTTCCTGTAAACATAGTTAGTGGTAAAACTTGGTTTGATGCACTACCGCGCTAAGTTAGAATTTTTATATTTTGGTTTGCATGAAACTTGTTTTTTTTCTTGGACTATAAAGTGATTCTTGAGGAAATGAGGAAAATATGAAGATGTCCAACATTTTGTCAGAAATAAAACATTAGATTGTTTTTTTTCTAGTATATTTGATGTTTTATAAGATAAAACTTACTTAACGAGTTTCGAGAACTTTTGAACACCATAAATAGGACAGCTGACTGACTAAATGGATTTACCTATATACAAAACTTTCTTGAAATATATTTATCGGTTAATGCATCCATTCCGTAAGCATATTATTATTTTGTTAAAATCATTTGTTTTTCAAAAATGTTTTCTATTATAAAATTATTATTAAGTTTTTCTATTATCAGTTCTAACAGAACTAAAAATAGAGTGATAACTAGAGAAACAACATGAATTGTGACTACCCAATGGTAGGCACAAAGTGAAATTACATACTAATATAATTAAGTAAACTAATCACTAAAATGTCATAAAAACCTATATTTAAGTTCTAAAATATTAAGTTTATCAAGTCTTTGGTGTAGCGAAAGCATACTGGGCTAGATATCCAGAGGCCCGAGGTTCGATTCTTGGTTGACGAGTTAATTTTTTCATATCAGTATTTAATTAAAAATTCAATGACAATAACATTTGTCTAAATAATATACGCTAAAGTTTTCTACAGTTTGTCTTATGTAACCGAAAGGAATTTGGACAAACATCGTATTGTTGACGCTTAAGTATACACAAATAAATATATGCTTATCACTATCACTGTTGTCTAGAAGATGAGCACATACACATTTGGATGCATTTCTAGTCGGTAGATATAGTTTTCACTAAATCGCACTATTTCTTCAAGCACGGTAGACGCATTTAAGCTACGATGTATATCATCGTTCCGCACATACCACGGTGAATCACTTATCGCCTGTAACAGTTTAGATTGAAAACGCTGTAGGATCTCAATGTTACCCGTACCCCACAATTGTATTCCATAAGCCCATTTAGGCTTTAAAATACTTTTGTACACTAATAATTTGTTATCGAGAGATAATTTAGAACGGGGATTTAGCAGCCAATGATATTTACTAAACTTATTATTTAGTTGTTTTCTTTTGGTCCATATATGCTTTCGCAATATATGCTTTTTGTCCAGATGCATACCCAAATATTTATACACTTCCTGATTTTGAGGAAATATGACGTCATTTAAAGTTACTATTGGGCAGTTTCCTTTTCGTAATGTAAATGTAATTTGGGCTGATTTGTTTGCATTGACACGAAAAATTATGAATAAATAAATTCTTTTTACTCTAATTTCAATAGTTAAGCCTTAGATGCAAACGAAAGCATCTACATATACAAATTGAGAAAACAGATAATGAATTTAAACAATGACCCAATTCCAAATTCCGATTTAATAAAATTAAACCATTTTCAAAAATAAAAATAAAAATCGAATACCTGAATGTCAAGGTTAACTTAGGTACATTCACATTAGTGACAAAACAAACGCCGCATAGTCACCAAAGAATACCGCCAATAAATAGGTGGGACTTTCCACACACCTAATCCAGTAGTCAGGCAACTTAAATAATCCTCAAGTCAAGATTATACCCTCAGCCAAATCGTATAAAAGGACAGAATTATTTAATATCATTGTGACACAGGCACCAAATTAGCAACAAGCAACATATCTTTGAATCCATATCCCAGAGATAGTTACGATTAGCTAATTCATACTGATGATGACTACATTGTGGTCGAAATACGTATTTATAAAATACAAACAAATGGTCTAGGAATAGGGGCAAAATTTGAAATATAATTTCAAAAAAACCTAGAGTTCTCTTTGATTATTTTAATAATCTTTATAAATTCAGATGTATTCTAACTTTACAATAGTTTTATTGCTTGACTATTGAAAATAGACGAAAAATGTTTAAGATTTTATTTAGCCATAAATTTATGATCTACAACGTTTGTCTGAAACTATTTTCTGAACCTTGTATTATTTTTTAATTATGATCGAAAAACGTATTGTTTTATTAGTTTTTAATGTTTTATCTCTCCACCTCGGTCCATCAGCACTCCCATACTTTACAATATATATTATTATGGTAAAATACATTTAGCATTAAAACGTTAGTTCTCTATCATTTAATTGACTTTTTTCCTCAACTACTAAATGCCTTATGTAATATAGAGGTATTTTTTTGTTTTTCCCGTAATAATTTTGACATTGGGTATACAAATTTGCTGAAAATTAATTATCTGTAGACTGACTGTACCGAATGTAGATTAAGAAAATAGAATTATTTTGTTGTTTTCAGAGGGTGATGACTCTCTCTTATATTAGGCATGAAAATTGTATAAAAGTAACTAACAATGCTTGTAAGAGAATACATTCAATGTTACGCTTATTAGTGGCATAAAAACCATGTATGTGCTCTTTGGTTGCTATGTTATTATTACATTGATAAAGAAAATACCAAAAGGAATGAAAAACTAAGATAAGAATTTGACCAAAATAAAACTGGGCAAATATACAAAAGGCATGTTCGTCTTTAGAAAAAGAAGTTGAATTTGCAAATAATAAAAGGAGGAAATGATTACAGTAAAATACAAACCTTACAAACCCGAAGGCCTAATGTATTACACAAGGATTTGTCACAAGCATTCATAGAACAATTCGACACATTGGAACTATGTAGCCTAAGCCAATTTTTTCAGAAGTGAGTGTAATTGGATTCTAAATCTTAGATTTCTTCAATATTTTGATACCTATGAGTATAGAATATGTTTCCCTGAGTTACCTGGTAAATACAAAGAAATTCATACATTGATTATTTATATGAAAGTCCAAATCATTATCTTTTATTTAAATTTTATGACATAGGTTTTAGATCGAATATACCAGGATATCTTGGCATATTCTTACATGAGCATCATAATGAGAGTGGCAAAAATTTATGCGAATCTTAGATCTGCATGAGAAATGGCCAGGTGATAAATTTTAAAAGCTTCAAAATAATTGGTGAAATTTTTTATTTTACTAATATTAAGAGGAAGATAAATTGTAGCGGCTACCCTGGACGGGCTACACTTCGACCATAAGGTCCATTGTGATGCCTCAGGATGTGAGGATGTGAGTGGAGTGGAAGGAATTTTTGTGTGTACTAGGAATTGGTAGGATGTGCGGCTGCAGCCGACTCTGATAGGAACTATGTCGATATTCATCTGGAGTTCGTGAAGGAAACTGCAGAAAACCTTCACAAGAATATCCTATTCCTGTGATCTTGTCCATACGCTGACTGCTTAGTCAATTAACCGCCGCTTATTTTTTTTCTTAATAATTGACACATTGTCGATGTCGGGATTCGCACCCATAACCACCCAGTTTCCAAGTAGGCATACTGCGCAGACATAACGCCTTAGACCGCTCGACCACTTGGACTGGTATAGAAGTTGTTAGTTATTTATAGTCAAGAACTTTTATCTCAAGCATTTTTCGCAAACCAAATGAATAGCATAAAACAATTACAAAATTTTGACCATATGTGACCATGTGACCGCATACACGTAGACCTACAGAATGAACTGCTAATGCAATGATCAATGCATTATTCCAAATAGTAACAATATATACACGAGGTAGACTGGAGATAGAAAGATTAGATAGAAATATTAGACAGAAAGATTATGAAACGTACATTTCGTAGACTGAGTGAGCAGTCCATTCTTTAAGGTGTTTGCGTTGAACTTTCATAAAAAAGAAAACTCGCTAAAACAAAATGGTAAGCGTAGGATATAAATCCGTAAAGATAGTACGATGTGTTATTATGTAAATGTATCTACCGGCAAATTTACGCTGTTAACGACATCTAAAATTTTCTGTCTTCTTCTCCTTATGTCGTCGCCTCCACTCAAAGTATGGCGATCAGCAATTTTAGCTTTTGATCCAGCAGCGTGGAACAGTTCAACACACCAAGCCACTCTCGTAGATTTTGTAATCAAGAGATTTAATTGCGTTCAATATTCTATTTTCTTAGAATCTTTCCTTGCATGAAAAGTTGCGGGATATTATATAATTCAACCCGGCAGACGTGGAAACAGCCCACCGGGAACTCATACAAGTTTCGACCCAAAGTGCAAAAAAAGGTAAAGGGATTCGTTTAGCAAAGAATTGACCGACCACGCATTTCAATCTTTGTCAGACGTATTCGTTAACCTTTCTTTGACTCTGAACGCTTCATTCTGAAATGAGTTTTATACGCAATTCTACTTGAATTGGCTACTTTTTCTGCTCTATAGGACATATTTCAATTATTTAACTCGAAATTAATTTATAATTGACCGGCCCATTTTCTCGTTTTTTGACCGTCGGCCCACCAGGAATTCTCCCAAACTCCCATATGGCCAGTCCACCCCTGGTATTTTCCGCTTTTTAACTTCAATCAAGATCTCTCTATGTTTGTTTATTCTATTGAGCACTTCTTCGTTAGTGACTCTATCAGTTCACAGAATGCTGTATACAGTCCATCAAAATTTTTCTTTGTACCTGAACCAAGATAGTTCTACAATGATCAGCTCTGAGGTTGCTACTCGATTTGCTTTACTCCTAAACTGTATTGCTTGATCGAAAGAACTAATTTTTGAAGAATTAATCAATTTCATTTTTTCCCAGCTCTACTAAAGGTAAAATTTTTCCCTGTTTTTAATAGAATATTTTGTCTATTATTTTTAACCCTCTTTGCTGTTTGTTCTAACGAAGATAGAAAGAAGTAAGTAATATAATAGTAAGAACTGTATAACCCTCTAATTTTGTTTTTATTACAACTTTATTAGTATCGTTTCCATTCCTTTTTGTGTACGCTTGTCTTCCACAGCCTAGTATTATCTTATTCGATTTTCAAGTCCCTTTTTATATACGTTCTGATAACAATTATTATTATTATTATGACGATATGATTGCAATCATATTCTTATGTTTCACGTGACAATGCCATATGACAACATTCTATTGCATCGTCATATTCAGTACACAAGCTAATATAGTTTAGTTCAGAGGTGGGCGTAGACGGCTGGCCGGAGTCGAACGGACTCTCCATAAGCTGGGTGAGAGTAAGTAAAAAAGGTATGTTTTGAAATAAGACGGAACGATTTTTCAATACAGGTTGTCCTACCGATTATTGCCCAATAATTTATTCAATCAATTTAGAATTAGTTTTATAAAATATTTATTGTTTAAAAAATATCTTTTACAATATGGAGAGATACACCAAAAAACATAATAATAATAACAATAATAATAACAATAATAACAACAATAATGATGATAGTAATAACAATAATTATAACAACAACAACAACTAGATGTATTCCCACTTTATGTAAAATTTAACCATTTAGAAATTAGTAACAAATAACCAAACCTGGGGGGGAGGTTTGGTACCCAGCTTTATCATTGGCATCTTTTTTGTATCCAGTGTCATCAAATTTCCATGACACTATACCCCCTACTAAGAAAAAATAATTAAATCAAGTAAATAATTGTTTATTAGTTCTCCGATATGAATAGTTTAGGCAAATTATTCGGAATTTCCTAAAATCTAATTCTAAAATCTAAACTAAAGCTAAATCATCAAAAAATTTACAAGCGGTAAATGTAAAAGATCAAAAGATTTCTATTTTATAATTTATATAGCATATCTATTTTATTCATACCCAAATATATTAAAAAGGTACATTTTACGCCCCAAATTACCAGCCCAAAATTTCAATGTATTGTATGTATTGCATACTTTGAATAATAGTGACCATAACAAATAGTTGGTATTATTATATTTTTTTCAGAAAATATTTTAATTAAAAAAAGAAAATAATAATAATTGGTAGGATACCCTGTATTTACTTTATCTCTCATCCTACCTCTCACTCAAATATGGGTTCAGTCAAGGTCTGCCCACCTATGGTTTAGTTCCATGTAGAGATGACGCTCAAAATGAAATTGATTTTAATAAGATCAATAAGAAGAAAAGGTAAGTATTTGTAGTTTTATTAATAAATGGAAGAATGTATATGTTACTATTGTTATTGTTGATTTCGAATTTTGATTCATTTAATTAATAATTTGTACAAATATTTTTATACGTAGAGCAAGCCTGGGAGGGAGGAGAAATATAAAGAAATATAGATTTTCATAAATTACTATCAGAAAAAACCATTTCTGGACAAAATAAATTATATATATTTTTTATTTATTAGACGACGATTTGTTGAAAAAAATTAATTAATTAATTACTTCAAGTTACTTAAATTGTTAATAATTTCAAAAATCATTTTTTCGGATACGATTTTTGCGTACTATACTAAGCAAATTATTTAACGTGTTCCAGAAGGTTTTTGTAGGAAATTTTAAACATTTGATCCATTCATTTTCTTGAGAATTTTAATACTTTTCGATTTTTTTAAAAAACCTAGAAAAACTTTTCGACCTTGGAGAATTAGTGTATGTCTTTAGCGATTTATCGAAAGAATATCACTCCCTTAAGGACTTTTTTCCCGACCTCCTAAGGAACCCATCCCATCAACCTCTTCTATTCTCTACCACACCTGACTTGTTTCCTCTAGCCCTGAGTTCGTTGTCGAACCTATCCGCCTTCTTTGCGAATGGCAGAACTCCTACACTTTCGATTTTTTACGTCGGGTACTCTCACTTTGGAAGGGCGTATCATCCACCCTGTTACAGTTAGAGCAGATCGCACTGTTTCCCGATCCCATAAGGGGTAAACGCCTTTTGAGGTTGCAGTGACCAGTAAGCATTTCAACCAGAAGGTTTCTCTCCAGAGGTGCATTTATCTGATGATATCTGACATAATTTTTATGAATGCGTGTCTGTTCGGGAAAAAATTGTGGAAATCTAACGATAGCTGTTTGCTGGGCTATATGGGCTACATAAGATAAATATTTATGTCTATTTTTTGTCCAAATTCAGAGGGGTAGTAAAATCTAGTGTCATTTGGTACGGATCCAAAGTTTATCGACCTATCTAGTATTTTAGTAATCTACAACAATAAATTGAAACAGATTAATTAAGCACAAAATTTCCCTCTCCATCGCCCATTCTTTTTAGTTTAGATTAATAAAACTGTAGCAAGTCGACAGTGAAGTACACTATTATAGTCTATATAATTTAATTTCAGGTAATTTTTAGGACCTTTGAATAATTATCGATTGATAAACGAAGTGTTCCAGGTTTATTGTTACGAAATTGTTGTTTTCATAAAAAAATACTCACTTATTTTTTCGAAAATCGAATGGGATTGACCCAAATCAACTATAAAAACATACCCACCATTAATTATGCGCTATTTATATTTTGGCACTTGATATGTGCCGAATCAACTCCGTTCAAAAAAAATGTTTTGAAGAAAATATTTTAGTATTAACATTACAATGAATACTTTTGTAATTTAAAGTTTTGATTTGCCTCTTAAGTAAAACTTATGGATGCTAGTGGGAAAAGTTTCATTAACCAACTTGAATCTACATTTTATCTTTAAATTTCAAAATTAAATTAACTTTAAATTTCATTTAATTGAGTCGACATCTCAATTAAATGTGAAAAACTAATTATGATTTCAGAAAAAGATGTTTGCATGTAATTTGAAATAAATTTTCTGATTACTCCTCGCATTTCACGATGATGGACAGAGCATATTTTTTTAAGTACATTTATTTATTTTTATTAAAATTAATTAATTTTATAAATAAATTATTACTTTCAGGATATTATATAATATGTGTTTTTTTAACTTTCAGAAACTTCTAGAAACAAAAACAGTGTTAAAAAGGTATTTATGTCTTATGTCACGTCTTGTGTGTTTGTTTGTTTTTTATTGGGCCGTAGAAATAATTCTAGCACTTAAGAGGAGCATTTATTAGTTGAGCAAATACGTGGATTTTATGCCACTAATAAGTGTATAACACATATTCTTACAAGCATTATTACTTTTATTTAATTTTCATGCCTTATTTAAAAGTCATTACCCCCTAAAAACAACACATGAATTCTATTTTCTTAATTTACATTAAGGGTACAGTGTACAAAATAATTAATTTTCAGCAAATTTTTATACCCAATGTCAAAATTATTATGGGAAAATAAAAAAAAATACTTCTATATTACATAAGGCATTAGGAAAAAAGGAAATTAAATGGTAGAGAACTAAATTTTTGATGTATAATAAAATATATTGTGAAGTATGGGAATGTTGATAGTCCGGGGTGGGGAGATAAATAATTAGAAACTAATAAAAACAAGTAACGTAACAACTAACTGAGTTAGTTGTTTGAATACCCAGTTTATGGACAAATTTTTCAAACAAAAGTTACTTATTTAAAAAGATTTTTGTTATATCTCTTACGGTTTCAAAGATAGGTAGTTTTGCCCATTTTGCTCAAACATGGTCCGATTTTGCTCATTTGCTCGAAAATAACCTTTCTTTTTTGCTCTAGAACAATCAAAAAAATTTCAGCTCGTTTTCTTTTTTCGTTCTTGAGTTATCGCGTCCACAGACAGACAGATGGACGGACATGCGGAAAGGGACTAATTAGATCATTTTATGAACACCTACAAAAATTTTTTTCTTCGATCTATATTTTCAAGGTACATAAAATATTTTCAGACAAGATTGAATCATAAAATTATAGATATATAAATTTCTAAACATTTTTCCTCTTATTTTTATTAGTTTAGATATAAAATTATTGTGAAATTCAACGAATTCAAGTAAAAACTTGAATTCAGTAAGTCTATTACGTCTATTGACTAAATTTAAGTTTTAGCTTGTATTTGTTTACAATAATTTTATAGCTAAACTATTGGAAATGGAGTAAAAAAGATATTTATTTATCCATAATTTTATAATCTACTTTAGTCTAAAACTATTTTCTATAGCTTTGTATATTATTTGTAAATTTAATAGTAGTTTTCAAACTACAAGATTAGTTGCTGTTTCTTCAGAACCTTAAATAGCATAATTGCATATATGCTTAATGATTTTTTCTATATAACATTTCCTTTTCAACAAAGTCGAGATTTTATCTTATATAATGTATTAGTTAGCGTGTTGTGTCATAAGTATAGTATCCAACGATATAATTTCTTTCACAGAAAAATAAAATAACATCAGAAAAAAGAAAAAAAGCTATTTATTTCATTAAAAATGTTTTGCTTATACTTTTGTTTTAGAATGTGTCGCCTGTCTTTTTCCTTTAGTTTTTGTTTGTTTGTTTGTTGAGAATTGTTCTACATTTAGAAGATATGAAGATATAGATTATAATACAATAAAACCTGCTAGGAGAAGAAAGATTTGATATACAAGATATCCGCCAAGGTATCCGAGATACTTTATATATGAATTCTATGACTAATTTTGAGCAAAAATCATTCTATTCCTATTTCCAGAACTCCTAGCGGTTCTTGGAATATCGGGGCTTGAAGTTAATAACATTGTTGCAAATAGTTGGCTAGGTAATTCAAAAGTTATTGATTGTCAGTTCATTCATTATTATCATTGACAGTTGGTTTTTTTTTACTTTTTGCGTCAGTTGTTTTAAATCATGTCTGTAATTTATTCATATGAAGAATACGCGGACATGATGTTATTTACTTCTTATTATCTATCCAAAGGGCCTGATAGCTTTGAACCCCGATATTTCAATAACCACTAGGAATTCGAGAAATAGGATTAGAAAGATTTTTGCTTCAAATTAGTCATATAATTCATGTACAAAGTATCTCGTATACCTCGGCGGCCACCCTGTATAAGTATTATGGAAATAGTAGTTGTGTAGCTAAGATGACGAGTCTATTATATATATATATATATATATATATTATTATTAAAAATAATTTTAGAACCTAATTGTTCTGTAAAAACTACAATGAATGGGTTTGTTATTAAAAAATTAAATTTTTACGAAAGTTAGTTTGTTAATGGAGAACGGAATACAAATCAAATGGGACTCAATTTTTAGCTCTAGAACACAAACACACATACTATTTCATTTCTTTTCGTTTTTGAGTTATCGTGTTTACGGGCACGGGGACAGGTAGGCGGAAATAATGACAGGCATGCGGAAATGAACTAATTACATAATTTTATGAACACCATTATGAACTATATTTTTTTTGGATTTAATATTTTCAACCGTTACAAAGACGCTTGAACCGTTCAAAGTCTTTTTTTGTTTGTTTCGCCGCAATTTCAGCTTAAACATGTGTAAATACTCTTACCGGGTATTAAAGCAATTAACTCAGGTAGTCACTAGCGAATTTCTTCCAAAGGAAATGCAGCTATTGTTTTTGTACCAATGTTGGAGTTGGAATTTCGTAAAAAATTCTTCAAATGTCCATCGATCCTACCTACTGGATGTCAAAAATCACTATCGTTAAAATTTATATATATATATATATATATATATATATATATATATATATATATATATGTATATATACATAAGTTTAGTGTCTGTGGACTCTCTAGTGGTCACAGTTTTATTCCGATTGGAATGAAATTGGGTATTTAAGGCGCTTTTGGTGTTCAAAAGGTCAAGTTAATGGGTAAAATCGGACGAGGGGAAAGGGGCATTTAGAGGGAGGGGGAAACACAAAATTTGACATATCCCTTAATATTTGAACAATAGAAAAATTTATCAGTTAATTTGTAGGTACTAGTTTTACTGAAATACTTACAATTAAAGATTGAAAGTTAAAATTCTAAATATCTCTGTACATATTATAGTTTGGAAAAAATGATAAGGTAATCAATTATAGCAAACTTGATTTGCTACATCTTTACGCGTTATACATTTTTCGATTGTTCCAATATTAAGAGAGATATTTTATATTTTGTGTTTTCTTCTATCTTTATGCCGCCGTTTCCCCTTGAAGTATGCCATTTATTAATAAAATTGGCCTTGAAAATACTAAAATGATATCAGATACGGCATTTCATTTTTATCAGACTTAAATTGTGACTAGAGAGTGATTTATATATTCTAAGGAAATTCGCTAAGTTGACGCAGCTTCTTCAGTTTTTACGCTTCAATTTTTTTTTACTTGATGAAGTTATACTTCTTTTGTCACGTTATGATAATTCGATCAGAGTGTATTTTCAGCATGTAACGAATCGCCGATATCACACTTGACAGATGTAGCACTCTTTCGGTCGATGTTACACGGTTTCTTATCCTGCTCTATTGCACAGTGCTTGGGAGGCATTTAGTAAAAAAAATGTGCGTCATACAGTAGAAAAAATAAATTTAGATAAACATACATGAGATGCTTATCGAAACAGACAACAAGTAAGTCTGTCGCATAAGTGACTCCATTCTTAGGTGGACAATAATTATGTGTGTACTATGATTTTTCCATACTGAAATACAAGACAATATTATACATTATAGAACGAAAGATCAATGATCCTTACACCGCCGCAAACTTTTAGATTAGAACATTTCAATTTGACTATACAGTTGAAATTATGTACAGGAATGTTTTTATCATTATTGCTCCATAATTCTGATAAAATAAGAATATTATAATTACGAGCCACGTTATCAATGATATTATTTTTATAGGCTCGTTAACTTTGTAAAGTAAATGTATATATTAATAAACCCAGCCTGATCTTGATAAATTTTACTTACTCTGATTCTAACGTTAATAATGGATTTAATGCCGGTCTTTTAAATTGTAATTTTAACGGAAGAAGTGACTCTGCTGGTCCTGTTCTACCATGATAAAATGTAGACCCATTGGTTTTAGATACAATATACAATTTTTCTATTGTAGTTTTTCACTACTTTATCATTTTATTAAACTTTTGTGTCTGAATAGTAGTCTTGACGTTATTTAATATTATTTTAATAGAGTATTTAAAAAGAAGTATAACTTATTACGTGCGTACACACACTTTAAGAATTTATTTTCTATTACACAAACAAAAAAAAATATATATATATATATATAAATTATATGAGCCATCAATATTCTATATTTTACCCACTACAGTCGATTTTGTTATTCGTACTATAGAGAGACTGTGTACACTACTTTGGATGGAAAAACTGATGTTGTTAAAATCTAGTTAATTATGAAAATTATATTTAGTTTATTTAACGAAACTAATGTATTGTATATAACACATTGCCTATGAGAGAGTAAACATCCTATCTATCTATCTATCGACCCTATGTTTCAACATAATTAAGTTAACACGTTCACAAAATTATATATTTCGCTAGTAGATATTTCTCTTGATCACCCCTCTCTGCATTTTGTATATATTTATCACATAAGCACACTTGTTTTTGTTACCTAGCAATTACTTTAAGTAAGTATCTACCTATTGTATCTACTAGTAGTAGGTACTTCTATTAGTAAAGGTAGGAACGCAACAATGTCTGGAAGTTAATACAACACATAAAAAAAAATATGTAAAATTACATTTTATGTTAAATGGTTTGATCAGACTCAAAAATAATCGTGGCATTTTTTTTTATATTTTCTTTTTTTGAAAATACTATCCGTATTTTGACTGTTTTTTCTGTCCTTAATACTACGCTTCTCCAAAAATTAACTAAGTGGACCAGGATTAAACAATTCGATCATCTATAGGAGATATCTTTATAGTTACAATCGTTGAAGCGTCTGTTAGTGATCGTGTAACTTCTGAACGAGTGATATTGATTGAGGTCATATTCAAACAATATTGAATTTGTCGAGACGATGGTTCATAAATATAAAAAAAATTCGTTACGCAAAAGCTGCGTCAACTTAGTGAATTTCCTTAGAATACATATAACACTCTCTAGCGGTCACAATTTTAGTCTGATCAACTGGATATGTGGTATTTGATATGATTTTGGTATTTGCAAAGCTAATTTTAATATACTGCAAAGGTCAAGGGGAAAGGGGTATATAGAAAAAAAAGGTGTGCATAGAGAATAGAAAAATAAGAAAACACAAAATATAAAATAACTCTCTTAATATTAAAACAATCGAAAAATGTATAAGAAGTAAGTTGTAGAAAATCATGTTTACTGCAGTTCATTACCTAATCACTTTTCAAATTCTAATGTGTACAGAGATATTTAAGGTTTTAAATTCAAATCTTAAATTGGAAATATTTCTGTAAATATTAGTGTAACAGAAAAAATGATAAAAAACAAAATTATAGTAAAAATAAATTTCTACAACTTCACTTCTTATATATTTTTCGATTTTTCCAATTTTAAGGGAGATATGCCAAATTTTGTGTTTCCCATTTTCTATAAACCTCCCTTTCCCCTTGTCCGATTTCACCCATTAACGACCTTTTAAATACCAAAATTTAACGATGGTCATTTTTAACATCTATTAGGTAGGATTGACATTTTTACGAAATTCTATCATCGGTCCAAAAACAATAGCTGCATTTTCTTCTAGAAATTCGCTAAAACAAACAACTTTTGTATAAAACATTTTTTTCAGTGCGAAGCCTATGCGGGCAGCTAGTTATACTATAATAAGCATTGATAGTGTTTAGTGGATTCCTTCTGATTCATTTTGTATATGTATATGTGAAGTAATAGTACACACAAGTGGAAAAGTCAAACTAATATTAAGGTAACACCCTAACATACATCTGTATGGATAGATGTGAATGTTATTATTGCTAAAAGTCACGTTAAGCTTACACACATCCACTGAAATAACTGAAACTGCCAAAAGGGAAACAAACTGTCCCTCTCTCACTCTCTCTCTCTCTCTCTCTCCGTTAACATTGAGTGTGTTTAGTTTTTGATATTTACTTGATAATAATATTATAACGAGTAACTGTACTTTCCACATCCACACAAAACAATTCATTTGTAAGTACTTAAATATTTGTTGCTTCTTTATGATTTTGATCGATAGATAATGAACTTGTTTTATAGTTTATTTTCGATTACGAATTATGAAGCTATTTTTGTAGTAAATGAGTATAAGAGTAGTGCTATTTTTTCAAAATTTTACAATAGATTTGTGCCTTATTCATTTTAAATTTGTTCATTATAAATATACGAACAGAAAATATCAGTTTCTATGAATATAGCATTTTAGCTTCTAAGATTTTAATGACCGTGATAGTAAAAAGTGGTTTACTGCTGGATTACCTTTTCAGAACCAGTTTACTGTAAGATTGCCTTATGCGAGAAGACTGTAATGTATGCGTTGTTGCGATTGCGACTGTGTGCGTCGACTACTCAGATAAATAGTGGAAGCGTCGGGAAGGCGTCTTTTATGATTTGCTTTATATACAATATTATGTCTATTAACGTAGACCCAATAGGAGCATTGTGTAGTGAATCTATCACTGTCCATATGCAGCGCACCATGATACGGTGCACTCTTACACCCAAATTCACAGACAATTATAGAGTGCAGTTTCGGTGGAACAAGGCTGTCCACATCATCGGAGCGATGATGTGCATATCACTGTCTGTATACATATCAATGAATACATATTCTACATTCTGCATTCTACAAATGTCTGTGAGTAACAGAGTGCACCATATCATGGTGCGCTGTATATGGCCAGCGATAGATACATACATTGTTTCCAGATTGGGTGTACTTTAAAAAACACACGGTATATAAGAAATTATACTCCCGTTATCTTCCACTATTATATTATATTTTAAATAATAGGAGTGTTGGAAAATAGTGTCAAAAATGGTTTTGGATATCTTTGAAATAGCTATCTAGAACGTCTTGATTGGTAAATATTTGCGGTTGAAAATTCTGCATATGTGATCCATAGAGAATTTCGATGATACTAACGTCTAACTAAAAGCGTAGCTCGCCGGAAATGGTCTAAATTGAGTATAATAAGTACAATCTTTTCTACTGGGCACATATTTTGGAAGATATTGAGCGAAATTAAAACTTAGCTCGGAAATTTCGTTGTTTGGCAGCTTGCAAAGGTCTTTCGAAGTAACAAATTTATTTTTTTTACCACACAACATAATAAAAAATTAGAACTACTTGACCTTTTGCAAGGTTAGATACATATGTCGACTGGACTACATGTTCCACGTAATGCAATTGAACCTTTTGGTGCACAATATACGCATTTTTAGAGCACTATTGGCGGACCACAATTTTGGTTCTATGTGATATGGGTAAATTAACAAAGCCTACAGAAAGGAGAAACAATTTTTTGATATATGAATGATTTTGTGTTTTTATCAATACTCAATTAATTTCTGAAGATTGTCGATAAATTTTTTGTTTCAACCTGTAAAATAGTTTTTTTTTTTTTTAATTTTCGTTAACTTTACTATTAATGACCAATATTTCAAATATTTCATGACACTTTCTTGGGTACGATGAATCCATCATAATCTCTGATATTGAAACATAAATTTTCCATATTTTCCATACTGTTCTTTTAGCCATCTTGTTTATTGTGAGTATAATTTATTAACTTCATCCATTTCGAGTTTTTGTAATGGGTACGATTTTTCGAATTAAAAATTTCGGCTTATCTCCACGTTTTGTGGTCCTTAGTGTCCGAATCCTTCGTTTTTAGAGAGTTGTCTGTGTGTGCGTGTGTACGTATAAGTTAATACATTAGAGAACTTTTCTCTCACAAATCTCAAGAACAAATAATGATAGCGACCAATTTCATTCGACGGATAAATGCATAATGAACACCTGATAAGTTTTGCAAGAACATTGAATTGGTTTTTTTTTTAATAACATAAAAGCTACTAAAAAATTATAATAAAACTGCATCCAAATTGTCGAGCCGTCTTAAGTAGACAGGTCTTTAGTTTTCTAGGGCATCAAATGGGAAGTTGGTAGTGTGGGTAGATCAGCCGCTTCCTCCCTCTTTTTTAATATGATATTTTATTGAAAGTATACTATTTAATTCATTACCTTTTTCATTCACTGAAGTTATATATATATATATAGATTGTAACCCCAAAGACAAAAAGTAACTGTTATAAAATGTGTTAAATATAACGATATTACTTTATGTATGTTTGTAGATAGACCTAACGTTATTTTTTCGTTAAATACAATGATAAAATAGTACTTTACCTCTAAATATCATCAAATTTATAACGACAAATTTATAGTAGCTAATGTAATTTAAACACATAAAATATATATTGGCAGTAGGTACCGGAGCTTGGTTCGTATGAAGGAGGTTGGTAAACTCACTAAATTTTATTTATGTATAAAACTTAATAGATGTATGTATAATACATAAGGCATAGATAAGACATTGTGCCAAAACTGGGCAAAATATATTTAAAAAAAAAGTGCTTTGAAAATTTTTAACTGTAAAAATAAATATTCGAAAACGGACACCTGGAAATGGAGTAATATTTCCTACCGTTATTGACTTATAATAGCCTTATACAGTGGAATTCGCATAGTACGATTTTAAAAGGGCCCAGCAAATCAAATCGCTATTGCCGAAGATCGTTGTATACAACTAAAATTAAATACATATCAAGTATAATAAAATATCGTGTGTGTACAAAACTTATCAAGATCAACCTCAACCGTAACGAAAAATAGCAATTGGATTTCCATTTTGTGGAAAGCCGGTAGCTGAGAATTAGCCAGTTTTTACCTTTATTTGAGACATCATTTTCTAATATAGTTTGTATACCCGGTATATGATGCATACCAGGGTATTATAAGTTTAGTTCCGACTTTGTAAAGGTGGAAAGTATTGGCCGCAAAACAAGATTTTAAGTATAGGTGTTCATAAAATAATAATTAGTTCATTTCCGCATGTTCGTCTGTCTGCTTGTCTGTAAAATCGTATGTATGTCCTATAACTAAAAAGTAAGGTCAAGTTCGTGAATGGGCAAAATTGGAGCATGTTTGGGCAAAATGGACAAAACTGTCTCAATTTGAAACCGTAAGAGATGAAAAAAATGTTCCGTTTTTAAAAATAATTTACTTTTGTCAAACTGTTTTCATAATTTCAGTATACAGCGGGTATTTAAGCAATTAACTCGATTAGTTGTTATTTTCATATGTTTTATAAATACTTATCTGTTATTTATACTTTTTTTTGCGTTAGAAGACACGCGCTTCTAAAATAACGTTTTGGCACTGATATTTCTATTGACCGAATCGAGCATTCTAAATACAGGGAGGGATTCCATTCATTTGTGCGGCGAGTTAATTCTTATAAAAGCAATCAAGTAATTTTGAATAGCGTTGTAGGCGAAAGTCATTCGATTTTAAAATATTTGTCTGTCTATCTGTCATCTTTCAAATACAAAAAGTGTTTGAAACCAAACAACGGTTAGCACACTGGGCTTTACCGTCCAAGTAGCCGAGTGGTCTAAGGCGTTATGTCTGAGGCGTTATGTCTACTTAGAATTGGGCAGTTTGGAATTGGGCAATTTATCAGCAGTTTGTCAATTATTAGGAGAAAAAAAGGGGCGGTTAATTGACTAAATTTCGGCGTATGGACAAGAACGAAGTAACTGGCTATGCTTGTGAAGGTTTTCTGCAGTTTCCTTCATTAACTCCAGATGAATATCGGCATAGTTCCTATCAGAGTCGGCTGCAGCTGCATATCCTGCCAATTCCTAGTCTACACACAAAAATTCCTTCCATTCCACTCACATCCTGACATCCTTAGGCATCACAATGGACCTTATGGTCGAAGTGTAGCCCGTCCAGGGTAGCCTTTTTTTTAAATAAACAACTTTTGTCAGAATTTTTTTCATAAATTCAGTATATACCGGGTATTTAAGCAATTAACTCAGTTAGTTGCTATTTCCACTTTGTTTACAATATTTTATAAATTGGTGTTGTTTTGCTCAGCATTATTTATTTAACATGATAATGTAAGTGTGTATATAATAAAGTAATTGTATATACCTACCTACCTATGCATGGATACATTGGTATCATATAAAAGTAAGTACCTATGTAGGTAGTATATAGATATACTATATAGTTATATACCTATATTTAACAATCTTCGATAAAACGATGCTGTTCCTTTAAGTTGTATACCTTAATTTATGAAACGACATTGTTACAAATTTTTTAGAACGTTCCCATCAAAACCATTTTACATGTTACGCCATCAGGTTATAAATAAATAAAATGATGTAAACTATGGTGTAATACCGTTGTCGTTTATCGTATAATCGTTTTAAATCAATAAAATCGTTCATAATTGATTTGATTTTTATTTTAAAATATCGTCGAAGTTGAACAATTCTGCAATGCAATTTTTGCCGGACAGCGAATGAGTCTGATAGTCACGGAGTGAAACGGAAGTAAACTTGGAGAACCATTTTAAAAGATAACATGTTTTTTAAACCCGGTATATAATATTTATTAGGGTATATTAAGTTTAATTCCGTTTTTGTAACGGTTGAAAATAATGCTCGCAGAAAAAAAATTTAGGTATAGTTGTTCATATAATGACCAATTTAATCCATAATCCATTTTGTATGTGTGTTCTAGGGCTAAAAAGTACGGTCAAGTTCGTGAATGGGCAAAATCAGATCAAGTTTGGACAAAACGATCAAAACTGCCTATCTTTGAAATCGTAATAGATAGAACAAAACTGAAAAACAAAAAATATCCCCTTTTTAAAAATCAAGTATTCTTGTCGGAAACTTTTTCCATAAAATCAGTATATACCGAGTATTTAAGCAATAAACTCAGTAAGTTGTTATTTTCACTTGTTTTTAAATAATAATAAATTAAAGAAAACAAGAATCCTAGACAAGTTTTTACAACGGATGGAATTACCATAATGTGTATGAAAAATCAATAAGAAACGATGTCGACACCTGTTAAACATGATTATAAGTACTGAAACATTAAAATCATAAAAACGGAAATATTACACAAAAAAATGATCAGAAGATTTATTTTCTACAACTTTAATTGTGACAAATTTTTAATATTAATATTAAATATTAAATATTAAAAGATATTACAAATTTTGTATTTCTCTTTCCGTCTAAACATTCACACTCTCAAGACCGATTTTGCTTTAATGATCTTGACCATTGAAATTTTGGCATGCGTTTATGGGTACACAATGTTGGTCATTTTCGGCAGCTGCTTGGTAGAATCAAATGGACATTTGTAGAAATTTTTACGAAATTGTATTATCAGTACAACAACAATCATTGTATTTTTCTTCAAATAATTAAAAAATTCGGTAATAACGAAGCTCATTGGTAAAATAATAATCGTATTATATAATATTGCATACACCTACATATTATTTCGAAGAGATTCGAGGCAAATATTTCATATTGGTTAATGCCTTTTTCCATATAGCGGTAAAAGTGTGTTGGTACATGTAATATGTATATATATATATATATATATATATATATATATATATATATATATATATTATATGTTAATATTCTCTGGTGCACAATCGAGGCTCAGGGAATTCAATTTCCGTTCAATGTTTTAATATTACCAGAGCTACTGTATGGAGCTCTGTGTAACTGTGTGAGTGTACGATGTGAATATAAGCGCTAGGGAATCTGGAAATTTCACTACATTTCCGTTTTTATTATAATACAAAATTTTTCGTATAGGGTGTTTCAATTTTCTAAATTAAAATCCTTACAATCAAAATGAATTATAGTTTATAAATAAATGTTTATACACAAAAATCAATTATTGTATTTGAATATTTAATTAAATGATTACTGAATGCTGTGTGCTGGCTGGGGCAGGATGTGGAAAAATATTTTTCATTTTTCACAAGAAAATTAGATTTCTCTCGAACAATGTATGTATGTACGTATGTATGTATGTACTCGTATGTATGTATGTTCGGGACAAATCTTGCAAGCTGAATTAGAACCACTTTCTCTTATCCTACGGAGTTGAATTTTACATGTTGGTTCAGTTTCGATGATAATGAATTTTTATGGTAAACATGACAAGAATCGACAAGGGGAAAGGGGGATTTAGAGGGAGGAGGAAACTTAAAATCTGGAATATCTCTCTTAATATTAAAAAAATCGAAAAACACAAAAGAAGTAAAGTTGTATAAAATTAGATTTACTATGTTACTTGTTTTTAAAAATGTTTTTTTTAAATAGAAACTTATTTGTATTGGTATTGCGATATGTTTGAACTTTTATCTGAAATGTGATCTCTGGCCCTACTCTCTCGAAATTTTAAAGAAAGAAAAATAGAACAAAAATTGGCTGTGATATGATAGGGCATAATTAATTTTTTGTAGTTTTGATGACGTCCAAAAATGATGAAGGTTCAAAAAATTAATTTTTGTGATATCTCAGCGGAATGTTTTAAGAGCTACTATTTATGGGTTATTTTTTCTATTGGTTGAATCGATATTTCGATATTTGGCTCTTGCAATCTGGTATGTGTCCGATGGTTCTGCTTTCTCGAAATCTATAAAACGTATCTTAATTATTATAATAAAATATTTAAAATTTATGACACATATTTTGTATAAATCATACCAAGTGTATTAAATTTGATATTTATAAAAATCGGTTTATTCGAATTCGAAGAAAAAATTCCCAAAGTTCGAAAACGCAAAAATTTTAAATTACAATAAAAAATCTAAAAATTATTTCATTTTTCTTTAACAATGGCAAAGTATGCGTTTTATATGTTAAAAATAATGTGCCCAATTTTAACCCTTAAAAAAATTAGGTCCCCGACAATTAATAAAATACCATCAAGCTTAAACACTTACCTATCTAACAATAAACTCAAAAAAATTATCCGACCAATATGGTTTATTTCTTAAAGAAAACCAGTTTAAAATCTGTCGGTTTTTAATTAGAAAATAATATTTTTATAATTAAAATACAGCTTGATGAAATTTATCAAAAAGAGACACAATATTTCTGTAGCTATATAGTTTATATGGTTATCTCATAAATCCAATGTTTGAATGATTTGAAAAATTGCGGTTCCGAGCAACCTGCCTGAAACCGGCTTTTTGAAGCTAATTTGACTCTAATAAAAGCCAAACAAAAATTTGAATTTTGAAAATACTTTCGAAGATCTCAAAAATGGCATAATGTAAAGTTAATTTAATTTATTTCGAAAAGAAATATATTCTTGTGTCGCTTTTACTTTATGGGTTCTATTTCATTTTGAACATAACTCTAAATTTTGAAGAAGCTAAGAGATAATTTTATTTAAACAAAAAAACACCAAATTTTCTTTATATTACAGAACCACCTGTATATCATATAAGACCTTCATAATATATAATGCTAGAAATATCTGGATAAGTTCTGAGTAGGTAAAATAGGTGGGTAACGTTAGGTAGAAAGGTAGATAGGCAGGTAGGTAATGTTTTTATTTGATTCAATAAAAACAAAAAAAAACAACATTAAATAAACTGAAAACTCTTCACTCATATAATATTTTTAGTATAAAAAAAAAAAAATCAATTATTCATTTTATATTTAGTTTATTATTTGAATAAATGAATAATTGTTTCAATTTATGCATACATTATAGATATACATACACAGGGTGGAAGGGAAAGAATGACCCTTTAATAATCACTTTGTAGAGTGATTATTAAAGGTATTTAGAATTAGAAATTAATAAAAATTTAGTTTTGAATCTCAAAATAAGGCGAAAATTACCTATAGTTATCTACTAATTTTTTGCAGCTAAATGTACACTCCAGTTCCAAAAAAATGAACAGACCTGAACCGAATCAGTCTCTCACAATTTTGATTATTCTTTTAGTAAATGTTTTTTATAGATACAATATTTAATTTAATTTTTATGCGTAAGAGGAAGATATATCACATAATATGTATTAACATATATTTTTTAAATGCTTACTCTGTCACTGACACCGCATATATAAATAAAAAATATAAATTCAGTTTATAGTTTATACTTCCACTTATTTTTTACACACTTAAAAATATCCTTCTTATCTTTGTTTATAAATAAATAAAATTATACATTATACAGAGAGTTAAAAAGTGAGGCGTCTTACGAAACGTAATAAAATTAACATTTCAGGTCCATTCATTTTTTTTGAACGAGAGTGTACGTTCATTATTAATAAAACATTTAATATTTACAAAATAGATCGGAAGACAAGCTAGCCTTATTTACAAGCTAGCTCCAGCGTTATGAATATGATAATTTAACCTCGCCATACTGATTTATGGCCCTGCGGCCAGAAAATACTCATTCGATTACTGTTTTAAGTTTGAATTAAAACTAACGTCTTTCATGATCATGATAATTAAAACTCTGGCGGTCATATTCTTCACGATTTAAGAACACTGGTTGTATTATGGAATGGATTGTATACTAACAATAAGTTAGTTACAAATTAAATTTAAAAAGGGGTTTGCAAGGATTTACCTGCAAATATGGATATTAATATAAATATTATACGCGATGGAATACATGTTTTTTATATTACATATTATAATACGAAACACATTAATATAGGTCAGTTTTGTCTACAATTTACCAAACGATGTAATTAAAATCTTAAATTACTCTTATAATAATAATGCAATTTCAAAATTGAATTTGTGAAATTTTTCCAGACGCATTTCCACTTAGTTTTCTCATGGCCGATTATCTGACGAAGTTTAGACCATACTTTCCCGTCCACCCTGTATATTATTATATAAATAATATAACTGCATCGTTTATTATATTTACAATAGACTCACTCAACTCTTCGTACAGGTTTCAACACAACTCAATGAACTCATCGGTTATGTAATCAACTTGCAGTTTTGTACAAAATATAATTAAAATATTGAAGGTAGAAAATTATATTTTAATTTTAATAATTTTAGTAATGCAGAATAATAATAAGGGTAGTGCTTAGACTTAAACACTACTTTAGAGTTAAAAAGTAGAATCAAGTTCGTGAATGGGCAAAATCGGATCATGTTTGATGTACATCCATGTTTGGGCAACATGCGCGGCACTGCCTATCTTTGAAACCGCAAGAAATAGAATAAAAATTAAAACAAAATATGCCCCTTTTTTAAAAATAAACAACTTTTGTAAGAAATTTTTTTTCATTATTTCAGTATAATTCGGGTACTTAAGCAATTAACTCAGTTGTTATTTTCACAATATTGAAATTAGATAGTTATTTTTTGTATCAGCATGGTGTAATAGACACCGTATTGTTAACGAAAGATATATTCTGGATTAGTACAAAATTCTCTCCTTTCAATATTCACACTATCATGTAGTTCTACCTTGAGTATTTTACAAATTCTTTGTATAAACTTACATGTATTAATACTGACTATATATATATATTTTTGATTAAACACGTTTTTCTGTTGTAACTTTTGTTTTAAATACATTTAAAAAATATATATATATATATATATATATATATATATATATATATATATATATATATATATATATATATATATATATACACCTTCAGGTGGAAAATATTTAATTTAAAAAAAAAATCTGGTGTAAACGCCACATACAACCTCTATCTACAGGTGCAAAATCTGTGTAGCCATGCACACCAAATTTATTATTTCGCATACAAATAACAAATAATTTATATAGTGTACTAAAACTGTGTATACAATCAAAAATTAATTCCAAGGTCTTCCCAATTGATAAAATATCCGATTTCTTGACCCATTATTTATCTTAAGACTTTGAAGAGGTATTAGAATTTAAAATATCGCATTACACAGTTGCTTATATACAAATTCGAGAAATCGAATAATTTTCTATGCATTTACCAAATTTACAGATGAAAACAAAAAAAATATGTTGAATTTATTTTTTGTAAAGTGAAATTTAATATAAATAAAAATAAGGGAAAAAATTATTAGGTAATATTGGGAATTTTGGAATACACAAAATATCTATCAATATATGAAAAAAAAAAATAACAATAATATATATGGATTGGGAATAAATATAATCAAATAAGTTTGTTGTTTGAATACATTCATTCCATGGGGTTTTTCCATAATGTTTGTACACCAATACGAACTATATACATTCATATCCTATACGGATTTCTTCCTTCAGGATATTACATACAAAATTTATAGTAACAAATTTTCTATGAAATATATTACAAAAAAAAAGAAGTAATAATAAAAACAATAAATAATCTAAATCAATCAAATTTTGTGGCAAAAATTGGTTTGAAATTAATGAAAATTGTCAATTTTTTCAACGATAAAAACCTGTGTACTCCCTAGGTTCCGCTAGATTCCGTGCTTGAAATGAGTATCCGCGTATTTTTGAATATTTAGGAACTAAATAAAATCAACAACTGGGTAAATATTCCTCCACAATTTAATTGTTCAATTTGGTAAAAATCAAACTGATTTTGATTAAAAAAAAACGGATATCTATACAAATTTGGTGATCAAATGACGATTTTCAAAATACGAACTCAATAATGAGCTAAGAGAATCGTCTAGAAAAACTTTTAACTTATATGAAAATCATTTTGTTATAAAGTAAATTTTTAATTCGCATCGTTTAATTTGGTGACTCTGAATAACTTTAAGCTGATCTTACACGAATATTACAATACTAACTTTGTTTAAAAAATGTTTAAACCTATAATCTTGAATAAGCTCTATTCGAATAGAAAATTTAATATCGGCTCTTATAATAAGTGATACGTGGAAGTTTAAAGTTCTAAAACAACTGTTTAAAATGTTTGGTGACAATATTTTTTCTCGGCGCATTTCAAAAACTAGTATAGTTTTTAGAAATGTATGCCAAGATACGATTTCAGATCTTTATTCATGAGCTTTTAATCATTAATTGATGTTCCGTACATTAAAATTAATTATTCTATTATAAAATTTACATAACTTCCCCTGATATTATGTGTTGCTATAAAATTTCTTTGCCTACACAATTATTCACGAAATTTACTATTAAGTATCTCAAAAACGGTAATCGTATCAATATTTTAGGTATCAAAATAATATGATAATATTAAATATCTTACTTACTCTTGAGATAGATATATTTAATATTTATTAGAAAATTATAGGTTAAAAAGACGATGTTCAGCTTAAACACTAATAATGTCATAAATTATTTAGATCTAATAAATATATATAGTATATATTCAAAGATAGTACGGAGCATTTGATAAATATTGATGCGTTTTATCATAATATGCTGGTTGAGCTTACGTACGGATCAATTTATTTCAATTTGACGACCTGAAAAAATTTATATTGATCTATACAAAAGTTTGCGGTAATTGTTTTAGCTCATTTATTTGTTATTGAAGATATTGATTTCAAACTCAAACCAATTTAAAAGGGTAACCTTTCATGTCCCCAGTAAACATTTAAGTCTATTGCACTACAAAGTTCTTAAAAAATAATTTCAGGATGCCTCACCGCCAACTCAATTAAGTTTGTAGATAAAATGGTAACATCCCATCCGGTTTCACAATAAAAAGCGTTTGATTTATAAAAAAAAAAAAAACATTTTTGATCAATTGGTTTTCCTCTTTTAGCCAGTCTTCGTATCTGTCTTTGAAGGCATCGGCAGAAGTCTGTAAGCACGGCTGGTTACCAGAAAACAAAACCGTGTTATCTTTTGTATACTATAGGTGTACCTAATACGAATCATTATTCGATATAGCGGAGAATTTTTTAGTGTTACAAAATGAAATTTAAATTTTTCACAAAGCACTGTGCGACAATTCAATTTCTATTGTTTTACTAAATTTCTGTACCTATAGACCGATGTTAATATCCAATTTGTTACTTGAACAATATTGCAAAACAATATTCTATGTTATGTTCGAGTAACGATGATTTATATATTAAATTGTAAATTTAAAACTTACTATTTAATAAGGACTACGAGACCAAATTAATAACCAATTACCACCATCTTTCAGTTATAAAAGTCAACCATTAATCTTTTTATTCGTAAGAAGATTGGTGATGTAATTATTGTTTATCAATAAAATAGTTCGAGAACAGAGGCTAAAAAGCATATTATTTGCTTCAATATCTCAAAAACGATAAACCAAAGCCTGGATGGATTAGACATATTTTGTATCTTTTATGGAAAACTGGATGGTTCTTAAAATTGCAGTGATGAAAGCTAGATTATACCTTCGGGATCTTTTGTCATTCAATTTCGATCGAATTGAAATAAAATTGAAAAAAAAGGTTTTCTAGTGATAAGAATGTATTTCTTTAGGGATCCGGTATTCAATTTTTTATTTTAGATATACAGAATGATGAAAAATAATATTTCAGACAATTTCAACTTTAGGCGTTAATGAACGGCCCTATGAACGCCAGGAAATTTAACCATGGGAGAAATTTGTTCTCGTGAATTAAAGTGCATTAAATGGATAAGAATCCGATACCTCCAAAACTGCTCATATCCGTGTAGTTTCAAAGACGATTCTGATCATGAGTTGGTTAGAGGAATGCATCGAAATAAATTTTTCATATGTTCGGTACAGTATTTATTACCATCTAAGTGGCCGAGCTGTCTAAGGCGTATGTCTGAGGAGTTATGTCAACTTGGAACTGGGATATTATGGGTTCAAATCCCGACATCGGCAGTTTGTCAATTATTAAGAAAAAAAAGGCGTTTAATGGACTTAACTGTCGGCGTATGGACAAGAACGAAGTAACCGGCTATGCTTGTGAAGGTTTTCTGCAGTTTCCTTCACAAACTCCAGATGAATATCGGCATAGTTCCTATCGGAGTCGGCTGCAGCCTCACATCTTACCAATTCCTAGTCTACACACTCCACTCGCATCCTCACATCCTTAGGCATCACAATGGACCTTATGGTCGAAGTGTAGCCCGTCCAAGGCAGCTGCTACAATCTACAGTATTTATTTCCCTAAAATCAATAGTTACTTTAAAAGCATCAAAGATAATAGTTCAGTGAAGTTGCGGGCCACAAACATTATATATGTACGAAAAACCTATAGTATGGTTCATTTAAAGGGTATTCTGACCTTAATTCTGATTTCTAAGATATTTCTATTCAAATATGAATTAATATATTTGACCATTTCTTTAAACATGCTTTTCTCTATACTTTAAATTTAAAATTTTAATAGGTTGCCAAATTAAAAATTTCTGGTTAAATTAATTAAATAATTACAACATATTATTAAACTTGAAAAACATTAGTAAATGTTTGAATACGTTAAATCAAAGGACTTGTGTGTTGTTCCATAACAAAAGGTTTATTAGGGAAGATTTTATGTATGCATGTATATGTGTGTGTTAATTAGTGTAAATAAGGGCATTATATACACAATCCTTGACAATATTATATATGTAAGAAGGATAACTGTATACATCTTGTTATTAAATTAAAGAGAAATAGTTAATTTATATATAATATATATGGGCAAAATATGAAACCGCAATATACTAGTGGTTAAACATTCGAGAAATATTATATTTATGTCTCAGTTCTTGCTGTTGCTATTCTGATAAAACCAGAAAACGAATCGATATTGTACCCAAAATAATTATAATATTCATCATTTATTAGTTATTAATAAATCAAAGACATAACAGTTAGCACAAGAGCCGAACAGAGATCGATCTTTACTCATCTGTTAACCGGATGAAACATATTTTTTATGAAGTTTCATTAATAGGCCTAAAATACAGTGCCTATCAAAATGTTGTCATGGCTTTTTTTTCTGTCCTTCACCCACTTGTTAACTAAGCGATTTTTTTAAACTCATAGTTTATAATATAAAGAATATGCCTGGGTAGTAGTGCATACTCATTTCCGGTCATGACTACCTGGCAAGCAGGTATGAACAAGAATGGTAATCAAATTTACTAAATTCAATATTTATTGTACTAAAATAATATACAAAGTGTTCTAAATTTGTACAGACACAAAAAACAAACTTTTTATTCTACATCGAATTGTCTGACTAAAACGTCTCGATAAAGTCTTAGTCTATGTACCTTCGTTTTCGAGATGTAACGATTTTTGAGATTTTATTTAATTAGTTGATGTGTTATTACAAAATATTTCGTAGCAAAGTAGACATTCAAGACTGTACGAATGGATCAAGACTGTACGAAGTACGAATGGAAATTTCATCCTCTAAGTGTACATTAAACATCACGAAGAGAACAGTCATATGTACCATAGTACTTAGTTTACGAAAAAGCAGTATTGGAAATATTACTATACTATCCTATGACCTCTTTACAATACAGGAATCTTTCCCATAAGTAACAAAATTCCTTACGCAGGAGCTGCGTCAACTTAGCAAATTTCCTTAGAATAAATCACTCTCTAGCGGTCACAATTTTAGTGTAGTCAAAATGAAATATCGAATCTGATATGATTTTGGACATATGTCAAGGGGAAAGGGGGACTTAGAGAAAGAAGAAAATATAAAATATAAAATATCTCTCTTAATATTGAAAAATTTTTAGGGAGTTGTAGAAAATCTTGTTTGCTACAATTCATTACCTCATCATTTTTCTCAAAGGCAAATGTGTACAGAGATATATTTTAACTTTCAATCTGAAATTGTAACTATTTTTGTAAATATTAGTGTAACAGAAAAAATGACAAGAAACAAAATTATAGTAAAAGTAAATTTCTACAACTTTACTTATATATTTTTCGATTTTTATAATATGAAGGGAGATGTGCCAAAATTTATGTTTCTGTGATTTTCGTGGGACTGTTTGGTCAGATATACTATGTAGAATTGGTGGTAATTTTTTTGATCACTCTGTATATTAAGGTAGCTTAAATATGGCGTGATTCACAAGTTGATTTATAAAATTTTCTTTCAAAATAGCTGGCAGATTTTAATGCAATTATTTACATTACATACATATTATATACTTGAGAACAGGTTCTTAGATAGGTTTTAATCCGATAGGAGTCGGTGCAGTCAGAGTGCAGTTCTCAAAAACTGTTGCTATACTTTGAATTTTAAAACATTGTCCTTGTAGTGAATCAAGTTTAACATTCATAGATTTTGAATATTGTAACTAAAATACAGAAAATACGGAAGTGATAACTAAGATACAATGCACGCACATAGTCACGCATGTACTTAAATATACGAACATTTCGGGAAGTGCAAAATTATTTATAAACACTTAAGTTGAACAATAAATTAAAACACAACATATTGTTTCTGTAATTATGAATGTACAGGTGGTACACTTTTGCTGCTTTTTGGCTTATTTTTAAGGAAATTAAAAAATAAATAAACTAAATTAATTTGTTGGGTATTCATTAAAAATTATCTAGCACGAAATATTTATAAAATATAATTATTATTAAATATGAAATTTCTATGTACAGAAAGTTTCTGAAAAGATGATATGAAGTTTCCTTTGCTCAGTGTAAAAGAAGATTTTATAGAGAAACATGTCTGAACATTAGTAATTTTATTTTGACAGCAAGGTCACATTTATTTGATCCCCTGGAAACCGTAAAGCATTTGCCGGACATATCACTATCTTACTTTCTTGTTTCTCGAAATATTGTCTTGGGGAAATTAAAATAGAACACCCTGTATACATTAGCCAAAAAAAGAAAATATAAAATATCTTTCTTAATATTAGAAAAATCGAAAAATGTTTATGAATTAAAGTTGTAGTAAATCAACTAATATATATATATATATATAGACTAGCACTGCCCGTCGCAGCTTCGAAAATTGTAATTTTACAGACCTTATATTACTTAGTATTTAAGTAAATATACTGAATGTTTATGAAAAATTTGAAGTAGATTGGACCAAGGAATCACGTTGTCCCGTACAAAATTTGCCCCCGCTTTTCATCCTCTTAGGGATAGAATTTTGGGAAATCCACTTATCGGATGCCTACGTCATACAAAGCACACACCCTCCAAGTTTCCGGTCTCTACGATCAGCGGTTTAGGCTGTGCGTTGATCCGTTAGTCAGTCATTTAGGACAAAGCATTTTATATGTATAGATTATCTTCGATAATTAACTAAAAGTTCTTTGAACATTGTTTTGAAAATGACTTATTCTGAAGTAGATATTGGTTCTGAAAATGGTTTGAGTTTTCAAAACCCAAAAGAGGATTTATAAAAAGAGAATTTTTTCATTTATAATATCTTATATATTTCGTAAACAATATTCTTACAACATATTGTTGTAATGTAGGACTCTAGATGAATAAATTACTTGAACCCTAAACATCAGATACAAATTACTATCGAACCTCAAGCCACGATCAGTACTATCATCATTTATACCTTTGTAACAAGATAAACTGTGCCAATAATATTGATTTAAATAATTATTAATGTAATTCAATTAAAAAAAAAACATCGAACGAGTTGCATTTTGAACAAAGGTATATAATTAAACAAGAAACGAAACACTTAACTGAGTTTATTGTTTAAATAGCCTGTAAATATTGAGCTATTTATCTCAGTAATTTTATATTGACGTAGCTCCGTAACAGAATCTTTGTAAAATAATTTTAATAGAGAGATCTATATTCGAGTAGTACAGAATACTCGTTCAGAAATTTTCTGTATTTAATTAATATTTTCATTATAACTTACTAAATATTTATATAATGTTAGTAGGTAAATTTATAATATCTACATTATATGTTAACATATGCTCATAAAATATTATTCCATATATCTAATACATACGAGAGTAAGTAATATGCATATAACATAATTCAAATACAAATATTTTATTCAATATATAGGAATATAAAAACTTCATTTACTTTTTAAAAAAATGTTTGTTTAAATTATATTATAAAACATTCACATCTACGGTAGTCAAATATAATGTGTTTTAATGCTGTGAACAGTTTGCGGGCACGAACAATTTACGAAATTGATTGCAGTTTTAGTAAACACAAAGGAAGAAAATTTAAAAAATATTCGATGAAGCTTTATGTGAAAATTTATTTGCAGATAACTATCATCAAAACTTATTGATCGGCGTTTTGCTAGTGAAAAATATATCTATCTAAAATTAGGCCAATCAACGAAAAATTTGTTTTTATTATTATTCTACTAGCTTATACCAGCGGTTTCGTTCACGTTTAATTGTTATATCTCCAACTCCCGTCATTTTAAGACTCTCAATGTAATTTCCCACCGCTTCCACTACTTCAAATATTTATCGACACTTCCACCAAATTTTTATTTCAACGATTAGTTTCGAATTCTATATCTCATAGCGAAATAAATTTTTAAGTCTAACAGTATGCTTTCGTATACCGTATTCCGTGATGCTCGAATAAATAAACAGACATTTACAATTTTATAATAGTAGAGATTTTGTATTATTTCGAGCCTTATCTTGTGAAATTTCATTATAAACTTGGAGGATTTAAAAATAATTTCAAATAATTAATTTTTTTGCTATTTCACTGTTTATTATATATTTAACGTGATATGTTTCGGTCTTTGCGACCATTATCAAACTGCCGCAAAGACCGTTATAATAAACAGTG
Organism: Nineta flava; assembly: GCA_963920215.1. Classification (NCBI taxonomy): domain Eukaryota; kingdom Metazoa; phylum Arthropoda; class Insecta; order Neuroptera; family Chrysopidae; genus Nineta; species Nineta flava. The sequence goes on along the minus strand of OY986042.1, from coordinate 42,392,448 downwards.
AAATAGCAAATTTATTGTTTGAAAAAGTTTAGTAAAGATTATATTTAACAAAAAAAAATTATTAGTAAATTAACTAAAAGATTGTTAGAAAAAAAATTATACCTATTATTTTTTACTTTTTAATCAAAAATTCTTTTAAATTTATTTATTTTTATTACTAGACTAAAAGAACACAATTTGAGTTCCCAACGCTTCCACTACTTGTTAATATATATAAAGATTTCCACCGAATTTCTATCTCAGGGAATATTTTCAAATTCCATCTATATTAGATGACGATTATCATCTAATATCGTTCTCATATACGTGTACAAAATTTCAAAAATCTAGCTCAATTAAAGTCGAAATTTTGATAGCAAAATTTTTCCCTTACAAACAAACAGAAGAGTAAGAATAATCTTATTTTTGTCCTAATTATGAGATTTCATTAAACCATATTTTAATCCACTATATCCAATCGATATTAGTATTAGACTATATCGATTGTTTGAGAAAATAAATATGATAAAAATTATTATTGAAATGAAATTCAAGATCGTGAAAAAGTGTATAAAATATAAAAATATGAAACTTTAACAAAAATTTAATATCAACATTAATATTAAATGAAATTTAATATTGGAGAATCAATATTTGATAATATCATATTTAACAGTTCGAGAAATTTCATTGGTTATTTGGTTTGACATGAGAATAATATTAGTCGAAGAGGTAGTAGTAGGCAAAGTTTCGATACTTCAGTAAAGTATATCGAGTTTTAAATTTCAAATTTTGCCCCAATTCCTAGAACAATTATTTGTATTTTATAAATACGTATTTCGACTACAAGGTAGTCATCATCAATATGAATTAGCTAATCGTAACTATTTCGGAATATGGAGTCAGAGATATGTTGCTCGTTGCTAATTTGGTGCGTGTCTCACATTAATATTAAAAAATTTTTGTCTTGTATATGATCTGACTGAAGTAGTACCTGAAGGATTATTTGAGTTGACTAACCAATTAAGGCATTAAGTGTGTGAAGACCCCAACCCATTTACTGGCGGTATTCTTTTGTGGCCTAACCTTGATATTCAGGTATTAAATTTCTTTTTTTGAACATGGTTTAATTGTATTAAATCAGAATTTGGAATTGGGACATTGTCGAAATTCATTATCTGTTTTCTTAATCTATGTATGTAGATACTATCATATGCATCTAATTCTGTGGGGTTTTGTACCGATTTAAGTAGTTTTAAATTCGATTTGTCAATTTCGTGGTTGTTCTCAATATCGTGCGCAGCTATACACGCTTTTTCGGTTCTCCCAAATTTCACATGAGCCAGATGTTGTTTGATTCAAGTTCCGATTTGGCGACGACTTTGACTAACATTTTAATAATCTTTATATATTATTAATATATAAAGATTATAATCATTTTAATAATCTTTATATATTGAGTTAAAATTTTAGACTAGCCTCATAGAAAATACGAATTCTGAATTTAGACCGGTCGTTCTTTTATAAATAAATTTTATTTAATAAAATGGATCAATGCAAGTGTTCCGTGAAAACGGATATATAAAATATTTAATCATTCAAACAGTTCAAGAAAGCAACTCATAATACGCTAAACTAAGAAACAATTAAATTTTTTATATCAATTTTTCGCACAAGAACTTTTCAATTCTGATAAATTCCATTCAATCTATACTTTATTAATCTTTTCGTGATTTAAAATTTTCTCAGCGGATTTTTCGGGGACCATCAATTTTTAAGTGGTATCTAAGAAAAATGTTAATAAAAATTAAACACAAAAAAATGAATTACACATTTCTGAAAAGGTGCATCAAAAACCTTATAATTGACATAATAAGTTATTGAAATGGGTTTCAGGTTCGTGAAACAAAACTATCGGATTTAGAATAATTGTAGGAAGCATGATATTAATATTTGCGCTATATGACGTAATAATATGTTCGCAACTATCTGATATATATATATATATATGTATATATACAGGTGAGTCATTTTATACAATTTTATACAAACACCTGAATATTTCAGCAAGAAAAAGAATAAGTTAAAGAATAATAATTGTTAGAGGGGGGCATATCATGTTGAACTTGATTTCCACTCTCTTTTTTGAGGATCAACACTAGTGTTTTTCAAATGGGAAGCCATTTTTTGTTAATAAAATCGGATAGGTGACGTACGTTTATTTTGATTAATAACTAACCATTTTATAAAAATTAAAAATTTTTTTTGTCAATAAATAGGAATCAATCGTTTTATTAAAATGCTTGAGTCCTACGCTTCATTGACTAAAAATCAAAACTTTTTAATCCTAAATTTTTTCTTATTTATTTAACACAACCTTATTTTCCTCAAAAAAAGTTATCTTTTCTTTCAAAATCTATTTCGTAAAAAAACTACAAAATGGTGAATTCTTGACCAAAATAGATTCAGTTTTTATGAATTTTTTTCCTCGGCTATTCGATTCTGTCAAAAAAAATATGGGTTACCAATTGAAAAACGTGATTCGGCTCTCAATAAACCTTGAAGCTCAAGTTCAAGGTGATAATCAAAATAGCCACGATAAGATGTCCCTCTCAAAATGAGCACACTGTACATCTTCTATCATCTAGGAATATGAAGTTGGTACATATAATTTTGAATGGTGTATATATTACACATTATTTTGCTTACTGAATCTGACATGATCGTTTGTGACGTCAGCAGTCTCATCTCATGCGTACACAAGAACACTTTGGAATATTCGGATTAATTATTATGAGATGATGTCGTCCTCTGTGATGTTTCAATTCCCTTATATATTATATATATTCATATACGTACTGGAAGTTTCATTCGTAATGTGTAGAAAATTTAAGAAATGATTTCTTTGACAAATTTATGTTAATTTTCTCTTGCCTACCTTTAATACCTTTCATTCGAATCGGAAATAGAGATCGATAAAGACACAAGGTATAGATAGATATTTAGATAGATTTATCTTGGAGTATCTTCGACCTTATTGCCCACTGTGCTCTCCATTCTACCTGAGTCTGACGAGATTCACTTCTGTCATATCTTAGCAATGGTCAGTAGCTTGCTTATCACCATTTGCTGAAGGTTCGTATATTCGATGTGTGATCCACCGAATACCTTGTATGAGCTGTAACCGAGAAATTTGCAGTTAAAGATGATGTGGATGAATGTTTCCTCCTCCTGGTCCACAGTCTGCACATAATGGGTTCATTGTGTGGAGCCCTATGGTGTGCACATGCATTCGTAGGTGACAATGTCCAGTGACACAAGGCATTAAAATTTTGTTTGCGTGTACTTCAATAGACGCCTTACGTGCAATGCATATACTACCAGGTTACACGTGGTAACCACCAACAAACTTGTATATTGATATTAAATATTCAGGCGAAAAATAAACATTGCTTTAAAACAATTTTAAAAAAATTAATCGATTTTCATTTCCGACGCGCCAAATTGTTTGTCTTATTAATACCTACAAATGGTTCCTTTACTTTTTTTCTGTCAAATTCACTGTTTCGTCGCTATTGCTCAAAAACCTCTTTTTTCCGTTCCGCCACGTGGCCAAAAATGGGTGGTGAATCGGTGGTTGGACAATAGTAGGTCTTCATTTGGACTATCAGCTCTACAAGAATATGCAATTCGCAAATATTACGGAGAAATCATGCAAATCTACCCATTTCCTGGCCTATTACTTATATTATACTCTCCACATTTTCATGAAACTTTCTGTACTTATACAAAAGTGTAAGTATACACTAGCATATGTATGTATATGTGGGGTAACTACCATTTTTCATACTTTGATCTACTTACTAAACATTTAAATCACCAGTAGCGAGCGGCAAGCAAAACATCATCCCATACTTTTGATTTTAATTTCTCTCTATGTATATCCCCACATCCATCCATCTTCTTCCTATGGTACGGTGGGAGAGCAAAGGAAGGAGAGCATGTGATTACTCATTCATTCAGTTTCTGTAGTTATCAACATCTCAGAAAATTATATTTTATATAATAAATACGCTTGAATAAAATAAAGAATTCTGTTCTATGTATACGAAATTTTACAGAAAGTTGGAACATTAATTATATTTATCATAATTTTAATTTAATTTTGAAAAAAAACGTGATAGATATACACGGAGATATAAGTGTATAGTAAATGTTACTATCATGAAGCGAAATTTTCAGTTTATTGCTATGCTACATAGCAGGGATATTGCGGATGCGATTTTTCTATTCGTGATAGTAACATTCGCTGATGTGGATGCGGATTTATATGCAAGGTTTTTTTTTAGAGAGATACTTAATTTAGCTACATGAATAAAGGAAAAAGGATAATTTAAAATTTGGTACATTATATTTAGAGCAATGTCGCTACCTTTTGAGGTTCCATCCTGATTCGCAGAGGTTCATAGATTAATCCCACGCTAAATATGCTAAACTGCTCCCGGTGCTTAGATTTTAGAGATGATTCCACAGAGACGTGGCTGTACGGCCCTTGCGAGAGTATGTTTTATTGCATATTTAAACTGAGACTTATCTCGCTCATCTAGTTTAAAATAAGGCTAAATCTCACTATACTTTGGTGGTGGCATTGTTGATTCACTTGTCAAATAGATTATTCAAGGCAAAACACTCAAACAATAATGTAAATTATTGAAATAAATTTAAAAAAAATCCATATAAAACATGTCTAAACATGTTGTGATTTATTTACAATCAGAAATACTAAACAAAACAGGCAACATTCGCATCTGAAAAGCTCCACAAAAAGCATTGATTATTGCGAATACGGATGCTAAAATTAATGAAGAATTTTCGCGATTGCGGATGCGGATGTGAAATCCACAACATCCCTGCTACATAGTATAGGTACTTACGACGAAAAAACTATTGAAAATATTAAAATTTTGTGGGGTGATAGCCTGAACTGAGTACTTTGTAGCATAATTATAGTTACTATATTTGCTATGTGTGATAATAACGTTACCGTAACACTTGGCTGCGAATACTTTTTGTAATTTGAATGGTTTTTAGTTCGATATTAATTAGCTCGATAGGTTACATTTCAAACCATTCGTATCAAAAAACGTGCGTAAAAACAGACGGCAAGTTCAGAGAAGAACAAACGTGAATAATCATGTCAGAAACTTGATTAAAAAATCAATCTAAAACAAAAACTAAAACAAAACATGATATTGTAATGAACTCGATTCTAAATCTTAGTTTTCTTCAATATTTAGATATATTTGAGTACAGTACATATTTCCTAAAGTTACCTGGTAACTATTAACAAACTCTTGTATGAATTATTATTTATCAGGAAAAATATACGTTTGGCTTAAATCCCAAATTATTAATTTTTTATTTAATAATTCTAGAGTAGTTTTCAGGATTTCTTGGAACCCTCATAATATCAAACTGATGAATAGATTTAATAAAATCGATTTTCCGTACTGTTTTGCCGTTAAGATACCTATTCATTACAAATTTAGGACTAAATTACACATTTAACCCTTCGTAAATGCATTTACAGGATATAATAAATTATTAATCTCTTGTATGTTCATGACTTTCGTCAAGTTTATTAATTTTAAATTGCGAAACTAAAATGCGAACCATTCCCTCTCTTTCTTTCTCTCTCTATATATATATTGGAAAAAAAATATTATAAACTATTTTCCCTACCCCTAAGAAATTAATAAAAAAACTCTGATGATGACGAAGTTATTTCTTTCGAATGAACTTGTCTGAATTCATCAGAAAAATGATTGAAAGCGTTTTTTTTCCTATACTAGAAGTTCAGCAGCATATAAGAGGTTTTATTACTGAAATTGTCAGTCATCAAGTGCTTTAGAGCAATTAACTAAAAGTAAGCCCAACAAAAATTGTATATAAAATGTTAGTCAAATGGTTGTACGTATATACATACATTAAACTAAAAAATATTTTAAGAAGGGGTGGTAAATGAGGGGAGTAATTTACTGTGATTATTTGTGCATTATGATCGTAAAGAAAATATTTTTTTTGATCAAATTCAAAAGAAGGTTTTGTTTGGATTATATATTTTGACAAAATTTATTTTTATGGATACTGAATTTTGCGTTCATAATTTTTTTTCCATAATAATTACGAGAATAACATGTCAATAGTTTATTTTAAATTAAGTTTTATTTCCTAGAACTTTTATAAGTAACCTTTTTTTCGTACCTATCACACATACACACGCAATATTTCAGCTCGTTATCACTTTTCTTTTTTGAGTTATCGCGTTTATAGATAAACATACCCTTATTCCAAAATTTTTTCTTAGTTCAATATTTTCAACCGTTGGTGAGACTAAACTTTATACATCCTTGTACAGGTTATTTTTTTAATAAAACCCAAATAGTGTTTTGAAACGTAAAAAGGCGTTAAGCGCATGATAAAATATGCATAAAATTTCATACTTTAGTGTGCCGCAAAATTTTAGAAATGTATACAGTAAAGTATTAACCAACATAAAAACGAAAAAAAATCGAGACTGTTAAATGTAGAAGACGATATGAGATTAGCGTTGTCATTTTTACGACCAAATATAAATGAAATTATCAAAAAACATCAAGCGCAAATTTCTCATTAAAAGTATTCTTATTATTAACTTGTAATTAATCTTAAGAAACGTACTGTTGTTTTTGTAGTACATATGATTCTATTTTACATTCAAAATTATTATCATAAACTATTTTACACAGTGTATTATAGGTAAGTAAACAACTTTTAAACTTATATTTTTCTTTGTGTGCCGTCAAATTTTGAAATCGTTAAAAGTGTGCCGCAACAAAAAAGGTTGAGAATCACTGCCAGGCGGGCCTAACTTGTAAGCCTTTAAAGGAACCATCGTTGGAGATTCGAAATCCCCTTTTTAAAAAAAAAACTTAATGCAATACCGTTATTCTGTCAGCGCATAGCTCCTAGGCTATAACATTTGGGATTGAAATAAAATCATTATTCATACAAAAATTTAATTTTTATTATTTTTAAAATACTATAGTATTTAATACTATATTTTATAATCAATCTCTTAGCGCCGTGTCCTCAGGACCGATTTTCCTCTTAACGAACTCACCCGCTGTCCATACTATGTATGATTGATGGACATTTTTAGGAAATCGTTGCTTTATCAGTTTAATTACAAATGAAACAAAATTTATTAAAAATAACTTACAAGAAGTGAAAATAACAACTAACTGAGTTAATTGATCAAATACCCGGCATATATATACATATATATTTATAAATAAATTATAAAAAATTAAAACAGTATAGAAATCTTAATTTAATATCACTATATGAATAAATCATTCCAAGTTGCTGAATAACATTTTTCAACATTATTTTTTAATGATAACTATTCTAGGGGGTGGCTTTTAGGGGGTCGAAACTGTTTAATAAATAATAAATTATGTCCTTTAATATCAATTGACGTTCATTCAACTTATTTAAAGATGATTTCAATCGATTACACACACGAATCTACAATTCTAAAATTATTTTCTAATAAGGATAGTTTTCACCCCTAAAAAATAAAAAACAATCCCCACAGAGTCAACTTTGAAGTAGATGGTAAGTAGAACCTACTTCCAAATTTTTGTGCAAATTGGTGCTGTTTGGCAAAATTATACAGTAACGCCGTTTTTACGTTCAATGACTGGGCTTTAAGTAAGATTGATTTGAAGAAATTTTTGCAAAATTTTGACATTTGTACGGAACCAATAGCTCTATTTCCCTTAGGAGAAAAGTTGCTAAAAATCATAATTGGTAAAAAACAGTTGTCTGCTTGAAAGTTCAGTGAACATACTACTGTATTTTTGGTTATTCGATCACGGGGCTTTTAAAAAAATGCACGACTGTTGTTTTAATTTCTCCATAAATATTTTTTTTATTTAGAAGACGTTGACCAAGTATAGGAAATTTATGGAATCGAAGTTGTAAATTGCTCCACTTGAGCATTCATACACACTACAATATGTCCTGTCTTTCGTTTCTCTTGGTGAAAGCCTCATAGCATAATCATCACTTTCATAAAAAAGTTTCATTAACAAAATAATAATTGTTTATTTTAATAACATAACCTTATTAACGCATATGTGACTATCTCAGTTGAGCCTGATTTCTCTGTTTCTTATTCTTACCACCAGATAAACAAAAAACCAACAACACTAAATGAAAAACTACATACATATTCATCCATTATAAAACATTTTAAGTAAAACTAATTCTTAAAACAATTGAAATATCTTATCGCTTTCATATCAACTCCAATATTATGACGGAAGAGCTTAGATGAATCGTGATTTAAAAGCTTTTTACAATATAAAACTTTCTAGGAAACGAAAACGAACAAATACAAAAAAAAAACCATAAGGAAAACTGATTAAAAATGTTAAAAAAAAAAAAATTTCCATTAAAATAAATATGGAAAAATATATAAATAACATATAACTTCATAAAAAAAAAAACAAAGTATATTATGTACATTTTTTATAAATTGAAACTTGAGATTTAATTATTATCGAAGAATCAAAATATATTTATTATACATTTGAAATATTATGGCATATAAAATATTGTTTATTATAAAATAATAAAATTGAATTTGTTATCTGAATAATATTTCTAGTATAACATATATAAATACACTGTCTATTTATTTTACATATTCGAAGGATTAAGGTGGTTCTATAGGAGGCTAAAAATTGCACAAATTGAACTAAAAAGTAGAAAATAATTTTTGATGTGAAAACATTTATAGCGAATTTTTGTTAACGATCGTCTGTATACGATGTGATAGTCGGCAATGATCGGCATTCGGTGTTTTAAATTAGAATTTAACATTGTATATCAATATAACGTTTTCTAATGACTAGATCTTTAATATAGTTTATAGTTTCTATAGAAATATCTGCATCAACATATTTTGGAACTAAAAATTTGCTAATAAAAAAAAATTGACGTTTTAAAATGTCAAAATGAAAAAAATTATTATTTGATATAAATTTTTTATAATAATTTTTGAAGCTCGGGCAACCCCGGCTATGGAAATGTTAACGCATTAAGCCTTCTGAGTCCCGAGCTCACACCTTTTTTTAAATATTATAAGCTGAGCAGAATAATTTTGATCATTTGTGCAAAGAAAAAGTTCATACAGTAACTGAGATAGATTGTAGAGGCTGCCCTGGACGGGCTACACTTCGACCATAAGGTCCATTGTGATGCCTAAGGATGTTAGGATGTGAGCGGACTGGAAGAAATTTTTGTGTATAGACTAGGAATTGGTACGATATGCGGACGCAGCCGACTATGATAGGAATTATGCCGATATTCATCTGGAGTTCGTGAAGGAAACTGCAGAAAACCTTCTCAAGCATAGCCGATTACTTCGTTCTTGTCCAGACACCGACAGTTAGTCAATTAACCGCCCCCTTTTTTTCTTAATAATTGACAAACTGCCGATGTCGGGATTCGAACCCATAATCCCTCAATTTCCAAGTAAGCATACTGCGCAGACATAACGCCTTAGACCGATCGGCCACTTAGACTGGTTACTGTAACATAACAGGAACAGTAATATTCTACGAGTGGACGGTTTTCTTTTGAAAAATGTTTTCAATTTTTGATTTTAATTTGTTCATTTTTCTTTTATGGCTAAAAGAATTTCATTTCATTTTCCAACGCATCCACTGCTTCCCAGTTACTGTCCATGCTGCCACTAAATTTCTATTTCAGGGGATATATTCGAATTCCATTTAAATATCCACTGATATCCACAATCATAAATTTGTCCATGCATACTTGATATCGAACATAAGAAAAACATTGAAAAATTCTCTGAATCTATATTTTGGTAATTTACCAGAAAAATTTAACAAAAGTCTTCAAGATGAAAAACACTACCATTTTGGGGAAAAAATTGATACCAAAAACTGGTTTTCTAAATTAATTGATTCTTCGACAAGTAAAATTTGTTTTCCAAGTCTTTGTATATTTTATTTAAAAGTTAATATGCTTTGTTCATTTTTAAACTTATTTATATAACAATTTTTGCTAAAAGACTAAGACTCGGTAAAAATGAAAGCTATTCTCTTTTTTATTTCAATTACCAATTGGTCATTTTCAGCATCATTAGTTAGGTTCAAAATCATAGGCAAGAGAACAAACTATGCCAATAATAATTTGTAAATGGGTCACCATTTTGTAATCAGTGTATCCAACACAATTGTATCCAGCTTTCATCGACATTCATTGTAAAGATTAAGGTTGTAGAGGCAGTATAAAATAAATCAAAATAAATTGAACTATTTTTCGGATTTCGAATAAGCTTGAACTAATTTATATTTCGAAGTATAAAATTATTTTTTAGTCATTTTAAAGTTATAATGAAAAATATTTTTACTATTTTTTTTAAAATCATTTTTTCTGTACACTTATTTACAGAAATATTCACAATTTAAGGCAAACTTTTATTAGATTGTCAAGAACTTCACAATATTAGTAAAATGAATCCTCAGAATTTTTTTGAGAATTTATCCCAATGGCGTTTTTGAGAAAATCGTTACGTAAGTTGAAGAAATTTAACATGCATCTTTATAAACATGTTGAAATAAAATGCACGATTCCGACTGTTTTTACTTCGAACTCTCTCAATATAGTCACAGTTGTTCTGAAATTCGACACACACTTTCCTCAATTCCTTAGAAATATTTATCCTTAAAACTTTGGGAGAATGCCCATCGGTTCAATATGCGTAAAAAAGTGCATTTTTTCATGTCCGCAGCAGATGGTTATTTTTTATGGTTCAGTTGGCATCCTATGCCAACATCCTATGAGTATCGGCGCGCTGTTTGACAGTCTGAAATTATATACTAGTATATGTATGATGTTGAACAAAGTGTAGGAGTACCAACATATTTTTTTACGCATATAATTTTCTATATGGTTATTTTCGCGCGGGTACCCGATCAGCTGATATAGTTTGGAAATACCTTAAGATTAAAAGTTTAAGTTCCTAAATACCTCTATACACATTAGAGTTTGAGAAAAAGTGATCAGGTAATAAATTACAGAAAACATGATTTTCTACAACTTTACTCCTCAAACCCGATTCGATTAGTCTAATACTAAGAGAGATATTTTATATTTTATGTTTTCTTGTTCCCTTTCCCCTTGACCTATGCCATTTATTAATCAAATAGACCTTGTAAATACCAAAATCATATCAGATACGACATTTCATTTTGATCAGACTGAAATCGTAACCGCTAGAGAGTTATTGATTGGTTTTCAGGACGTTCGATAAGTTGTTGCAGCTCCTCCGTTACGAATTTTTATGTTTACTTTGCTCTAACAATCTATTCAATACTAATAAAGCAGTTTTGTTCATATGTTATGAATATTACTTTACGATTGCATGGTGTAGTACAACCTTAACTAACACAATGTATTGAACTTTATTATGAAAGAAAAACTATGAAATATTCAAGACTTTACAACAGGAGTTGTATAATAAAAACGGCTCGCTGTATACGTAAACAACAAATTGAATCATAAAAAAAAAGAATTTTTTTTTTGTAAATATTACTTCTTGAACAAGTGTGTATGCATGTGTATGAAAAGTAAGTAACTTTTTGTTTTTCATGTTCATAAAAAATAATTTTCATTAAATTTTTTTTGTTTTCCTTCCTCCTACATATACAAGAAACAAAAATTTTAATTTAAGACTGTATGTAACTTTTCTGTATTTTTTTTAAGTACTTACTGCGTAATAAAAATTTAATTTTTAATATTTCGTGATAATTAATTTAATTTTCAATAAAGATTTTTGTTTGTAAGAAATAAAGTTTAAAAATTAAAATTTTTTATTATATAAGTATTTAAATCAATCTGAAGATGGCAAATTCGCGTAATATACCTAGTATAACGTGCACTACAATTGTTAATAAAGTAATGTCCCCGTAATTGTAATATTATTTTTTTAATTTTTCAAGAATTGTGAGTCACTTTGTCAAAAGTAATGAAAATGAAATTAACCTAAAAAAAATTCGTTATGCATACATAAATGACTCGCGGTCACACTTTTAGTCTGATCAAAATGAAATGTCGTATATGATTTTAGTATGTGTAAGGTCAATTTTATTAATAAATGGTATACGTCAAGGGAGAAATGGGCATAAAGAAAGAAGAACACAAAATATAAAATATCTCTCTTAATATTAGAACAATCGAAAAGTGTGTAAGGAATAAAGTTGTAGAAAATCATGTTTGCTACAATTCATCACCTTATCATTTTTGCTCAAACTCTAATGTGTACAGAGATATTAAGGAAATTAATTTTCAATCTTAAACCGTCAATATTTCTGTAAATGTTTTGAACAAATAAAACATACCAACCGTATTCCTTATGACCAAAAAGGAAAGAGAAGGCATCAAATTAGAAATGGTGAGATGATATTGTAGCGGTATCGCATTTTCATTAAATTATTATTATAATTTTATTTATCATTTTTATCTGTTGCTTAACAACTATAACTTCTATCCCATTTATTTTCCATAACATCTCTATGTAAGGCAAATATATACGGTGATATTAATATAGTCACCAAAGAGCCATCAGAACGACGAACATAAACTGTTGTATCCTGAAAAGTATGTACACGTGGATTTCGTCCTAAATCTGCATCCTGTTCCATTGATGATAACTTCAACATCCGTGGATTGTGGATAATAATTTAATGAAAATGCGATACCGCTACAATATAAAAGCTGTAGCCAGTGCTCGTTGGATGAACCTAGCCTCGAACCAAAAAGATTGGTATTTCCTTGGAGAGACCTTTACCCTACAATAGGGTTAAAACAAGGCTACTATTATTATTATACAAGTATCTGTATCTACAGCGTTGATTGCTCCGCAAGAGTTGGATTGGAATTAATAAAACGATATTATTTTTAGGATGGATTATTCGTTAATGAACATGACTGTACCGATCCAATATATTTAAATTACAGAAAGTGATATATGTAATATTTTTCAACATTAACAGGGAATCGAAATATGCCAACATGCCAAGTAAAATAGCCTGCACCTGAGAAACTTAAACAAAAAATGTATACCATTTTCTCACTTTTCTTAAAAAACTTGGTCCTTACCTAGATTTCACTACTTTTGAAGACAAACACTTTTGTTTTACTTTTGCTGGGATATCACTCCTTTTTTTATGCGGGTTATAATCTTTGAAAAACCATAAGTGGGTTCTGTAGTAGAATAAATTTGTACGTTTATCTATTTAGTTTCATGCTCTTTTCACAAATAAACCGCAGATAATTTAGATCAAGAGAAGACTATCGTTAATTTTTAAATGCTTCGTTTCTCCATTTTGAAAGATAAAACCGTCCTTTGTTTCAGGTATATTGATAGTTCAATGACGCCATACAGTAATATAGTGTCACTCTTAGAGTAAACGGAAACGATGAAAATTCATCGAAGTGAAAGGTTGAACGGTGTTCATTATTTACACCAATATGTTTTTTTTAATGACGGTATTTGATGGAAAAGAATGAAAACTCACCGAACTAAAAAACTAAACGGTGCACATTACCTCCACCATTTTGTTTTTTCTTAATGAAGTCATAAAATTCAAGGATGTTCGAACACTGATGTATAGTCCATTTATAAAATTCGTCAAAATCAGATATAGTACAAAAAGTCCACAATAATGTTTATTATTTTTGGTCATAAGTTAAAATTAAATTTAGCCCCGTCATACCGGGCTAAGTCATGCCTAAAATTTCGGGTAATTAAGCTACCACCGACAGAAATACAATTTACCCGAAATCTCAGTTGTTTTCTTAAATATATTTTTTTTTAGAATTCCCATCATACCGGAATTTTATTGGCTCAATCTCTTTATTAATATTGCTATTTTCTATTGCATAGCTTTTTTTTATATTCGTCTTATTTTATTCCATTTTAAGTGAAGATTATCAAAATATGTCAAAATGTTTGTAAAAATATGGGTTTCTCCATAAGAGCAATACATTAAAACTCGAACATTAAATAATTAATTCAAGACCCCCGTAACCCCCCTCTACCGCCCTGAAATTGATTTATATGCACTTCAACTACATGTAAACAAATAATCAAGCCTTAATCTTTTTGAAGCTTCAGAGCTCGTACATCCTTAAATGGTCCTTTTCAAATGAAATAACAGAACAGCAATATATTCAAGTACTATCGAAATTTTTAGATATTTTTACAGGAGATTTTTAGATATTTTTGTCAGTAGTCTTGTTGCCATTTATTCAACAGGAAACTGTGACAGTGTTTTATACTGGTTAGTTCTACCAACGACTTGATGAGATATTGAACACCATCGAAACATTGCGAAATTTTTTCCCGACAAAAGAATAAAACATTTGAACCTCTAACGATATTTTTAATATGTTTAAAACAATGATAAGAGAGAACAATATATTCGATCTTTATTTAAAAATAAAAGAAAAAAAAATATCATCACATCAATGGTATAAAATACTTACAACGAAAAATTATTCATTCAAATCGAGTGGATGGATTCAAATTTTATGTATATATATATATATATATATTTATATATATATATATATATATATATATATATATATATATATATATATATATATATATATATATATATATATATATATATATATATGTATATATATATCGAAAAGTGTGGGTATGATGGTGAGCAGGGGAAGGGCGTTAAGGGTTCAAACGGTCGGTTGGTTGTGTATGATATAAATTTGATAAATGATTGGTATGAGTTTATGAGTAGTTTGTTTGGGTTGTAACGTACAATTGTGAATGTTTTCTGTACGATATTATACTTGACAAGTGTCTTGTTTGGTCTTAGTCCTTCGTAAAGATTTAATGAATACCGGATGCGGGTGTTACAACCAAACCAACATTCAACAAAACCAAACGGACTTATTGACTGACTAACAATTCACTCTCGTTCGTTCGTTTTATTCATTGAGTTATAAATAATTAGGTATGTTTTATCTTTTTTACAGAAAATTGCATTTAGCATTGTTTTTTTAAAGGCCTTATTAAACTGAAATATAGTACAAATTGCAGTGCAAAAAATCGTTCTTATTAAAAAATTTTACAGTTGATTTGGGTCAAATCCTTTAGGTTTTCCGAAAAATGTTTCGTATAAAAGGTTAATGTTTAAACTTTTAAAAATAAAAATGTTTATTTATAATGAATTTTATTCAAAGCAGTTTTTCGTAAACCGAATGGATAAAGCACAAATCATTTTTGAAAAATTAATAGGCCAGTATTGCTGTCGATAGTACACACATGTCGAATACGGAATTCAAATTATAAGATATGAATTTTTCCATGGTCAATTTGTCCAATTTTTTATTTATTTTAAATTTCTAAAAAGCCTACGTCCTTCTCATTGAATTTTTAATCCACATATTTATTTCGACACGGGAGTTCTTATGTTTACATTTAATGATACACAATATAGACAGTTTTTGAAGGCAAAAGAAGACTCGGAGCGAGGCCTGGACAATATATCCAGAACTAAGTAAGATAGTTACAAATGTTTCAGGCAAAAATTTTAAGGTTTTCAGGGGGTCAAATAACTTTGACCTTGTATTTGACATTGAAACCAATTTTCAAGGCCAAACCAAATTCAATTTTCATTTTTTAAATGGAGAGCTACATTTTTTATAGCAGGTTTGTATTTTACTGGAAAAAATATTCATTGTATGAACATTTTATTTAGGATTTAAATTTATTTAGGATATTAAGATTTTAAACGATGTTTGATAATTAACGAAATAATCGATGTTTGATAATTTTTTAATCAATTTTTTCAAACAGCTCTTTTCATGGCTAAGATGTCCCCGCTAAGATATTACCGCTTGCCAACCTCTTCCTGGTGAACACGATTATTATATTAACATGTAAATATTTATGAATTTGAAAATAACCACAATATCCAAAAGGGTAAACAAGAGTGATGGCCCAATACAAAACAGACTTTAATCTTAAATGTTACTAAGATGATTGTGCATAATACATTGATGAGATACGATGATATTTTAGTTTTATGATATATATATATATATATATATATATATATATATATATATATATATATATATATATATATATATATATATATATATATATAAGGTGTTCTGAAATTCATTCAGGAAAACTATACCACTGTGTAGAGCTGCAAATAACAAACAAAAAAGTTTAAAGTTTTTCGATTTGATGCTTAGTTTTTGAAATATAATCAATTAAACATTAATAAATTACCAATCACAGAGCGCATAGTGAATGGAGGCGTGGAGACTCAGCAGTACAGCGGGCGCTTTACCTTTTAAAGGCTCGCAGATGGTAAGAGAGAGTTAAGAAAGCTAGAGTAGCGACAGTCAGAGTTTTTCAATAAGTGTAGCGACACCCGCGAAAATTAAAAAATGTTTACCAATCCAACGTTAGAGAGGTATTTTGGCAAGATAATCGAATAAACTTATTTTAAAATTTCGAAGCCATCAGCGTACTTAATATACATACTGATTTTAGATGGTCCGACGCCTCAAAAGACTCAAAAGAACGCAAGAATACGTAAAAAAATGTTTATAAATTGATGATCGGATACTGGAATCACTCTTAGCCACTCTAAACCACCTAGGTTTTGCTAAGTATGTACCAAAGTCCATAAATACCGATTTTTAAAGGCCTACTCTACTACTGTGGCCCGCCTCCTTACACTATGCGCTCTGTGATTGGTTGATCAATGTTTAATTGATATCTTAAAAAATAAGCGTGAATTTCAGAACACTCTATATAAATATAAATATATATATATATATATATATATATATATATATATATATATATATATATACATACTTCTCCAACAATTCCTTTTCTTCTTCTTATATGTTCTTTAAACCTTTACCACACCAATTTTATTCATCAAATTCAAACAACAGCCACGAAACGATGAACGAATCAAATAAAATCATTTCAGTTATGTTGTTATTATAACTCAGAGAGTATTGCCTTCATTTAATTCAACATCACACACACACACACACACACACAAACTTATTTGTGTAAATGTTATGTTCTGAACATACACAAACAACACAAGCAACTTCACTTCAAGCAATCACATCATCCATCTATCTATCTATCTCTACCATCGAAGCACCCAAAGTTCTTCTGTTTTCTGTTGAATTGTCATCATTTGAATAATATCAAAATCGAATTTATTATTCTTCATTTTAATAATAATATCATTCATTTATTCTGTACAGTTTTTGTAGTCTAGTCGCTGGCAGACGTAACGCTCATATTGGTTTGAATTATTCGATTCGATTCGCGTCGACTCAAACACGCACGGATCCAGCCCTCAAAAAAAGGTTTTGCTCACAGCCACCCGAAAATCGGCCAAGTGCGAGTCGGATTATACACTTGCTCATGATCGATATAGTGCATTCCTACAAAGGAGATGTTTACAAAATATATGACGCCCTGACCAAGATTTTGTACAGTGTGTAGTTCCACGTGGGCAAAGGCGTGGGGCGAACACCACGGCCTTGCAAAATTAATAAACCTGTAAATTAATAAACCTGTAAAATGTTAGTTTGTTCGCTCACGAAAATTACAAAAGTAAATATGTGTTTGTTTGCACATCACAGTTTTACATTAGACTCTAAACTAATGAACCGATTTTGATGAAATTTTTACAAATTCAAAGGATATTAAATTAAATTAAAAGTTAGAATACATTTTACATTAACTAATTTTATTTAGGTGCTCACTTAAATTACAAATTCAAGCTAACGTTTTTCGCGAAAACGATGATAATTTATCGATATCCAGGTTCACATCTTTGTGTATATTTAGGAGAGCTAGCCCGGATAATCTTTCCTGTGCCATTGAGAACTATGTACTTTTAAATTAGTCGATGACTATGCGCACCCAGCGAATAGCCATCTCTTTTTTCCAATAAAAGTATTCATGTGTCAAAAAGAAAAGGGTAATATGTTGCCAAAAATGTGATATAACGTGTCAGCATATCGTCTATGATGACTAAGTACTTCGCTGCGTTCCGAATCACGTACGATCCTTTGTTTTTTTTTTTTTTTTAATTTTATTGAGACATTGGATATAATATCAGCCTATCGTTCTCAATAGTGAAAGTGTGCGTCACAAGTCTATTAAAGTTGTAGGCATGTCCATCGTGCCCACAACGGTACACATTATATTCCAAATATCATTTTCAGATCTACAATCAAGTTTATCATTGTGTATTTATCATAGTGTCTAATTTATTAACATAGATGTTATTAGTATAAATATAAAAGATTATATTTTCCGAGAAGACACTATGTTAAAAATTTCATTTTCATTCGTTGATAATTTTTTCAAATGATCGACAAGAGGTTTTGAATTTTTGAAGAAACATAATTACGGGATTAAACTAGACAAATATCATAAGTCTTACACATGAATGTCCTTAATTTACTTACATTAAATTTTCATACTAATTTACCAGTCCAAATGGTCGGGCTGTCAAAGGTACTCAGCTTGAAACTGAGAGGTTGCAAGTTCGATTCCTAACGGTGGTAGTCTGTCAATTAAAAAAAAACTTTCGGCGTATGGACAAAAACAAAAATAACAGGATAAGCTTGTGAAAGTTTTCTGCAGTTTCCCTTCACGAACTCCAGATAAATATCGGCATAGTTGCTATCATAGACTGCTGCAGTTGCACACCCTCCCAAAATTTCTAGTCTACATACAAATTCTTTGTTCTTTAGCGGTCGGTAAAAAAGGTCTAGAAAGGTCTCCTTGTCTAGCTTCGACTTCCCCTCCGCTTTTACAACTACTTCATACTAATTTGAAATAGTTATTTGATGATGAAGTTTTTTTTATTATAGTGAACATTAATTGTCTTTAAACATTCAATTCCATTCATAACAAGAAATTATAACACCTGTAAGTGCCAAAAGAAACCTAGTTCATATGAGCCTAATAGATAATAACTTCCTGTAATACAGTAGATCTGTTTGGTTCTAGCTCCTAGACTAAATGGTAGCTCCATACAATGTTTCTTATCGTCAACTGTATAAATGATTATTATGAAGTGTATTTACATATAGCAAATATTTTCTGAATTTTTATTTTTCGGTTTGATTATCTATCATTTAAATTTAAATAAAAATGTTTATTTATATTTGTCTCGAGATCGTAAAAATATTTCACTAAATTGAAATTGGGGATATAAACACGCAAATTTATTTGATCGTTGTGTTGGAAATCGTTGCATAGAAACTATCAAACAAAGTTTATTATGCTTAAATCTTTGTGCAAGTCTATGTGACTATTTTGCTGAAAAGTATATTGTAAAGCAGAGTGCAAACAGGGTTATTTACTAAAAGATTAACGGTAGAATTTCGTGTGATTTAACTATTTTCACTTACAAACGATAAATGAATAAAAATATTCAAGAAACAACTTAGAAAAATAAAATCATTCGTAAAGAAATTTATACATGAAAATGGAAAATGGTTGAATAATTTGACGGAATATCAACATAGCATTTCAAATTTTGTTTACACTCCTGTTGCATTGGTGAGTGAAATATACTTATATGAAATATAAGTATAAGAAATACGAGTATAAGAAATATAATTATACTCGACACACAAAAAAACACAAAATATTAGTAAAAGTTTACTAAATTTATCCCAATCGGAACAGCATGCACTTGATTTAAAGAAAGTAAAAAATTAAGACAAATATTTTGGAATCTACTCAAACCTGACTTTAATTCAATTTAAAAAATTCAATTGAACTCCACAATTATGGGACTATTTCTCGATACAATATAATTTTTTACATACAATACTTTTCGATTTTTTACTTTCACAATCAAACTTATAATTGGTGCTTATTGATAAAATGTCAATTTTTAACTGATCTTAGAATTGGTGAATAGTTCTCTTTTATAGTGCCGGAAGACTGACATATTCAAACGAATCAAAAAAAATATTGTTTTTGAAAAACATATTCTTTTGGTAGAAACTTTTTGAACCATTCGTTTCAGTCACGGTCGCATTTAGAGGGGTCAGTAAAAAATAAAATTTATAGAAAATTATATTGGTTCGACTAGGATATGAACCAAGTATAATGTAGATATGATACCCCTCTGAATAACTACTTAGCCCACTCGGCTTTGTTAGTCTTATCCACTAATTCCAAATTTACAATATACAGTAATATAATAGTTGTTTTTGTACTTATGTAAGCTTACTATTTCGACTTGTGTATGTTATTTCTACAGTATTTAATATATAGACTGTGTTGGAATGCTTTTCGAATAGAGAATCAATGTTAAATATTATTTATTACTGGCAGGCCGTCTGGTTACTGTGCGGAGTCAGTCAGTGCACATAGAATAAGTATACACTCTTAAATGAGTCAGTACACACAGTACACACAGTCAATGAGTCAGTACACACTATTCAATGACAAACAAACTACCATACGCATATGAGATGATTTTCATTACATGTGTACTGACTGACTCCGCACAGTAACCAAACGGCCGCCAGTAATAAATAATATTTAACAATGATTCTCTATTGGAAAAGCATTCCAACACAGTCTGTATACTTTCAAAAATAATAAATTTCAAATTTTGCCCCATCACCATCATGAATTAGCTAAGCATAACTACCTCCGGGATATGGAGTCAAAGATATGTTACTCGTTGCTAATCTGGTGCGTGGTGATACACCTTGGCCTCATTTAAAGGGCCTTAATAATTAATTGTAAAAGCGTTGGGCGCTTTCTGGTTACATTTCTTTCAGATAAGCGTTCTTTTTTTTTTTTTAATATAAATTTTTTCACGTTTGTACTATTCATCATAAATTATTTATAATTTCAAAATGGTTAAAGAAAAACACACTGAATTGTTGATATGAATAATAATAGACTATCTAGGGTATTTATTGCTTAGTTCGTCCTCAGTAGCTGCTGTATATAAAGTACAACAAGGATAATAAAAGCGTCAACAAAAGTCATACAGTGATGAATAAGAAAAAATTTATATAATGAGTTTCTTTTTATAAAATCTTTCTTCATATATTCGTTTTTTTTTTTTATAGAACAATCTACGTTGTGTTGGTTTTCTTCATTTTATCTACTAAGAGCCTCTCTCTGTTCTCTATTATAGAAAAAATAGTTTGTTTTAGTTTTAAATACTTTAGTGTTGTAGCTTGAAGCTGACTATAAATATATTTTATCTAAAATAAATCTTACAGTTTTAAAATGTATGCGAAGTGTCAGTGCAAGCTTTTAACGAGTTTTTAGTTTTTCCTTTCTCAATTTTTAAATTTATTTGATAGGTTTTAGAAAATTTGGAATAATTCAGAATATTGTGCAATAAATCTCGGTTTATAATTGATATCAAGATGTCAAGTCTTTATCTAGGTCAACAATCTTCATTTATATATTTTGGAGTTTTCATTCAATAATGAATAAGGCATATTCATATCCATGTGTTTCAAATCTTAATAATATTGGTGTTTATATTTTACTTACGAAATCGATACTGTTGTACAATAGATATTCAAGGAACGTACCTGAAACAAAAAGAAATTTTCATTAAGTATGAACTAAGTGTTTAACAACAAAACACAGGCTGGTAAATGGTGAAAAAATTAGTAGGTTTACAAAAATTCAATAAAATCAGATTAAGTTCCGCTAAAATAACTAAAAATTGATATTTTCGACTATATCAAATTCAAATAAAACCTATTTTGACAAAATGGAAACCCGACTTCAAAAATCAAATATTCTAAAACAAAAAATGCACTAAAAAGTAAAAAAATAATTGCATATTCGTTTGCCAATTTTATTAGTTCACCAAAGCAAAAAATTTTAAATATAAATGTACAAAAATTGTTATCGAGGATCAGAAATCGTTTATCACATATAAAATGAGGGTTTTCCTCGATTTCCAGGGGATCCCTTCATTAGAATGCGATCGGAAATCAAACTCTTTAAAACAAAAAAAAAAAATTCAAAATCGGTTAATAAATGACGGAGTTCTGAGGTAACAAACATAAAAAAAATACAGACGAATTGAGAATCATCCTCCTTTTGAAGTCGGGTTAAAAAATTAATTAAACTATACCCATAATCCATATTTATAATTCGACTATATTTAGGACATATTACTTAAATTTATGGTCAAATTTAATGTATCTGTTATAGATTTTGAGAATACATCGTAATACATATTGCTCCTGTTGCGAAATATTATCAAAATTCAATTATAAAAAATAAAATAATATCTCAAAATAGTATAACCTCAAAATAGAGACATTGAATACTTAGGTGCAAAAATAAAAAAATTAATCTAATTTGTGTATAATTTATATTTTATATCAAGTACTTATCACAACTTAAAAATTAACTTAGGTAATAGTTTTATTATCCTAAATAAATATTATTTCTACATAAAATATTAAGGATCTTGGGTCATTACAGTCAATATATCTCATATTCATTCTTCGGCACAATTATGTTACTTAAAAAATAGTTTATCCTGAAAAGAACTGGAGTCACTTTTTCCATTAAAATTAGAGTTTGAAAGACTATATTAAATCCATTATTTACATTCGAATCAGAGTTAGTAAAATATTTCAAGACCGACCACACAGGTTTAGTAATATATACATTTAAAATACAAAGTTTACGAGCCCCTAAAAATGATATTATTGATAATGTTGCTCGTAGTTCTAATATTATTCTTTTATTAGAAACATGAAGTAATGTTGATGAAGACATTCCTGTACCTAATTTCAACTGCATAGTCAAATTTAAATATTCTATTGTAAGAGCTAGCGATGTAGATTGTAGCTAGATCTTAATGTATAATATTGTCTTGTATTTCAACATGTAAAAATCGTAGCACAAGAAATTATTGTCCACTGAAGGGTGAGGTCACTTATGCGACATACTTACTTGTTGTCTATTTCGCTAAGTATTTAATTTATTTATTTATAAATTTAGCTTTTTTACTGTATGACGAACTTCTTTAGCAAATGTCTCCAAGCACTGTGCAATAGAGCAGGATAGAATACTGTCTAACATAGAACGATCGAGTGCAACATCAACAGTCGAGTGTTATATCAACGATTCGTAACATGATGATAATATACTCCGACTTTTAAAACGTGCCAAAAGAAGTATAACTTCAAAAATATAAATTACTTCATTATCAATTTAAGATATATTGCGGGAACAAAAAAATTGCCATCTTTAGATTGATTAAAAATATAAACAAATTGATTTAAATAATAGTCTCCAACGGCCTTAAATACTAAACGTTTAACTTCTTTAAACATGAAATAATAAACTATATAATTACAATTTAAATCAAAATCATAAAACATAAATAAAACAGCTGTATAATTTAGCTGTATAAAAATAAAATCTTTTTTTATTAAAATTTATTTTAATACATTTGGAATAATACTAAATTTAAATATACAAAAATTGTTTTTTATTTATTTTTATTATAATTAAAAAGTATTAACGGTTTGCGGGTTTTATATTTAATTAAAGATTTTTTAAGTATTTACTTTGTGTTGTAAGATTGTAATCTTGTTATAATAAACCTTTAAATGTTTTTTTGTACAAGATTTAAAATTTACAGGGTACAATTTTACGATTGTAATAATGGTTTATGCCATGAATTTAGTAAATTAATTTCAATTTTAAAAATTGTATACATTTAATGTCCTACAAAAACTATAAAATCTATGAAGGAGGATTGGCGGTGAATCTTTGTTTACAAAGGTGCGTTAGATATCTTAAAATAATACTGTTAATACTTAAGGATGTACCAGCATACTACCATTTTTCGACAGATTTTGCTCATTTTTTTTCACAGGCTAAAAATAATGTTTTCTAATAAATCCCGAAGTTTCCCGAAAGTTTTGACCGTTTAGAACGCGAGATAATTAATATCAAAGTTATCATTCTCTCTCACTCTCTCTCATTAGAAGCATGTGAAACTTCATGCCCGTCCAACTATTATCTGTTGTATTAGAAAAAATAATCGACAGAATAAAAAAAAAAACTAGGAGAGTAAAGCTAAATATTTATTATATAAATTTAAAAAAAAATCGTGTATCACCGTTTTGCTTTTGAAATATAAAAGTATAAATATATTTATTTTCTTCAAATCAACATTATTTTGTATATGTCAACTGTGTATTTGTCTATGTATTGTGTATGTGTGTTTATATATTTGTGCATCACACCGGCTTGTTGTGCTGATTGTATAACACACTGCTGGTACATCCGAAAAAGTTTTCACTCAAAACACACATCAACTATATCAGATCGACTTGTACTATTTGTTCGTACACATGAAAAAGTTGTTATAAAAATGCACAGTATAGCTGATAATTTGATTTTAAGATTTGACGTTCGCGATTTTTTTGCGTCAGGAAAATTTATCACGGATTGTTAGACTTGTTTTTTTTTTGCTAATTTATCAATAACTTGCAGGAGTACTCCTCTTACTGAAACACCGTGTATATCCTTTAACATTAATAGAAAAACTGACTTTGCATGACTCTAACCAAGTAACCATAATTAGGTATATATCCTGACAAAGATAATAATAATGAGTATTCAGTATGAAAATTAGTCAGGACAGAGCATTGTTTAGTTTTTGTTAACTATAAGATACGTATGAAAATGCCGATTCACATAGGTATGTAGATCCCAAAAAAGAATAAATATATTCGCTATATTTGGGAATAGTGAGATATTTTTCTCGGTTGAAGTATTTCCAAAAATTCCTCAAAATTTTTGGCTTGTAAGATTAAATCAGTTTGTAAAATTATAATTTCAGTTTTAATGCTTTTTACTCCGTCAAATCAAAATAATGATTATGCGGATAGAAAAGTGTTATAAGAAAATTAATTATTTTTCACGACACATTTCTAATTTTTTACACTTACATAAAAAACAATATTAGTATAATGTTGGTTAGCATTAATGTTTTTCGAATACTACACTGATAGAAGGAATTTCTTTCCTCAAGAAAAAATAATTCCTTCAAAATATTTACTTCAATAAAGAAACCCTTGTTTTCATTCAAGACTACGCAGTCGAACCAAAAACATGTGTTTAGTTGAGCGAAGAAACTAAAATTCTTGAACGGTGTTTAAAATTCTTTAGAGTTCGTTAGACTTGGCCTAAGAGAGACTTTCTAGGCCAAATACTCTTGTTATTCTATAGTCAAGAAAATGAAATTCAGCTAACTGAAGTATATTATATATTTAACTGAAGTATACCATTATTTGTTTAAAAAGTTTGATTTTTTTGGATTAAACAAATGTTTATTTTGGTCCGAAATTTTAGCATCTTGATTCAAAGAAAACATTATTTCAATTTAAGAGTTTCGAGATTTTTGAGTCGAGAGTCAATATATCTTTAGTTAAGATAATTTTCTCAAGTCAAAACTATAGATGTCAAGATACTTATTTTCTTATACCAAATATATATTATCGTCCCTATATATGAGAGTCTGAAATTCTTGGTTTAAATATTTTGTTTTCTTATTGCAAGGAATTACATCTATCAGTGTATATGTGCCAGTATAACTTGCACTATACTGTTATGAAAAACATATTTCTCAAGTTATGGTATTCTGAAAACAATCTAGACTTTATATGAAATAATTAATTTCTATGTACGTTTCGAATACCGAATATAAAAACCTATAATGTCATATTGCACAAGGTGTTTTGTGTGCACCACCGATGCAATGGATGCACTGTTTGATATATACTTACAGAAGGCACTTGGTTTGAATGATTTGGTTTTCATATATATATATATATATTATTTTGTATAATAATTGTACTAGTCATGAATGTATGTTAGCGAATATTATAAATTAGCAATTGCCTTCAACTTGGTACTACTGTTCAGCTAGTTCTCTACCCACTACCATCGAAGAGTTTGGTAATGTTATATTATGCACCTACCAACCCTCCCCTCCCGCTTCAACCCTGCGATTTCATGATTTCTTCTCTTATTATATTTTGTGTGGGTTCTCACGTTCATACATGTGATGATGGTTGGTGTGCTGCAATGCGACGACAACCAAGCTACCTCGCTTCAGCGGCTCTACAGCTAACGTTTTGTTCGTTTATATATATAATGTTATGTTGTTTGCCTATATAATAAGTATGATGAAAAGGTTATATTATTATAAATACAGGATGTTTCATTTTCAAATGATTTACTTTGTACCGGTGTCGCTTCATCATTTAATTATTATTATAATTTTGTTCTTCATTTTTATCTGTTGCATTTCAACTATAACTTCCCTCTATTATCACGGTTGCTTTGATTATTACAACTTCATCCGAGTTTATGTGCACCAGGAGGAGATTGGCGATCGGTTTTGCGGTTTGAAAAAAATTTGTTCATCAGAGTTGATTAAAAAATCTTTAAAAATTGGTTATTCTTAAGTTAAAAACCATAATATCCTTCATAAATTTAAGCTGTAGTAAAAAATTCATATAAAACATGAATATTTTTTCCATAAAGTAGACCTCGGTTTGACCCCCTGCAAACTTTTAAGCTTTTGCCTGAAACCTTCATCGTTGAATAGAATAATTTTATAAATAAGTTTGTACAAAATTTCTATTTAATATTATTAGAATGGTGGAAGAGTTGGGAATAATAATATTTATAAAGGAAATAAAAACGTTTAATTTTTACCAACAACGAACTGTTTTAGCTAATAAATAGCTTTGCCAACAAATATAAAATAAAATATGGCCAAAAATACTCAATATAAGAGCTTCTTAACAATGAACATTTATTTAGATTTATAGAAAAACTTCTGTTAAATGGCCTCAATTCGAACGTACACTTCGATCAAAAGACATTGGTTTAATTACCGCAAACCTTCTTTGGATTGAATTGAATTTGTTTTAAACCCATCTATTTGTATTGTCAGTACGCTTGCTTGACGATTATGTTATACAAGCAGAGTTGACTATTGTTTACTGTTTGCTGTTTACTATTGTCTGAGCACTAGAAACATCAATTCTTGATATAAAAAATCATATATCAATCTCTGGCGGTCCGGGGCAGTGCTATACCAAACCAAGCCACAAAGCTGCTGTATAGAATGTGTATACGTTTTCATTATCTTGATGATGATTGTCTTTTTTTCTCACCTTTATGGGATTTCAATTACAGTCACTAAGCCATAATTAATTACTTTAATTAACTTGTATTTTATATGTTGATATATTTTCTGTATGTTTTTATTTTTATTTCTGTTTTTCAACTGAACTCACTGTTATAATCGCTGCATGGTATTTTAACAAATATAATAATAATAATAATAATAATAATAATAATAATAATAATAATAATAATAATAAATAAATATAGATATAATATATATATATATATATATATATATATATATATATATATATATATATATATATATATATATATATATATATACAGACTGTGTTGGACAGCTTTTTCTATAGTAAATCCATGTTAAATATTATTTATAACTAGCTGTCCGCCTGGTACTGTATGAAGTCAGACAGTACACGTGTGACGAAAGTCCACTTTAGTATGTGCATTGTGCATAAAAAAATCCCCACTTTTTAATGACAAACAAACAACCATATGCATACAGTATAGCTGTGAGATAACTGACTGACTTTATTTATATGTGTACTGACTGACTTCATACAGTACCAGACGGACAGCTAGTAATAAATAATATTTAACATTGATTTACTATAGGAAAAGCTGTCCAACACAGTCTGTATATATTTATATGTATATATATATATATATATATATATATATATATATATATATATATATATATATATATATATATATGTATATACTCAAATAAGGTAGCTTTAGTAACATCATCGAAGGTATATATGGTAGTGTAAATTGTTCTTGTAGAGTATTGCATCGTCTTCTTAGATATTGTAATAACACGCAAATTATTCTCTGATTGTCTCATTTAATAACACAACAGTTTATGTTAACTAAGTCTTAATAGCAAAGAAAGAGCTATCTATCTCTAATATCTATGTCTGACTGTGCAGTAACAATTCTATAAAATACATTTCTACCATTATATTACTAGAGGGTGGTTCGAAAACTAAATAATTGTTCATTTGTACTAGACAATTCTACTAATTTTGGAATTAATTATTTTATTTGAATTATTATTATTATATATATGCCCTTTTCCTTTCATTAGTTTAAAAACTGCATCAAAATGGTATAAAGAGCGGATATTTATCGGAAACTCTTTGTCAAATCTTCTTATCAACTGGATTTTACGCTATAGCATAACTTATCGATGAATAAAATCTCAACTTGAATCCATAAAAACACGAAAATTTGACATTTTAGAGAACGGGTATCGTCTGAAATCGTATAAAAGGGGTCATAAATTGTATAAAGAGGCTAAATCTCTGAAACTGTATGCCCAATCCTGTGAAACCGACTGGATTTTTGTGTTTTTTCGGTCCAACTTACCTTATAGACTAATTTTCATTCAAAGAGATGACAATAATTTTTGGGGATTTTATAAATTTTTTCTAAGGGACCTTAAAAAAATCGCCGAAAATCGAAAAATAATTTTTGGCCTCGATTAGGATGAAGGTATATTGGCCCTAAAAAAACACAAAAACACAGAAATTTGTTATTTTACTTGCAAATAGTACCACCGTATATATACTACATTGAAATTATATACTAGTATCGCATAAAATACTCTCGACGAGAGGGTACGTGCAGAGGGTAAGTGCGAGGGTATAGAGAAGAATGAGTGTTGTTATTTTAATTCAATGTATAGGCACAAACACACACACACACACAACCAAGGGCGTAGCGAGAATAGCACTGTTCTTTGTATTTTATATATTATTGCATATTATTTTCAACAAAATGTACGCGGTAGTTTAATCGTACTTGGTTGAATTTTGAATGGCGTTCCCAACTTTAATAAGTTAAAATTATTTAATCCTAAATTTAATATATAATATTTTGTTTATCAGTTATTAATTTTTTTAAGGATGTACGAACACTGAAGCATAAAAAAGATTAAGGCTTGATTTTTTGTTTACATGTAGTTGAAGTGCATATCAATCAATTATAAAAGTTTCAGGGGGTGTTGCGGTGGTCTTGAATTAATTATTTAATGTTAAATTTTTAATGTATTGCTCTTATGGGGAAACCCATATTTTTACACATATTTTGACATATTTGACTTGGAATAAAATAAGACAAATAAAAAAAAAACTACGCAATAGAAAATAGAAATATTAATAAAGAGATTGATGACCAGTCCAAGTGGCCGAACGGTCTAAGGAATCATGTCTGCGCAGTATGCCAACTTGGCAACTGGGAGGTTATGGGTTCGAGTCCCGACATCGGCATTTTGTCAATTATTAAGAAAAAAAAAGGAAAAAAAGGGGCGGTTAATTGACTAAATTGTCGACGTATGGACAAGAACGAAGTACCCGGCTATGCTTGAGAAGGTTTTCTGCAGTTTCCTTCACGAACTCCAGATGAATATCGGCATAGTTCCTATCATAGTAGACTGCAGCCGCATATCGTACCAATTCCTAGTTTATTCACAAAAATTCTCACTCAATTCACATGCTCACATCCTTAGGCATCACAATGGACCTTATGGTCGAAGTGTAGCCCGTCCAGGGCAGCCACTACAATCTATCACTAAGAGATTGATCCAATAAAATTCCGGTATGACGGGCCTAAAGAAAGATATTTAAAAAAACAACTGAGATTTTGGGTAAAGTGTATATCTGTCGGCGGTAGCTTAGTTACCCGAAATCACAGGTTTTTTTTTTTAATTTCTTTATTGTTCGGCCCTGTATGACGGGCCTAAATAAAATTTAAATTTTAACTTACGATAAAAAATAATAAACATTATTGTGGAATATTATGAATCTACTGCAAAAGATTTTGAAGAGTTTTATAAATGGACTATACATCAGCGCTCGTACATCCTTAAAAATAGTTTTTTGTTAATTATTTCTGACGCATCAATTAAAAAAAAAATGTTTCTTCATTAAATGAGCCAGGGGAAGGCAAGCGCCCCACCGTAACTACGCTCATGCACACAATGGACGAGAATGGAAAATGCAATGCAATGGTTGTAATTTAAGTTAACATTTTCAAGAAAATAGAACACAATTGCAGACTAAAATGTTTTGCCTAATGTATGAAAATTTATGCATATGGGGTATTATATTATACTGTCTTTATGTCCTATGTTCGGTATATATACATAATTGTATTTATTTTTTGTATATAAGGATTGAAAAATTATATATTTATTTAATACGAAATTCTTTCTTTCGAAATGAATACTTCAGCGTGAGGATGAGGTACGGGATATTTATAGCAATTAAATGTAGCAACCATGTAGAAATGTGTTCAAATGTTTTATTATTATTATATCAATGCCAAATTCTAAGCTTACTACATTCAGTTTTAAGATTTGGACAAACTCTTGGATATCAATTTTGAGTCCTAAGCCAATCAATATTAGGTCTGTGTTAAATATTGGAGAACATTGGCCATAAAAAAACATTCGTTTTCAATTTACTGGCTGAAAGTTGGATGGTATTTTCACAAGTTTACAATATCATGATTAATTAATTAATCAATGATTTTTTGAAGATAACTTCTTTTGCCGCGTTTTATATTCTTTGTTAAGGAGTATTTATAATATACGCACAGAACATTTCTACACTAGGAAGTTAGGTGTCAAACATTTACGTTACTATATTTTATTTACAAGCTAAGATAATCTTGTAAGAATAATAGTTAAAAGATATCATTTACAAATACTATTTAGTGCCATCTATGTATGTTTTGTGAATTAGTAAATTATAGTTTCATACATTAAAAATTTCAATTGAATAGATTATTTAAATAGGTTAATACATCAAGGAAGTATAACATATAACGGACGTACATGAGTATACAATCACATTTTTTTAAGTTCTTTGATCGATTTTTGAAAAAAACAGTTTAATGGAAAAAATCGTATAAAACTTGACAGATTGGTAGCGCTACAACAAGATCAAATTAAAAAACTTATTATCGATTTTTCAAAAGTAATCTTTTGACATTTAAGAAACCTGAAAATATGAACATTTTCAATTAAATCCGGTCAAATTACGGTCATCGTTTTCTTGTTAAGAATATTCATGTTGAAATCAAAGATTTTGAAAGATTTCACCTTGAAATTTTATTTCTGAAAAATAAAAGATCAGCCTTATTTTTAACGTTTAAATACCAGCCGATTAACTTCAATTACAAAAAAAAGTTCTTAGAACATAAATAGAAAACCGCATAATATAAAATAAAAAATGTACACTAAAATTACTTTGAAAACCTTTTGGCTAAAATAAAATAAGCATCAATAAAATTTAAGCATAAAACTAAAAAAAAAGAAAAGAAATTTGAAAATTTTATTCATATAAGAAATATGTATGGTCTTATAAGAACATGGCAACAATTACATTATCACTTATCTACTTTTATCCCTTTTCCGTTGTTCAAGATCTAATCAAGATAATGTGTTTTCCACCAATTTCTATTAAAACTTATATGTACAGAGTGTTCAAGACAAAAGGTTTCGGAGTTAAATAAAAAATTCGTATTTATTTTGTCTTCAAATTTGTTATTGAACTCTTTCTATCTATTTTATCCCAAAATTATATTGCCAAAATTTGAAATTGTATAACTATATGTTGGTTTGTTTGATAACATGCCCATAATGCTCATTTTGTTTTTAAAAATTTATTTGCGCCACTCTGTATATAACTTTTAGATATTAAATTTTTTTTTATATCATAAAATTAAATCGGATATATTAGATAACGTCCATAATTTGATTCTGAATAAATCTGATTCTATCCAAAAATATTCTGTTTTTAGGCATTGTATTATATGCATATAATAACTGTAAAGTGTGAATTCAATATATTGAAAACAGTTAGAATATTCTAATTCCAAAATATAACCTTTTGGACGCGATCATCTCATCGAAAGTGAAAATATATTCCCATAATTTTCGTATTTTAAATTTTTTTGAAAACGGTTCAATAGATCTGTTGATACTATATGCATTAATTAATTTAGTCGTTATGTGGGAGCCAAAGGAACTTATCTATCAAAATCTGCATGGCAGATGGATTAAAAAGCGGTCATAGATAGCGGTAATTCTAGCGGTCATAGATTTATTATGATTGGAATGAAATTGGACTGAATATGAGTTCTCTTCATGGTAACTTATATGATATTAATTACTATAAGAAAACTTTCTATAATAATTATTTGGATTCTAGTTTTATCTACCTCCTCTGACGAAATTTCCTTACACAACGCAAAGCTTCTGCGTAGACTAGTAACAATAATACTCTTTGTTCATTCTTTGTTAAACAATTAACGCATCACCAAACAATTAACCCAGCTAACAATGGATTCTAACAAATTCAATACACCAATAAAAGTACAATATTTATATATAAATCAAGATGTTTACAAAATTTACAAAAATTGTAGAGTTATAAAGTAAGTCACTGGATCAAGTGCAATAACTATTTATTAAGAATCAATCAATCATTCAGGTAAAGTTTTTATTGTACTTAAAAAATTCGATCCGTCATTTTTCATTATACTGCTAATTTTTTTACAACTTATATAGTTTGTTATATATTTTGCATGGTTTTGTGGTATACTCATACAAGATCTTGAAATTCAATATCCGGTCACCTTAGTGCAATTTCTAACTCCTAGGCTTCCCATTATAAATTATATTAGATTGTAGCGGCTGTCCTGGGCGGGACACACTTCGACCATACGGTCCATTGTGATGCCTAAGGATGCAAGTGGAGTAGAAGGAATTTTGTGAGTAGAAGATGAATTGGTAGGTTGTGCGGGTGCAGCCGACTTTGATAGGAACTATGCCGATATTCATCTGGAGTTCGTGAAGGAAACTGCAGGAAACCTTCACAAACATAGCCGTAAACATAACTTCACAAGCATAGTATTTATGTTGGTTAATACTTTACTATATACATTTCTAAAATTTGGCGACAAGTAAAAATGCCGCGGCACAGTGGTTGAGAATCACTGGTCTAGTCAAATAGAATAAAACTATGTTGCCATAAACAGTCGCATCTTGTATAAAAACACATTTATTTTAAAAGATTGTGAGGTTTTATATGAAATTATACTTGTCAGTCAGTGAGTCAGTGATTGACTGAATGAGTATATAGATATGAAGATGATGTATAAAATTGTAGAACATTGATGTGTGTTGATTATAATATGTTCGTAAAAACGATATTAATAATTTTGGTTGATGCATAATATAATATAATATAAAATGTTGATGTTCCTTGTAAATAAAGATATAATCTATCTAAACTAATTTACATAAAACTTCTTACAACAACTTCATTTATTACTTACAACTTTATTTTGTAGAAGAATCTCATTTGTGCATGAATCAGTAGTAGAGCTCTCTAGCTTATAGCTAGAGCTACACATACCTACTAACTACATCATCAGTGTTCACATCGTAAACGATTCGATGGTTTTCATTTGTTTTTTTTAACGATAACAGAAAAAAAGATATTTGTAACAAAAAAGGGAGAAAAATAAATTTGTTATGTTAAATAGACTAAAAAACATTCAGTTTTCGCCCCAGTTTAGCCGGGACGAATTGTGTGTTTTGAAATTCGGCAAATAACTCACACACACATAGATCTCATGAATATCAAAAAAATATTTTTCCAAAAAAGTTTCCTAATTTTAAAATGGCGGCGATTTAAAAGTTTTAAAATCAAATATCAGAGAAATCAGTAGCTTTAACAAAAATTTTTAGGATAAAAATGTTTTAGCATTTTGAATTACAAATCAAACGACATCTTACTCATCAAAATCGGTTAAAAAATAACGAAATTAAAATTATTTAACAATTTCACTGCTGCAATAATCCTTAAAAATTGCTCGATGTGGTTTCTATGGAAGCATCTAATAGTTTATTATGATCAGCTGAGAAATGAAACTATTCCAGTCGGTGACCAACATAGACTACCTTACCCTCCCGAACACTTTAGGCATATATCTGATCCTGCGACACCTATTCTTCATCCCTTCTCTCAGCCGGATACTAATATTGTTTACACGTGTGGAATAAACAATAGCTTTCATATACCGGTACTTTTCAGATGACGTATTTGGATTTGTCTCTCTTGGATTTTCACCAGTCAGTAAATCTATCAAGATCTTAATTACTCTGATTCTTAACGTTTTTGATGTAAATGAGAGATCAGATGCATTGTGATTTGACAATTTGTGATGATGTTCAAACTCTATTTCTGGAATAAAAAACTCTGACCATGGAATAAATGCCTCATCCTATATATACATACGTATATTTAAATAGAGTTGTCTCTGTAGTCTAAAAGTATTTGATATTTTCATTTAGGTCCTAATTACTTGCTGCTATCACAAAGTAAAACGATTTTAATGCACCAAAAACTTAATTTTATAAATTTAAACAACAATATTAAATATACATAGAGCGAGCTTTCAAAATAAACTTCATCAAAAATATTTTCTCTATTTTAGAACAAAATACATTTTATATATATATAAAATAGAGCTGGGAAATGTAACAGAAAGAAATACATCAAATTCGAGTGTATCTTTTACAATTGTGTAAGAGTACAGCTTTTATTTGTGGATAAATAGATTTGAGGTAATTACCGTAGCGCTAAGTTAGATAGATAGATAGATACATCTTGGAGTCTAAAAAGTATTGCACTTCCACCTTATGGTTCATTGTACTCCCTCTTCTACTTCAGTTCGACGAGATTAGCTTTTCCCATATGTTGGCGATAGCCAGGAGTTTGTTTATCAGGTCTTCCTGAAGGTTCATATATTCGGGGTGAGATGCACCGAATATCTTGTATCTGCTGTAACCTAGAGGTTCGCAGTCAAAGATAATATGATTGGATGGTTCTTCCTCCTCGCCACACAATCTGCACATAATGGACTTGTTATGGAGTCCCATTGTGTGCAGAGTTTCCGCAGGGGATAATGCCCGGTAATAAATCCGGTAACCCTCCGCAGTTGAATCATGTTCAGCCTCAATACATTGAGAGATAGCCTCTTGGTTGCACTCTGAAGTAGTACCTTCCCGAGCTCCTGCCGCGGTACTTTTTCCCAGTGATCACGGTGTTTAGCATTTGACCACTCGTTGATCACCTGTCTACATGAAGTCCTTGGAATTCCTTAAATAGGTTCAGAGCTCCAAAGAAGTGTAATATGCATATATATATATATATATATATATATATATATATATATATATATATATATATATATGTGTGCATATCAAATATTACATTTATGCAGAGGGTACAAAATTGATAAGTTGTGATAAGTCAAGTCATAATATAAATCAGTTAAATACAATATACTTTCGGGGGAGAAACTTCTACAGCTTATTCCGAACGTTTATCAATAGATTCTAACCTCATCATATCAAGTTATAAAAAGTATTTAGATGTATACTGCCCAGTACTATAAAATAAATACCTATCAGTACCATATATTGTACACAAAACACATTTAAGTATTATTACAGATAGTAGTTTTGTTGTAATATAATGTTTTTGCTTTGAGTCTATGTATTTAAACTAAGCCCAAGAGATGTTTAAAACCGTATGTGTTTATTTCACACCCGAACTAACATTGTTTGTAATATCAGATCACAACAAAATACACTGTTTTGTGTTCTATAGAACGGAGTTACAAAATTCTAAATATATTATATATATACATATATATATATATGTATATATATATATATATATATATATATATATATATATATATATATATATATATATATATATATATATATATATATATATATATATATATAAATATAATATACTCATTCATTTAGTATAAAATATATATACAATATACATTATATATACATCATAATGTTTTAAATTGTGCCTTTTAAAACGCATCCTTTGGTCAAACATAGTAGTAATCCTTCCATATAGAAAATGAAAAAAAAAAAAATTTACCTATGGTCTTCTCTTCTCATTATTTCGCTCTCCTGTAGTAATTTTTCCCAATCTCTTTTTTGAGTCACAGACACCATATTTTAATATTATATATTATATATTATAATATTTAATATTTAATATTATAACCTTTGCCACTCCCACAATCCATCAATCCATATAGGTCGGCGTACAAAGCGTACTAAACAACCATATATAAATACAATTGTAACTAGACTCAATTTCTAGTTTATAATATTAGCAACTAAAAAATTTTTTTGAAATTGAAAATGAAATACGGAATTTGAAAAATCATATTCATCATAGAATCCAAATAAAAAAATGGATTTAAAACAAGTGAAAATAACGACTTGATTGAGTTAATTGATTAAATACCCAGTAAATACTAAATTTATGAACAAAAGTTGTTTATTTTAAGAAAATAGACATTTTTCGTCTTTAAATTTTTTTTCTACTTTTAACGATTTTAAAGATAGGCAGTTTTGTCTATTTTACCCAAACATGGCCCGATTTTGCCCATTCATGGACATATCTTACTTTTTAGCTCTAGAACACACATATGAAATTTCAGGAAAATGGACTAATGGACATCATTTTTCGAAGTTTGCTGCCTTGTTCAGTCAAGCTTTGTGCCTTGACTGAACTGTACTATGGAACCAAGAAGTAGCGTTCTTTGATAAAATTTGTATAATTGATTTGTGCCTAATTCATTCGGGAAAATGTTTCGAGTAAAAGTTGTTAGTCTATTTATATTGAAAAACTTTCATATCTGAAGCATTCTTTGAAAACTAAATGCATAAGACAGAAATCAATTATAAAATTTTTGAGAAAAACGAACGCTACTTTTGTGGCCATGTGTACAAAAGACATATCTCTCTCAAGAGCATTAATTGTTGAACATCACAATATATAAGATATAGATAGATTTAAAAGAATGTGACATGTTTTATAATCGATCGTATCTTTCGAACAAAACCGTCATCTCTAATCACTGTTTGCGGTTAAGTGAAGCGAACAAATTCAACAAATGTCCACTAGTTACAAAATGTAATATATGAAATTTATCTCCTCCCTCTGTTAGTTTTTTTTTTCTATCCTATAATCTTTTTATAAACTATTAAATTTGTTTGTCCAGACAAATAAAATCTATTAAATCCCATTTCACATACCCCATACTCTGTAATCTTAGTTCTTTTTATTTTTTCCGTGAAATTTTCATTTAAATCGATAAATCGATTTTCATAAAAATTATTATCAAAATAGTCGTACAAATGGTTTAAACAATTGTAATCGTATTAAAAAGTTTCAGCTCAGAACACACCAATTATTATATGAATAGATTGAGATTATATATCATAATTTTTTTACTTGAATGTACCTCGTATACAGTCAAGAGTCATATTTTGCTACTAAATCTCAATATACTTTCTTATTTAGATATCTTTGCATAATCACTACCTATGGCGCCTGTTACTTTGGTAATTATATATGCTTATTACCTCAGTAAATATCAATAAACAAATTTATTTTTTTAGAATAACTGGAAACTTTTGGGAAACATCCCAGACTCTTCACAGCTGATCGTGACCTCGAGGTTGATTTGAAAGCTGTCCACCTTCTCGGCCACACATCAGTGAAGTCCATCTTTGGTTTCTATTAGTTTCTGTTCGTACATGTAACAAATAAAATAAATTATCTTTTAATTTATTTTATTTTCCTAGACACCTTATACTTATATATAAGGTTGATCATCTATTGAAATAGTTTTGTTCCTCTGAACAAGGATGTTTTGTGATCAACCTTTTTCTTAGGTTTTACTTTGTTGAATGATGGTGGGTGGTATGTAGTCCACTTGCTACTAAATCCCAATATACTTTGTTATTTAGATATCTTTGCATAATCACTACCTATGCCGTCTGCTACTTAGCTAATTATACAGGCTGTGTTGGAATGCTTTTTCAATAGACAATCAATGTTAAATATTATTTATTACTGGCAGGCCATGTGGTTACTATGCGGAGACAGTCAGTACACATGTAATGAGTACACACTCTTAAATAAGTCAGTACGCACAGTACACAATACAGTCAATGAGTCAGAACACACTCTTAAATGACAAACAAACTACCATACGCATATGAGATGACTCTCATTACATGTGTACTTACTGACTCCGCATAGTAACCACACGGCCTGCCAGTAATAAATAATATTTAACATAGATTCTCTATTGGAAAAGCATTACAACACAGTCTGTATATGTTTATTACTTCAGTAACTATCAATAAACAAATTTAGACATTTTTATATTTACAAAAAATAAAGATTATATTGAAATTAAAACTGTCAATTTATATATATTTAACTTGTTTTGGATTCTGGATTCATTTAATTCTTCCAGTCTCCTACACTTTCTTTGATGATATGCTTAGATATCAAGATCTAATAGTAAAACCAAAAAAAAATCACCACTTTATTCACAGAATAATTTCAAAAAAGTGATTAATAAATATTATAAACAGAGTGTCTTATTCATCATTGATAAATACATCACTGATGTATTTTCTGTCGAACCGAAAACACATTTGACTAAAAGTGTTGTTGCACTGTTGTCAATTAATGTTTCTTGTTATATGTTGGATAATTCGAATTAATTCAACAATTACAATTACGACTTAACATAACTGCGCTGTATTCGGGCCTTGATAGATGACAGTATCATATGCGAATTCCATGATAAATATTTTGTGATAATTCAAACAACTTACTAAAACAAATGATTCCTTTACTTATTTATATAAACACACATCCAACTGAAGTTCTGGAGTCTGTATTATTATCATGTACGAGATCAATTCAAATAATAATAATTTTCATGGTTTGTTAAGACACAATAACCATTGTGTATATATGTGTTTGTGATATTTGTTTTGTAATAATTTGTATAATAATAGTTACAATTAACAATAACAATTAAATTAATACTAATGATAATAATAATAATATACTAATTCAAATAAGTTTAATACGTCGTCGTAATATTAAATATCTTTATAATATTATTAGAATGATATTCGTACTGCACAGAATTGAATGTAAGAGTATATACATAACAGAAACATAACCAAACAAAATAGTTATAATTAGGTTGGTTTTGTATTCACAATGTGAGTTTTGTGAATAGGACGTTCACAAAAACAAGGACGTTCTGCTATCAGGATCGTCCAAATAGGGAATTTCACCCACTTACACAGCTAATAAGACTCTTTGGTGTAGCGGTAAGCACGCTGGGCTAGAAATTCAGAGGTCCGAGGTTCGATTCCTGTTTGACGAGTTAATTTTTTCATATCAATTTTTAATTAAAAATGCAATGGCATGTTTGTCTATATAGTATACAATAGTTCATTCATACTATGTCTTAAGTAATCTTAATGGAATTTGACATAAGTATTGTATTTTGACGCTTAAGTATATACACAAATAATAATTTCTGCTTCTAAGATTTTAAAAATTTTCTAAAAATAAAAATTCTCAATCATCATTTTCTACCTTCAGTATCTTTTTAACCCGTTTGCATTACTTTCACTTGACGTTTTTTAATTTTTAAGTTTTCACTGAAATTTGGCAGACGTGTTATGAATCGATGACAAAATAAACCAAATTTAAAAAAAATGCATTTTTTAATTCATATTGCAATAAAAACGTTTTTAAGTTTATTTTACCTTCATCTAAACACTTGTTTATTATTTACTATAATCACTTGTTGTTTATTGACTATTTAAGGACGTTCCAGCACTGTGTTATATAATCAAGACAAAAAACCGGTTTGATTTTATTATAGAACAAATACATATACACACATAGGTAACACAAAGGCAAATTCACTGTTCATATATACAATATGTTATTTTGAAAAAATAAAATTTTAAACTTTTATATTTCGAAAACAACACGGTAAAATGCGATTTAAAAAAAAATTTATTTAATAAATATTTATCTTTACTATTCTAGTTTTTTTTTTTTTAAATTCTGACGAGTTTTATTTTTAATACAAGAGATAATAGTTAGGCGGGTATGAAGATTTATATGCTTCTAATGAGAGAGAGTGAGAGAGAACGATAACTTTGCTATTAATTATCTCGCGTTCTAAACGGTCAATAATTCTGAAACTTCGGGATTTATTAGAAAACGTTATGTTTAATCTGTGAAAAAATTATTAAGTACAACATGATTATTCGCTGCTTGTAATTTAAAGAACAAAATCGTTTTTTTTTTACATTTCAAAATTCTTTTATTCAAAAACCCCTTTTGAGAATGTTTATACTGGCGCTCTTGTATATACGTTTGTGTATTTTAGAAGACAAAGCTAGTCATTTACTTGTTACAAACTCATGTCAATATTGTTTCTTATCAAATTAACATCATTAAGTATGATATCAAAATTATATATCTAACAAAATTCGGCGAAGCATTTCTATTGTGCAGGTACTCGTGTACTGGGAAATCTAATTTGTTTTTGAAAAACAAAAACAAAACTATTCATTTTTATAAATATTTAACTTGTATTTTAACTGAAATTCCCACTAAAAAAAAACAAAAAACAATTCGTTACGCTGGAGCTCCTTAGAATACATAAACAATTGTCTCTAGCGGTCACAATTTTAGTCTGAAAGAAATGTCGTATCTGATATGATTTTAGTATTTGTAAGGCCAATTTTATTAATAAATGGTATACGTCAAAGGTAAAGGGGGCATAAAGAAAGAACAAAACACAAAATATAAAATATCTCTCTTAATATTAGAACAATCGAAATATAAATATAATCGAAATATTAATTAATCTTAAAAATATAAATACTTATCGCACTTGGTTAATTCATTGGTTTATATAAATAATTGTTAATAATTTATGTTAAATTAACTTAATCTAATTGCGAAGTGAAGTAAAGTGGATTATTTCATTTATTTGACATTATTACGAGTCTGCTCGTAATAATTGTCAATTTACATTGTCAACTCGTGATTGTTTCACAAAGTAAAAAAAGTTTACACGAGTCGGACTCGTAATTGTATCACATGCAATGGTTAGTTTCAATTTAAGATATTAATAAAACAAATAAATGATGGTATGTAATTTTGATATTCGTTAATTAAATTGCAGTTCAATATGAAAACATATAATGATTATTATATCGTTTCAGTTGATATTCTTAATTCTGGCTAAAACTGGTACTATAAATCTCTAAAGCATATTAAATTCCCAAATATTTAGAAAAACGGCACGAAGGTTCATAAATGATAAATAAAACTACATATATATTATTTCGTTTATGAATGCAGTAATTTCTTTCGGCCCGAAATTCGTTGTATGAATGTTGTGGAAATTATCCTAGTTTTTATGTAAAGTTTAAAACCTATCAATTTTCGTTTAAGGAAATAGTTAAGCAATTATTGTATTAGAAATTTTGTAATGATTGTTGTTATTTCGAAGTACTTAATGGTTGTTGGTTAAATAGCTCTAGTTGAATCCAAATAAGTTTACATAATTAGTTTCTTCATCAAAACCATAGAATATATTAGAGTTGATGAAACTCCTGGATATGTACTAATAACATTAAGTTTTCAAAATATATAATATTCCCAATCATAAGATGATTCATTTATGTAATACACTTATATCAAAAATACAAATTTTATTCTTAGCCATTAAAAGAATTAAAATCTGTTTGGGAATTACATTTTTAATTTCCAAAATATAAGGCATTTTTATCGTATTTTGCTATTT
The DNA here is from genome assembly GCA_963920215.1 of Nineta flava. Lineage (NCBI taxonomy): Eukaryota > Metazoa > Arthropoda > Insecta > Neuroptera > Chrysopidae > Nineta > Nineta flava. Next base: position 42,350,327 of record OY986042.1, on the reverse strand, counting down.
AAAACACTGCAAAAACGATTCGACATTTCAAATTCCGCAATGATGGAGTTAAAATTAGCTTTATAAAATGAATTTCGATAAAAGTCATTCAGCAGAAATTTTTTCGCATGTTTCTGATTCAAAGAAGCGTTTTTGTCCTTCTTTTGACCATGTGAAAACGATACCGTTGTTTAAAAATGGATCCAATTTATGGTTCTCAAGATATTTAGTAACTCACATTACTAAAAGTAAAAATAAGACATAAGTTAGATTTAATTCTAAAAACTAGGAAAGTAAAAGATTAGGAAGTTCTAAAAAAATTAACAACATTTTTCCCTACTCAATGCCTACTAAAAATCTTAAACTGGAAGTTAAATTTGTAGACTACAGTGTTAGTAGTAGCAGTAGTAGTAGAAGCGAAGGCAGAAGTGGATTAAATGTCCACAGCGCCCCTCTAGTTGCCATCTTACTAATATTATAAACGCGAAAGTTTGTGAGGATGAATGGATGAATGTTTGTTACTCTTTCACGCAAAAACAACTTAACGGTTTTTGAAGAAATTTGTATGAAGGTAGCTTATACCCTGAATTAACACATAGGATAGTTTTATCCCGGGAAAGTCACATGTTACATGATCTCGACGGCGACTTACTCTCTTGAAGGACTTTAGGTATTCTATTATTCTTCGTTTAAAAACTTCCACCCGCGCCCTCTTGAAACCTCGCGCCCTTAGGCACGTGCCTAGTTTGCCTTATGGGTAATACGCCACTCAGCGGGCCCCCCCGCTGAGTCCTACTTAACAGGCTTCGACCCCCCTCCCCGGTGTAAGCCTGTTAAGTAGGACTTTCTAGGTCTTTCTTACCCACCCCTAAAGGAAAGGAATTTATTTATGTAGCCTGGGAATTGATAAGTTGTGCAACTGCACCGATTTTGATAGGAACTATGCCGATATTCATGTGGAGTTTGTGAAAGGAAACTGCAGAAAACCTTCACAATCGTAGCCGGTTACTTTCGTTCTTGCCGACAGTATAGTCAATTAACCACCTCCCGTTAATGTTTTTTTCAAATTAAGTTAATTGACAAACCTCCACCGTTGAAATTGAGCCAGAAACCTTCCAGTTCCAAGCAGAGCGAGCGCCTCCAACAGCCCGATCACTCGGACTGGTATAATAAAGCTCTTATTTAAAACTACAGTTTTACTTTACATACTAGTGCGATAAAATAAATCAAAATTAACGTTTAATTGTAACACGTTTTTATTAACTCTTATATTTACGATTTTAGTGTAACTAAATGGTTGCAAAGGTAGCTTAATTTCTATATTAATTAAAATTATTTTCTCTTTTCTCACTTTGTCTATGTAGATCTTCTATATCGAATTTCGATAATATTATTGAAAAATATTCATTCTGTTTGCTCTTATTTTATTATAGAAACGAAATTGTCATGATAAAAATAGTTGACATGATTCCCAATGAATCCGACAGTAGACTACTTACTATATAGATGAAGTATTTATATATTATTATTGCTGAATAAACTATTTGACTATATGTTATGTTCCTGTTCCTCTACGATGATGCTGCTATGCAAGTGTATACATTATATTAACTAAAATGTATATAAAATAAACCAAGCAAATCCAAAGAAGCACAAGTAAGCACTTACTGCATACATTGAACCTATTTCTAAATATTATTATGTATGTAAAATACAACTACCTACTACCTATATCTAGGTAGATAGGTAGATAGGTAGGTGTACATAGATATAGGTACATGAAGCTTTAATACCTTTTTCTTTCTTAAACGAGATTCTATATCCTCCAGAGACATTGAACAAGGAACACAACGAACAAAACTATACTGAATTGAGTAGCTTGCTTGCTGTTAAGGTTAAATGCTATTGCAAATTCTGAAAATAGTTATAAACATATACGTGAGTACAATCTCTATAACTTGAACGTTACAAAGTCGGATAGATACGATAAACATTGATAAGGTCACTACAGAAATCTGCTCGGATAAGTACAATACATTTTCGGGGAAAAAAAGATCCTACAGTTTAGTCACTATGACAATACACAGACAGACCTGATTTAAAAAAAACGAAATAAACAGGACCAATTTTTTAATTTCCAAGGCCTATTTTTATTAATAAATGGCATAGGTAAAGGGGAAAGGGGGGGGGGGCATAGAGAAATAAGAAAACATAAAATACTTCTCTTAATATTAGAACAATCGAAAAATGTAGGAGGAGTAAAGTTGTAGAAAATCATGTTTGATACAATTCATTATCCAATCATTTTTTCTCAAAGTCTAATACATATGAGATATTTTGAATAACTTTATATCTTAAGTTGTAAATACTTTGTATTTCTGTAAATATTAGTGTAACCGAAAAAATGATAAGCAACAAATTCCTGTAACACTAATTTTCTACAACTTGACTCCTTATTTTTTTATTTTTCCAATATTAAGGGAGATAGACCATGTTTAGTGTTTCACCCTACCTCTAAACCCCCCCTTCTTTTCCTTTGTCCGATTTTTCCTATTAACAAACTTGGCCTTTCAACCAAAAGCACTTCACCTACCAAATTTCATTCAAATCGGATTAAAACTGTTACCGCTAAAGCGGCTACAGACACGTATATATATATATATAAATATATATATATATATATATATATATATATATATATATATATCCATAGATATAGAAATTTTACAGATGGTGATTTTCGAGATCTTCTAGGCAAGATCGATGGACATTTGAAGAAATTCTTTATTTCCTTTCTATTTCCTTTAGAAGGAAATTCACTAAAAATACAAAATAAATACGGAGAGAAAAATATAAGGGATATATATGTGTGTCTGTATCCACTCTATGGACAACAATTTTCGTCTTATCGGAATAAAATTTGTTTTTTTTTTTAATATTCGAAATGCCAAGTTCCTCTAGGGGCAATATCGGTCAAACGGAATGGACAGCTTTGAGATAGTGGGGAATTAAATCGTCTATTTCTCTATTAATATTAGTAAAATGAAAAAGTTTATGATAAATAAAGTTTTAGAAAATAAATTGAAATACAATTATTTTATTACCTTGGTCATACTTTCAGTAACTCACAAAAATTTAATTTTGATATCCATAATAATAACCATAACAACTAGATCGCTATGGCAACTTTATTTGATAGTTAGTATGATTCTTCTGCTAAGAAAATAGTCTACGTAGCTTCTACGAAACGCTTTTTGTTATTGAGCGTTCTTGGATTATTGGAGGCTCAATTTAATGAAAAGTTAAGTCAGACTATAGAGACTGTAGTATATTATGAACATAGTTTTGAATCTGATTTCTATGCAAAATGTATATTTAAGGTAAATCAAATACATTTATATATATATATATATTGTTGTAATGAAAATTATTAAGAATAATTTTTTTGATCCAACACACATTTTAATTATGAAAGTAAAATATTACGAAAAATATTTTAGATAACAATATTTTTCTCCTTGCAAAAAGAAGGAGTTTTTTTTTGAAAGTACAAAAAGAAAATAATATAGCTCGATTTATTTTTTTTTAAACAAAGTTTTTTTTTAAGTCGAAAAATGATAATAAGATACTTTTGATTTAAAGTTTTTCTATTTAGAAAGAAAAAAATAAAAAATTGAAAAAAATTATTGCATATAATTTAATTTAAGAGAATCAAAAGTTATACAAATTGAATGTTTTACAAAATAACATAAATAGATCACAAATAAATAATTTTGTAAAAACAAGATAATTTTTGTAAACAAAAGTAAGCTAGCTTACAGTTATGAATGTATCATACAATTTGTGTATAGATTTTAAATTGACACTGGCCGTGAGCATTAAGTCACTGCTTGAATATCAACCAAGCGGGGTATGACTATGGGTCAAACCCAAGGAGAGGTATAATTTTTAATTAATTTTATAAATTGTCTGAACACTCCGACTACGTCCATGGGTGTTGATATACTAAATATTCTAGAAGCCTCCATGCAAAAATATATTGTCAAAAACATAATATTTATTCATAAAAACAATCATATTCTAGAACGACCCATGGTGGGTATATAAACCGTGACCAGTGTCGATTCAAATCAGTTTAAAATCGACCATTGTCCGAAGAGTTTTAAATCGATCATTGTGCGATTAGTATAAAAGTTTAATATCAAGTATTGTCTAATTAGTTCAAAGTTTAATATCGATTGTTGTTCAATCCAGATCAAAGTATAAGTTGGAATTTGTACAAGTAATTCGAAATTTAACATTGTGTGAAAAAGAATTAAAATAATTGTTGAAAAAGAAATTGGATAATCATTTTTTTTTTTAAAGCAATAAAATCAGGTTTTTTTTTGTTTCGTAAAAACTTGTGTTTAATTTAATTTTTTTTTCTTTTCTTTAAACAAAAACGTGCGTGTTGTTCCAATTAAAAAATATTTAGTAATATCGTTTACTAATATATTTTTTTTTGTTTTGTCGAGTATCGGAATCATTGCAGGTTCGGGCAGCGCTCCTTTGAGGATAAAGAGAGCCAGGATACCGCGATATATATATATATATATATATATATACATATATACATATATATATATGTATATATATATGTATAAGTAAATGTATATATATATATATATATATATATATATATATATATATATATAATATATATATAAAATTTAGTAAACATTCGATTTTTTCCAATTTAATCTTTACTTGTAAAGTTTTTAGTGTGTTCCTGCCATACTCTCGAATTCGAATATTCGATGCCCAGAAAATAATATGCATTTTTGTATATAAATACTTTATGGTAAATTTATTTCAGTCGAAAGAATTTGTTTCTTGTTGTTGATAGGATTATAGTAGAAACTCTAACAATTGATTTCTTTGAAAACTAAAAAAATATCAATATAGTAATTGTGTGAATTTTTGTAAACCCAAATTTAGAAAAATAATTACATGACCTTATGCAGAACAAAATATTTTGTGAGATTTTAGTGAAAAATAATGATATCTAAGTGAAATTTTTGCATTTAAATTTGGAATTACATTCGTTAAAAAATAACGCCAGTAATTATATGTAAATATATTATCTACTCAGCTGAAGGTTCGGCGAGTGATTCTTGAAGTATAATATGATCGACATCTATAATAAAACTTTGCTAAATTAACAAAACAGTACAATTTTTAAGACAGAATTTATTTTAATTAACCAATTAACAGAGGCGAAAAATGTACATAAGTGTACTCTGATTTATTAACAATTATTATTAATTGTTTCAATAAAAATTGTATTTCGATGGATGTATATATATAATTGGGTTGTTCTTTTTGTATATTTAGTTTATGTTCTTTTCACAACCATTATTTACCGATCCAACATCTGTAACTACATAAGATTGTATATAATTAACATTTACGCAGTTGGTTTAGGCTCCTCGGTTCGAGATTCCTCGAGTCTAAATCCATCGTTTTTATAGAAATGTGTATGTGTGCGTGTATGCGTTTCTACGTACGTTCTGACATTCGTACTTCCGTTCGTTTGTACGTCCGTGGATTTTTTTCATATCGTATATCTCAAGATACCAATTTTATTCGACGCATAATTACATGAATACCTACCTAATAGGGTATGCAAGAAATTTGAATTGGCGGTTATTTTCATAGCAAAGCACTATTAAAAAATTGTAAATATATATAGAGCAGAGGTGGGCACAGACAGCTCGTCTGAGCCTTACGAGCTCTCCATAAGCTGGGTGAGAGTAAGTAAAGAAGGTATGTTTTGAAGCAAGACGGAACGATGTTTCAATACAGGTTGTCCTACCGATTATTGCCCAATAATTTATTCAATCAATTTAGAAATAGTTTTATAAAATATTTATTGTTTAAATAATATATTTTACAGTATGGAGAGATACACCAAAAAACATAATAATAATAATAATAATAATAACAATAATGATAATAATAACAATAATAATAATAATCTGAACTTATCCAAGACTGCTTGCGATGTCTTCTCCATTATTAAATTCACTACTTTTATTTTTTTTGAAAAACAAATTATGCGAAAAATAATTTCCACTACTACAAATAGTACTTTTCACTTTTTCAATTCAAAGTAGACTAACTCGAAGAACTCAAATTCCCACTTTATGTAAAATTTAACTTAATTCATCAAATTCCCATGACACTATACTGAGCATACTCCATACGAAAAAAAAAAAATTAAATCAGGTAAATAATTCTTTATTAGTTCTCGGATATGAATAGTAAAATATTTAGACAAATCATTTGGAATTTCCAAAATTTTAATTCTATTTAAAATTATCCTTTGCAAAAATTTCCCTCTTTTATTACAATGGTCCAGCGGTAAACTTAAAGGTTCAAAAGATTTATATATATTTTTTATATATTTTTATTTTATTCATACACAAATATGATATATACTAAAAAGGTACATTTAATGACCCTAATTACCAGCCCAAAATTCCAGAGTATGTATTGAATGATTGCTTGTATTATTTACTTTGTATAATAGTGACCATAAAAAAGATTTGGTATTATTATATTTTTTTCAGAAAATGTTTTAATTAAAAAAAGAAAATATTAATAATTGGTAGGTTACCCTGTATTAACTCTATCTCTCTTCCCTACCTCTCACTCAGAGCTTGGCCGAGTCATCTCCTGCCCACCTCTGATATAGAGAACCTGTATAAAGATGGGTGGCGCCTCTTTCGGTAATTTTATAAGTTTATATGTAAGGATGTCAGCACAAGCCGTTATTTTAAACTTTGGATAATGTACATTTTGACCCAATCCCATAATTGTTTATCAATCAAATATTACTCTTAATATTTATAATTTTAATAGAGTTTTTGTCGACGTATATTCCCAAAATGGAGAACTTTTATTTTAATCATTATATAGATAATTTAATTTTAAAATATGGACTCTAAATTGCAATATTTCCCGGGGTATCTATACAAATTCTGAGTTGATAAAATAAATGAATAAAAATTTTAATAGTTTTATTCATAAAACAATACTGAATATTGATTTTAATTTTTCTTCAGTCAAATGCTCGTCATTCAAAAACGGAGGAGTAACAGTGGAATATCATTAGGTATATTGACAGATATTTTTATACCAAGAAATCTCTTGTATGGACATTATATTTTCGCCTGGACCAGAAGTTTTAGATTCAGATGTTTTAAACTAATTATTATTTACTGATCGACAATTAATTATTATAGTAAGTTTGACAAATAAATTTAACTTTTTTCCAACTATCATGTTCAAATTTAACCTCCTCAACATTTTACAGAAGTTTCTGTTTACTCAAACATAAATTATAACCTTTTTGGTCAAATGACAGTCATAAATTGGGGACAATAATTTTTTGAAAACTATGTTTAATAATATAAACAGACATTTTTTTAATAAATTTTAATAATAACATTATATTCACTATTTATTTTATATAGCGCCAAGTTTTTAATTCTCAAACAAGAAATGCTAGTTTTCGCCACCATGAACGGTAGTATCTTATCATAATGGCCACGCAGGCTGTCTATATAGTTTTTGAGTTTTATGTTTTTCAGTAGACTGATCTCTAGTTTTCAAGAGCACTAAACTTTAAGTCGGCAGTGTGGGTAGACTAGTCGCACCGAACCTGTTTATTAATCCGACTTCAAAAAGGAGGATGGTTCTCAATTCGTCTGTATTTTTTATTTTTATGTGTGTCACCTCAGAACTCCGTCATTTATGAACCGTTTTTTAATTTATTTTTGTTATAAAGGGTTTGGTTTCCCATTGGTTCCATTGGCACCAAATCGCATTATGATGAAGGGATCCCCGGGAAATCGAGGAAAATCCTCATTTTATATGTTATGATAACCGATTTCTGCGAATTTTTTTTTTTTTTTTTTTTGAAAGGGTATACCCATTCATAATGGGAAAATAAGAAAATTTTTTTAAAAACCGACTTTAAAAACATTTTTTACAAAAAAAAAAAAACAAAATGCATGTAAAACAAACTGAAAATCTGTTATGAAAAAATGTACAAAAAATGATAAAAAAAAAAAATGATAAAAAAAATGTGTTGTAAAAAAATGCACTAAAAGTTAGTAGGTCGTTTAGTTGGTCTACCCATATTTAGACAAATAAAATAAGTTATAGAACTTCAAAGTCACTAAAAAGCGAGAAAAAACCATATTTTGACAAAATGGAAACCCGACTTCAAAAATCAAATATTCTATAACAAAAAATGCACTAAAAAGTAAAAAATAATTGCATATTCTTGTGCCAATTTTAGTTCACCTAAGCAAAATTTTAAAATATATATGTACAATTACTCTATGCTGACACCGATTGCAAAAATAACAATAATTGTACATATATATTTAAAAATTTTTCTTTGAAACATCTATTTGAAACTAAAATTGGCACAAGAATATGCAATTATTTTTTACTTTCTAGTTTTTTTTTTTTGTTATAGAATATTTGATTTTTGAAGTCGGGTTTCCATTTCGTCAAAGTATGTTTTTTTTATCTACGATCGAAAACATTATATTACTTGAGTTAATGATCTTCTATATTACGTATCTCGTAAATTACGTATATAAAAAATAACACTGTTTTTATTTGAAAAATATTTTTATCTGGTAACAGATGAAATTTTATATGTATTGACATCACCTCACACTATAATGGATATCTTTCATACTGGATATCTAACAGTACACAAATCTAAGTGAATAGAATTCGATATAAATAACACCAATAACCTACACATAGAAAGAAACGGACAGACAGGCAGACACAGAAACTATATCATTATCAAGTGTGTTAGAGCCGATGTTCGAATTGATGTGGATAATGATATGTCAGATAACAAACACCTGTCACATATTTGACCACGAAAATATATAAAAATATTGATTGAGTGAGGAATCGACAACGTACAATAGCTTCTATATCCAAGTAACCGGATATATTTATAGATATTTCTTACGACATACTATTATTTAATGGCCATTGTTTCCGATATTTGTTAGTTTTAAATTAATATCGTATGTCTTACTCCGTTTCTTGTTGTAATACACAATGGATCTTTTTGGAATTTTGTTAAAATAGAGGATGTCTGCCTAATCCGAGCAAGGAAATAGTTCCCAAAGTTAATTAAAGTAGTCCAGAATTATCTATAAATTAGTATCTACTCGATATTTCCCACAATTTATTTTATATAAATATTTTTTAAGTTAAACGGTTTTATTGTTGTTTATTAAGGAGGTTCGAGCACTGTTTTATATAAAAAGGACAAAAAACCGGTATGCTTTTATTATAGAACAAATACATGTATACACACATATAACACATAGACAAATTCAAAATTTATATATACAACTAAATGTAATTAAATAATTTTAAACTTTTGTATTTCGAAAACAAAACGGTAAAACGCGATTTAAAAAAAATTTAATTAATAAATATTTATCCTTACTCTCCTAGTTTTTTTTAAAGTATTTTTTTTTAAATAACATATAATAGTTGGACATGCATGAAGTTTTACATGCTTTTTACATGAGAGAGAGTGAGAGAGAATGAGTACTTTGCTATTAATTATCTCGCGTTCTAAACTAATCAAACTAAATAAAATGAGCAAAATCTTAGTTAATAGGTTTTAGTTTATAATAATGCATGAAAAATGTGAAACATGTCATTAAAAACGGTTTTTTTTTTCATAAAAAGAACAATTAAAAATAAATTTTTATTTCATTACAATATTCATAGATATAATTTTTCAACACTTGGATTGAAAAAAATTAATCGATTCAAATACATTTTTCCTACTAACTACTTTACTTTGAAAAATACTAAAATAATTATTGAATCACTCAATACCGAATAACGAATACTAGTTATAAGCATTGAGTGTCATTTTATCTATAAAAATAAAGGTATGAATTTATCATAAAACCATTTAATACAAAAAAAACGAAGATATTTTCGTTTTTATGATCACAATTTTTAACAATTTCATTGAGTACTGCTTTGAAACCAATTTTATTATCTTACATAAATGAATGAAGTAGAGATAATCGAAAAACGTTAATATCGTTTCTTTAAGCCTATATAATGTTTTTAGCCACAATTTTCTTTTAAACAAGTTTCTATCTATTTGTTTTGTAACACTGTTTAAATGCCAATAACACAGCTGTTGTAAAATTATTTCGAGTTAAATTTAATATTATAAAGTTTGTTTTTTATAAGAATGCCCCAGTAATTCGACGAGTCTTTGAAATATTTTTTGATAACGCAAATGAACGATAAAACTTACATGTTGCATTCGATTTATCACCAATATATTCGATTTTCAAATATTTCGTATAAGATGTTCCATCGAGTATAATATTCGTGAAAATATCACACATTTGATAAAATCACACATTTGTCTGTAAATTCTTGTCACAAAAATTAATTATTAAGCTCGTATACAGCTTCATCGATTTAAAATTCTTTAATTCTTTTAAAAACCAAATCAAAGGTCAAACCAAATCAAAAATTCAAAAAAAATATTTAATATACCAACGAATAATTTAGCTATTTAGAAGTATGTTGGAGCAAACAAACTAATAGATCTTTTCTCTATATAAAATAGTAACGCAGTTCAGATGTAGATAAATTACGTTTTAATAGACCAACAATATATAATCGTTGTTTTCCAAACGAATTCAATCTAATATGTTTATTAATTCGATCAACAAAACCATTAAATAATGGACTCACATGGAAAAAATTAACACAGAAAAGAAAATAATGAATGTTGAAACAAAAACAATATGAAGAAATCATGCTGACTAATGATAATCAGAGGCTGTACATCTACCAAACTCCAATAATGATTATCCCTTCAATAGTGATGGGCTGAACAATATTAATTCATTCAATTGATTCATATTGTAACAGTAAAATATGATCGAGACTCGAGAATCTTTTACTTCAAAAGATAACACTGTTTATTCTATTTTTATACCCAGTATATGTAAATCCACAAGGTATATTAATTTTAGTCTCGACTTTGCAACGCTTGAAAATATTAATCTTTAACAAAATGCTTCACAAAGGTATTCATAAAATGGCCTAATTCGGCCATATCCGCATGGCCTTCCGTCCATCCATCCGTCTGTCTGTCCGTGAACACGATATCTCAAAAATGAAAAGAGATAACGAGCTGAAATTTTTTATATGTGTTCTATAGCAAAACAAGTGAGGTCAAGTTCGTTAATGGGCAAAATCGGAACGTGGTTTCCCCCGACAAAGGGGAAAATATCTTTGAAACTGTAAGAGATAGAAAAAAAAATTTGTTAACAAAAAATTTTCCTCTTTTTAAAATAAAAATTTTTTATAAATTCAATAGTTTTCACATAATTTGTGCTCAACGAACAAATGGCATACTATTCATAGTCGAACGAAGGCGGACATATGTAGAGATACACAACATCTCATATACTATTGGTATACCCAGTAAAGGTATCAACAATTCGAACATGGATATACAACTCAGTATATACTGGGTATTCAAACAACTAACTCAGTTAGTTTTTTTTTAAATATTATTTTTATGTTAACTTCAGTTTTGTAAACCAGGTTCAAGGTTCAAATATGTTCAAGGTTTTAGCGACTTTACTTTTCAAAGAAATAGAGCTTTTGGTCTCGTACAGATGTCAAAAATCACCATCTGTCTGAATATATATATATATATATATATATATTTATATATATATATATATTATTATATATATTTATATATATATATATTATTTATATATTATATATATTATATATGTATATATATATATTTATATATATATATATATATATATATATATATATATATATATATATATTTATATATATATATATATATATATATTTATATATATATATATATATATATATATATATATATATATATATATATATATATTAATATTAATATTAATATTAATATTAATATTTAATTAAATCAGAGGAATAGCAATGAATGGGAAAATCTGAATCAGTATTGCTTTATACCAACACTTTTGTCCAAAATGGTTCATGTGTGTATATAGAGAAGATTCGTATTTCAAATTCATTTGAGACACACATTCATTTAAACACATAACAATTAAATTGTAATTAATGGTAACGAAGTGTGTTACTATTATATATATTGTGAAAAAAAAAATTTGTTTGACTAAAAATTCACTACCCTCTCCTCAACCTCCGTCCAACTTTCTCCCCGAATAGAGTTTAGTATTTTTAACAGATGTGAAACTGTATATGTTGGTATTTCACAGACAATTTTGTATCATTAATGCACAAATGGATAATATATTGAGTGTTCCAATAAACAAGATTCCCAAGAAATATATGCATATTTTAGTTAAACGCTAAGATAATTGTACAACCGTTACAGGTTTATCATAATAGAATTCATTATCAATGCGTGAACTGTTTGTTTTACTATTTGTACACGCACAGATGTTTCAACTGAAATTATGGCAAAACTGGTGCCACTTGTTATTATTGAAGAAAAGTTTCATATTAAAGTTGTTCTTTTTTCGGATATAGTTGTTCTTTCAACGGTTTCAAAACTAGACATTCCCTTCCCCCCCACTAGCGGATCACTTTTGTTCATTCACTGGAATACAAATACATCGAACTGGACCTTAATTTTTAGCTCTAGGGCACACACACAAACTTTCTGTTCTTTATCTTTTTTCGTTCTTGAGTTATCGTGTCTATCGATAACTATATTTAATTACCCAATAAATTTTTTGTTTATGTATATTTTTTTCATTTTTTTTCATAATTAACTTTGAAAAACTTGGAAATTTATGATGGAAAAACTCAGCACAAAACAAAGAACCAAAGTTGTTCAATTTTATTTTGAAAGTCAGCATTCGATTATTCAGACACAAAGCTCATATCGAAATTTCTTTCATGTTCGAAATGCACCTAGCGCTCCACCAATTAACCGATTGGTTCAGCGTTTTCGGCAACATGGGACTGTCTATGATCTTCTGCGTGCTCGAAGACCTCGTGCAGTTCGAAATGATGTGAACATTGCTCGGGTGCAAGCAAGTGTTCAGGAAAACCCCGAAACTTCCACCAGGCGCCGTTTTCAGCAATTGGTGATGTCTAGGTGGTCTTTGCAAAGAATTTTACATACGTTACACCTTTTCCCATATAAGATTCAATTGGTTCACGAGTTAAAACGAAATAATACACAAATACGCATTCAATAATAACGTTCATAACGTTAATTATGCGCCAGCCTGTATATGTCAATGAATTAGTAAGATATTTTTTGGAAGACCAATACCAAAATTTTTTTTCTGTCATCAATATTTTCTACTGTTAAAAAGTCGTGTCTGAATAATACGCTTGTACACATGGCCAAAGCAGTAGCGCTCATTTGTCAAAATTTTATAATTAATTTGTTCCATATTCATTCATTCATTTGTTCTTATATTTATAATAACTTTTATTCTTCACAGCTATTCTTTAACATCTATTATTCGGTATATTTTGCCAAACATCGAATAAGATACAAATCAACTAAAAAACTTTGAAAAATAAGCGCTACTTTTGTGGCCCATACTACAAGACTTGGAGAAAACTATCTAAAGCAGAAAGAACGGGTAAAGCTACATCTACTTTCCCAATAAACAGGTAGATTTCCCATTGATTGGCGCATAGATAGATATATTGTAGAGGCTGTCCTGGACGGGCTACACTTCGACCATAAGGTCCATTGTGATGCCTAAGGATGTGAGGATGTGAGTGGAATGGAAGGAATTTGTGAGTAGACTAGGAATAGGGAATATGCATGAAAATTTCTTTTCACTTGAATTGAAGCATGTTTACTTGACAAATATCAAGGAAAAATTACTTTTTAAATAACTTTAAAATTAAGCGAGATATGAATGATTGAAATTCCCGATTAGACAAAGAGGGTGATAGCCCTCTTGATATGTTATGTGACGTCATATTACACTTTCACCATTTAAAATACACGTAAAACTCCGTTTTTAGTATTTTTGCAAGAAAGAGAAAGATAATAATCTTTAAAAACTTGTAGCTTCCTTGATATATGTCGGATTTTAATTTCGTTTTTAAATATTATTACAGTATTAACAGTATTTTCATATTCAGAAAATAAATGTTAAAAAAAATTTTCATGCATATTCCCTATTGGTAGGATATGCGGCTGCAGCCGACTCTGATAGGAAATATGCCGATATCCATCTGGAGTTCGTGAAGGAAACTGCAGAAAACCTTCTCAAGCATAACCTTCGTTCTTCTCAAGCATAACATTCTTCGTTCCATATGCCGACAATTTAGTCAATTAACCGCCCTTTTTACCCATAACCTCCCAGTTTCCAAGTATGCATACTGCGAAAACATAACGCCTTAGACCGCTCGACCACTTATGGGAATAAAATGTCTTAAATATATTTAATTTTAAGTATGTTTATTTTTATACTCCCTATTTTGTGATCCACTCCATGCATACCAATTACAAACACGACTAAAAAAAAGGTACTATAGGTGGGGTGTACGAGTATATGTATGAAAACTTTCTGTGCGGGATTGAAAATTTTTTTTTTATTCGTACCAGGCAGAACAGAAAAACTGAAAAAAAAATAGAATAAAATAAAAAAATAAAAAAGCTTTACGTTTATTTAAATAATAAGAATAAAACCATTTTATCAAATTAAAAGTAAATTAATGGAAACAGTATACACAGTAAATTAAGCGTTTACATACATACACAAACACAACCTACTGGAACAAAAAAAAGTTTTATCTAATCGGAGATTAATTATTCAAAAAAATATTTTTATTTTTCGTATGTTCTTTTATTTATTAAAAGTTCTCTGTATTCCTCTATATACAATCTAAAACGTATTAGGTAATTAACGTATTACCAGACTACTCAGATGTATTGCGCATTCAAATAAATATTTACAATACATCTAGATACAACTTGGGGTCTAAAAATTATTGCACTTCGATCTTATAGTCCATTGTGCTCCCCCTTCATCTTCAGCCCACGAGATTCGCTTCTCCCATATGTTGGCAATAGCCAGGAGTTTGCTTATCAGGGTCTTCCTGAAGGTTATATATTCGGAGTGAGATGCACCGAATATCAGGTATCTGCTGTAACCCAGAGGTTTGCAGTCAAAGATAATGTGGTTGGATGTTTCTTCCTTCCCGCCACACAATCTGCACACAATGGACCCGTTATGGAGTCCCATTGTGTGCAGATGCTTCCACATGGGATAATGCCCGGTAATGAATCCGGTAACCCTCCGCAGTTGCATCCTGTTCAGCTTCAATGCATCGAGATACAATACATCTAAGTAATCTGGTAATAATTAAATAGCCATCTTTTGATAAAGACTATCGATCCTAAATTTTCACGCACGAAAAAAAGTGTGTGTGCACTTATGTACGTACTTAAAAAGTTATTCTTTGTAATAATTTATTAAAATAATATTAAATAAGGTCAACACTACTATAAAGACATAAAAGTTTAATAAAATGATATATAGTAGTGAAAAAATACAACCGAAAAATTATATATTTTATCTAAAACCAATGATTCTAAATTTTATCATGGTTTAAAAGAGTCAATCACATATTTTCTGTTAAAAATAAAGTTGTAGAAACACTGGCATTAAATCCATTATTTACATTAGAATCAGAGTTGGTGAAATTTATTGATAGGTCAGGCCAGGTTTATCAATATACATATAATTAATATACAAATTTTATGAGTCCATAAAAATGACATCATTGATAATGCGGCTCAGAATTCTAATGTTCTTTTCTCAGAAACATGGAGTAATAATGATGAAGACATTCTTGTGTCTAATTTCAATTACATAGTCAAATTGAAATAAATCTAATATGAGAGCTTGCGGTGTAGCTATTTACCAAAACCATAACGATTATTCATCTTTATATACGGTATAATATTGTCTTGCATTTCAATATGCAAAAATTATAGCACAAACACAAATATTGTCCACTGAAGAAGGGAGTCACATATGCGACAGACTTACTTGCTGTCTATTTCGCTAAGCATCTCATATAAATCTTAATACAGTACGACACATACAAGTATATAGAATATCCTATAGAATGCCTCCCATGTGCAATAGAGTTGGATAGAAAACTGTGTAACAATCAATATAGCAAGTGCCACATCAGTTGAGTGTTATATCATCAATTCTTCACATGCTGAAAATACACTCTGATCGAATTCTTATAATGCGCCAAAAGAAGTATAACTTCAAAAAATTGTTTGCTACCTACAAAGCATTCCTTATTAAATATATACAAGATCTTTTTTTTTCGTGTTAGAATAATGTGATGGAAGTTTCTATTTTACCTGTATATAGAAGCCATGTGAGTGGCGTAAACTACGTTTTTTTATTTATTAAAAATTTTTTCGGTGTATACATTCTAATGACAATACAATTGTCTATGGGTATAATTTAATATCAATTCGGAATACGACAAACAAAAATTGAAATTATTATAAAAAGAAATTTTACTAAATTAAGCTTGAATAATTTTTTTTTGTACAAAAGTTTTGTACAAAATTGATTTATTTAGAAAAAATAATAATGGTTTAATAATTAGAGCTATTGTAGAATAATTGAGATATTAAATTTTTGGTAATTTTTTTTTCATTTATTTTTGGTGATAATGAAAAATATTAAACTTGATTTATTTATTGAAATTATATTCATTCGGTTTGTCATTTATTTTTGTTTAAAAAAAAAGAGGAAATGATATTTTAAAATAAAAGTTTTCTTATAAGGTCGGACAGTCACTGTTTTATTGAGTCAAAAAGTGGAGTTTCTTTTTCAAATTTCTGCAGTCAATGTGTGCCGATTCGATTTGGGTTTCGAAAAGTGTTTTGAATACAAGTCGTCGTAAATTTTGGATTTGATAATAAGAGTCCAACGACTAAGTGTGTGATAAAACCTATTTTGACAAAATGGAAACCCGACTTCAAAAATCAAATATTCTAAAACAAAAAATGCACTAAAAAGTAAAAAAATAATTGCATATTCTTGTGCCAATTTTAGTTCACCTAAGCAAAAATTTTTAAATATATATGTACAATTATTGTTATTTTTGGAGTCGGTGTCAGCATAGAGAAATTCACATAAAATTTGGACATATTTATTTACAAATTTTTGCTTAGGTGAACTAAAATTGGCACAAGAATATGCTATTATTTTTTTACTTTTTAGTGCATTTTTTGTTTTAGAATATTTGATTTTTGAAGTCGGGTTTCCATTTTGTCAAAATAGGTTTTATTTCTCGCTTTTTAGTGACTTTGAAGTTCTATAACTGATTTTAATGGTCTAAATATGGGTTGAACTACTAAACGACCAACTAATTTTTAGTGCATTTTTTTATAACACATTTTTTTTTTTTTAAATTTTTGTGCATTTTTTTATAACATATTTTCAATTTTTTTTACAAGCATTTTGTTTTTTTTTTGTAAAAATTTTTTTTTTGGGGTCGGTTTGTTTTTGTAAAAATTTTTTTGTAGTCGGTTTTTAAAAAAAATTCTTATTTTCCTAATATGAATGAGTATATTCTTTCAAAAAAAAAATTCGCAGAAATCGGTTATCACATATAAAATGAGGGTTTTCCTCGATTTCCAGGAGATCCCTTCATCAGAATGCGATTTGGTGACAAAGTGACCAATCGGAAATCAACTCTTTAAAACAAAACATAAAAAAACATTAGCTGTGTCCGATCTATGAATGCTAAACCTAGCAACATTATGAATGCTAAAAATAGTGCTGTTGCCTCAAACATTCCTGATTTATATAACGTTTTACGTCACTTAAAAAAAACGAAAAATTATTTTCACGCCTACACAGCCTGTGATATATGATGGAATTTGAAATTCTTACCATTCTAATAATAATTTTAACACCTACATATTCGTATCAATTGTAACCAAAGTACTATTGACATCAAAAGGGGCGATCCTTTTTTCAATTTGTACCGAATTAATTCGATTTTCGCAAAAAGTTTTTAGAACCATAGTTGTTATAATTATTTAAAAACTAACCTTAAAATTGAAATTTTTTTTCGAAAATCAAATAGATTCGAAATGAATTGAATTTTTTTAAATAGACCAGTTTTGTAGTCAATTGTACTTACATACGTGTGACGTCATTTCGAGAAAGATATTTTCCAGAAAGTGTGATATTTTTAGGTAATATATGATTATCATCGTAAAATAAACGATGGTTATTTTATGGAGAAAAAAAACACCCGTTTCGCAAGCGTAAGAGAGTGATGTATGACTGGTTACAGATCGTAGGCATTACATTTACAGGTTGGTAGTAAGCATATAGGTTGTTTTCTAAGTATAAGCAAATAATGTAAGAAGATGAAAGAAATAGAAATTAAACAAACCAAACAGTTGAATTAAATATTTAAATACTCTGTATAAACTGAGTTTTTTTATGAGTGTACTGTTTAGTTTACTTTTACACACGCGCAAATGTATATTAATATGATTTGTGTTGTTTATGCCAAGCGATTAGATACATATGTATGTATGAATTACATATGATTCTGTTACCGACAATAATTACAGATATTTGAGCATTGTTTAAGCTGAAGGTATTTTTTAAAAAGAAACATTTTTGTAAATAAAGTATGGCGCACACGTTTTCGTGCTAGTTCAATTGATCGGAGTCCTGATGGAAGTGTTGCAAGCTTCGTTGCTGGATAGTGACGTCACTAATGGCTATGCTGCGTGCGAGCTTGCTTGATTTTGGTGATAGGTTCCGTGCTATTTTTCATGCAGCGCTGCCTGCTAGTTTAAACGTTGAGCCAATCATGAAGCAGAATTATGTCAAACATGGCGACATTGTGTAGTGAACATAAAAAGTTTATTTAATGATTTAAATCATGAAGAATAGATATATTAGGAGAGCGAACGTAATGTTAAAACAAACGGTCAAGAATTGGTGTAACTATCTTTTATCAGTAGGGGTCACTGGTCTCAGTGCCGTACGGAATTTAAATGTTTAAATGTAGGCGCCAAGAAATCACTTTCATTCAGTTAATAAGAAGTCTTAGTTTTATAGATAATAAAAAATTGTTTTCGATTATCAAGTAATAATTAAATAAATATTAATAATAGAGACTTCTTAATAATCTGCAATAAATTAAAAGATGAAGAATCATAGTGATAATTGCAATTAATATTAATATACAAAAGTATGCTTACAATACTAACATATATTAGATAAAGAAAGATGACAAAACCGGTAATTACAGACCATATTCCTTTCGTAAATGCAGACACGCATTCCTAACCTTAAACAACCTTCCACTCATAGATATATAACAGTATATCTATGCTTCCCTGTACAACATCGTCCAATTTTTTCACATTTATAAAATTAAACAATTTTTATTTGTCAGATGCGATAACCGTTGATTTTAATATGTAATAATAATAATAATTCCGTACGGGTATATTCGCACTGCCGCTAGTGGCGAAAATAATAACTATGATGTCTACACGTTTTTGAGGACGAAAAAACAGACGAATTGCCTATGTCGTTCAATCTCCTATTTATCTATTCTTCATGATTTAAATATTAAACGAAGAACGAGTTTCGTGTGAAGCCAAACTAGAAGCGCTCCCTGCCAACCTACAAGCAACATGTCATAGCTAGCAAGCGAACTAGCACGAAAACTAGCACCGTGTGCGCCATACTTAAGGTAGTTCACTTGTAAACCCACTTTTCTTAAGAATTTAAGGTAATTGACATATGAGATTAATTTAAAAAATTAGCATTTATTTTGCCTTATACTCTATTTTTTATAAACCATTATCTTAAACTTAACAAACTAATTTTAAAAAAAATATATAAATTAGGGATTTTTTTAAATCTATGGATATTTAATGGTGATAATTTGCAAACTGCGACCTCGAAAATCGTTGAATAATCACTGTCAAAAAAATTATTTCATGGTGCGTATTGTAAATTGTATCATAAATTTTAAAACATATGTTATACTAAATGTACTAACTATAACTAACTAACATATATGTTATACTAGATATGACCAATTGGCATAGTTGTAATAAGTAAATTTAACATAACGAGCTAGTTTTTATATCTAGTCACCTCTGTGAAATACATATTTTGCCAGATTACACTTCGTAACCACCCTATAAACTTTGTATTCATTTTTAGTAAGGCATAAATAAATATTAGTCCAACAATGATTATGTAAGATTTATTAGCTGATGTTTCAGATTGAATATACCAGGATATCTTGGTATATTCCTCCAGTGCATACTTTGTAAACAATCTGTACATGTATACATGATCAAATATTACGTCTACAAACTACTTGTGTTATTCATTTATTGAAAAATATTCACGTAGACGACGAAGAAGGTAGGCAAGGAGGATAGCAGAGAAAACTGTTCTAGATACAAATTTCAATCATTGAATTTAAAATGTTATGTTCAGAATATTGATAGATAAAATACTCCAACGAACTTCTATACATCTCTTTTTTTTTCTTTACAAACGATATAAGTTTTAAATTTCAAAAAAAAAAACAAACAAAGTAACTTTATATTTTGCTGTCAGCAAGTGCTGGGCAGTTTGTCTCACGTATGGACAACACAATAATGGGTATTTAGTGCAGTAAAATAAAAAAACAGCTTTAGAATTCGGACAAGATTTTTGATATTAACTTCTAAAGTGTATCAGTAATATGTGGTTAAAAATCCTTTGCCTGAAAAGGGATGCTAAGAAAGTTATTAAACAAAAGAGGTGGAAAAATACGGTTTTTGGCGAATAACTTTGAAAATTAAATTTCTTTTGCAAAAATTGCCTGCACCAATCAAAAGAGGGGGAAGTTTTACGTAAAAAAAAGTTTGGTGAAACAAACTAAGTTAAGTGAAACTGTCACCAAATTAGCAACGAATAACATATTCTGAGACAATATAAAAGTAATTTTAATAAGAGTGATGTTAACAAGAGTAAATCGAATGAAAGCAATTTTAACAAGAGTAATTTTAATAAAATAAAATATTTTAATTTATTTTGTTTAATTTTTTATTTACTTTTATTTTTGTCTATTGATCTCTATTTTCTATCTATTTCTAATTGTCAAAGAGTAAATTACGACTAGCTAATTTATACTGATTTACCTAGTCCTGATATAGATATTGGGGCGAGGTATTGGGGATTCGTTTCATGAAATGATGAAATGATTATTAATAAGATGTGAGTCTTGAAAAAAATTTTTATTTTTCAAAAGGCAGCAATAATAATAATAGTAATAGTAATAGTAATATATATATATATATATATATATATATATATATATATATATATATATATATATATATATATATATATATATATATATGTATATATATATATATATATATATATATATACATATATATATATATATATATATATATATATATATTATAGCAACAATAACAAAAATGTACTTTTTGGATGTGGTGGGTTTTATATATAGAGCATTTATAATAATTTACAAAAGGTTTGAGGAAGATCCGAGTTGCTACTCGGAATTCCGAAGTGAAGGTCCTCTTTTGACTCATTTTACTGCACTTATTATCAGTGTAGTTATATACAGACTGTGTTGGAATGCTTTTCCAATACAGAATCAATGATAAACTTTATTTATTACTGGCAGGCCGTCTGGTTACTTTGCGGAGTTAGTCAGTACACATATAGTCATCTCATATGCGTATGGTAGTTTGTCATTTAAGAGTGTGTACTGACTCATTGACTGTGTGTACTGTGTGTACTGCCTCATTTAAGAGTGAGTGTGTACTCATTACATGTGTACTGACTGACTCCGAACAGTAACCAGACGGCCTGCCAGTAATAAATAATATTTAACAATGTTTCTCTATTGGAAAAGCATTCCAACACAGTCTGTATACAGGTAGTACCACTCTTCCACTTTTTTGACGATATTTTAAATTACCTTGAGGAAGTATAGACTCTATATAGTTTGTGTTTCAATACATTGATCGATAGATGGCATGCAATGTTTAATTTGATAAATAATTAAAATAAGTAGTTGATACACAAATATATATATATATATATATATATATATATATATATATATATATATATATATATATATATATATATACATATATATATATATATATATAAATATATAAATATATAAATATATAAATATATAAATATATAAATATATAAATATATAAATATATAAATATATAAATATATAAATATATAAATATATAAATATATAAATATATAAATATATAAATATATAAATATATAAATATATAAATATATAAATATATAAATATATAAATATATAAATATATAAATATATAAATATATAAATATATAAATATATAAATATATATAAATATATATAAATATATATATATATATATATATATATATATATATATATATATATATATATATAATATCAGACTTGTATTAAATAATTTAAATACAAATACTTGGTTAAAATTGCTAATTATATTTAAATACCAATTCCTGCCATCTATCTGTGAGTGTATTGAAACATTTTCTCAAGATAATTTGAAATGGCTTCAAAAAGATTTAAAAAGACTTCAAAGTGTCGACAAGAAAGTGCCTTTTGTTTATCTTATGAATGTTCGCTAGTTTTCTTTATTAGTCAATGTGTATGGTACTATTCTTCTTTATGAATACTTGGCGTGGGTGGAAATTCAATCGCGTTGCATTTTATATCCTGTGTGTGTGTGTAATGAATAACATAATAATTTTAGTCTCACCTTTTATCGGTTTGTTTATATAATTTCCTGCACATGGTTCGATATACACTTAGGCGGTTATTTAGATAAACAGGGAGCAAATTTTACCTTTACTATACCCCTTTTAGGTAGTTATGATTTTGGTTATGTCTTATACGGGATATAAATAGCCAGTGTATTTCTAAAACCATTATTAACATCCACTATTTCGTGGGACGCATATCAAAAAATTTCTTTCCCAAAATTTAAGTGATTATTCAATTTTTTTACAAATTAAAACTATTGAAATTTTATTTCTTACAAAATAATAACTATGAATTAATTCAACCAAAAAACAGGTGGTTACTATTTATTGATTGATATACTTATAATTTTGCCCAGTATGTTTTTGGAGCTTGACATCAAATTCTACGTAAATAAACACACATATACTATTACATACGCAAATACAAGTACACATATCTGTCTATTTGAGAAACTTTGTGTCGAATCGATGGAAATATTGACAAATATATATGAATGTTAGTATAAAAGCATGGCACCCAAGTACCCATGGTAACGACAATTCGTAATCCAGTGTGCCGTAAAATTTCCTGTGAAGATATTTTGAATCGAAATCTATATATATATATATATAAATACATATATATATATATATATATATATATATATATATATATATATATATATATAAATATATATACATGATGGGCAAAAATTATGAGTTTCTTGAAAGGGTGGATAGGGAATGAAATTCTAAGATGAAAAGTCCTTTTTTGAAAGACATTTTTGCACCTGACCCACCGTTAATTAGATATTAATTAAATAAAGGAACCAATTAGAGAAGCGCGTTTACGGAATAAGAAATGGTGGGGAATAAACGCAGCGGCAGCAGATATACGTTAGGAGACTCTCTCCCCACCACCCCGTAGAGCGAGTCTTATCTTATGCGTTTCAAATCCAGTACAGTTTTTAAAGTAGAGTTTTAAAAAATTTTGGAAAAAAAATTTACCTTTTTTTTTCGAAAAATCAAATTAACGATGTTTTCTTACGATGAAATTTTACGGCAGCATTTGACGTTGTTTTTTTTTTAGTTAAGAGCTGATTAGATTTTGGAATCGATCGGTATGGTAGTGTAAAAGTTCTTTATCTTAAACAAAATATTTTTTTGGAAATTTCATTTTTGGGATTATCATAAAGATAGTCAGGATAGTTTTATAGGACCTCAAAATTCAAGATCTTATAAAAACTCAGTTTTCGATAATTGAACTGAAATCAAAAACTTCCCAATACTTGAAAACCTTCAATTTTCTTAACAAAAAGTTGAAAATTAGTCTAAATTGACTTGATCAGTGCAAAAAACCATTAGTAAATTCGTAAATATAATTTTCTTCAATATTTTAGTGAGCTAAATTATAGTCGATTTTGCTAAAATTTTTTAATGAAAAGTGTAGTTTTCAAGTATAATGAATCATTCAATTTCATTGAGAGCTCGTTCCAATCACGTATCTCGGCAGCCGCTGCGTTTATTCTCCACCATTTCATATTCCGTTAACGCACTTCTGTAATTGGTAACTTTATTTACTTAGACTCTAATTAATGGTGGGTCAGGTGCAAAAATGCCCAAGGACTTTTCATCTTAGAATTTCTTCCGCTATTCACCCATTTAAAAAACTCCATGACTTTTAACTCACCCTATATATATATATATATATATATATATATATATATATATATATATATATATATATATGTATATATATATATATATATATATATATATATATATATATATATATATATATATATAAAATATCTATGTCGATATGTATATTAATCGATAAATAAACGATATATCGTGTAGTATATACACTTTATGTAGTACTATTAAATTTAATATTGTTTTTAATAAAAGCCATGCATAAAATTGAGGTCAAGGAAGAGAAACTGGCATCAGTCAATTAGTATGAATATATTAAATTAGTAATATTAATATGAAACAATTAACTGGCATCGAACCTTTAACCACTGGATATCGCCTCTAGTGCCCTGAACATTACACCACGGATGATTAGCTAGGTGACTTGATTTTCTCATATAGTTAGCAGTATTACTTTGAATTCAACTACTAACTTATCATTTCTTGTACTGGATGAGTCGTTGTCAACCTTCAGTACGGTTACGAAGACACAATATATTAAAATATTTGTTCATATTAAAATAATTTGTATTCCTAATAAGAAACGTTGCCATTTCATTTAACAAATTAACATCAAAATTCCTTTGTTCCGAAATATCTATTTATATCTTTTTCTATGTAGATTTAAAAAGATTTATGTAAATTTTAATATTTTTAATATTAAATAAATTGATGTAAAAAGGCATCTAGGAATATCTGTGATCGCTTGTTCAAATAACTTTTTCACGTATTAACATTGATCACCCATAAAAAAAGAAGAATTTCAGCCCGCAAAGGCAATTTTAACCAATAGTTGTTCCTCTTATTAATTTGACTATTTCTTACTAGATGAGAGAAATATTGAACGAAAGAATTGTATCGAATTCTTTCAATACAAAAAGTAAAAAATTCAATATGATTAATTAACGCAATACAACTATGCTAATAGGTCATACCTAGTACAACATATATAGTGTTTTAACATTTATGATACAGTTTACTATAAGTTGTGCAACAATTATTTTGACAGTGATTATTGAATATTATTGGGATCGTAGTTGCAAATTATTACCATTCAAATACCAATAGATTTGTGTTTGAAAGAATTATACAGAAAAGTTTTCCAGTTTAAAAAAAATGAAGTATGCGCGATCCGTTTACGTATACCATGCTGGTTAAAAATTTCAACTTTGATTGCAAACATTAACTCGTTTCACAATCGATAAAATTTTTGTTTTTTCAATAATATACGAACATTTAAAGTAGTATCATATTTCAATTTCATCAAATTCTTAAGAAAAGTAGGTTTACGTGTGAACTACCTTCAATAAAATAAAATACTAAATATTTAAAGCTTAAAATCATTGTAACCATTTGTCCTAGTTAAGGAAATCATAACTAAATTAGATTTTGTTAGTGGGCTTATGATATCCTCACTTGTTTCGTTATAGTTTAAATGTCATCGTATTTAAAGCTTTAAATAGCAAACTAACGATATTTAGATACGTGATAACAATTTTATTAGATAGTGGAATTAAGGTGGCTATATCTATATAATAATAACACTATAACTTACCCTCAAAATAATATCCACAAGTTTAAACTATTTCATAGAATTTCTTCTGCACTATATAGTCAGTTGCTGTTCCTCTTTTTGAAATGATATACCGATATGGAACACTATTAACTTATACAGGGTGTTTAAAGTTTTATATTCGAGATAAAACTCCGAGAAAAAATCCTTTTTCTTGAATTAAATGTCAGGGATATGTTGTTTTTTTTCATATTTTGATGAATTTTACCACAATTCTAGACGTTTATTCGTCTTTTATGCATGGAATATCGATTACGTCTTCAATATTTTCCAGCTATATCTCGGGTAGATACGACTATTTATGGTGTCTATAAAATTCTAAACAAGTAACACATTATATGTACATTTTTTCGATAATTCCTTTACAGGGATACTATATTGCAATGTATGTGAAGTAGATCCTTCATACTTATTTTTTTCGGTATTGGGACGAGAATCGAGATGAACCAATACGATATTTGTCTGTTTCTCGGCTAGAAGAAGAACCATTTTCCTCCGACATATGAAATAAAACTGTACAATGGACACTATTGTCTCGTTTTATAGCAACATCACGACCATTTTTCGTGAAACACCTTGTTTAGATAGAGTTTATAATACACTTAAAACTAAATAATAATAATAATAATAGATATTATTGATATCATTTAGAGATACAATAAAATATCTAATATGTTTTGTTTCGCTATTATAAATAAATATCGTTTTCGAAAATTTGTTTGTGTAAAATTTTAAACTTATGATCATTATGTTTTGAAAAGTTTAAAAGCACTTTTTAGAGGATGGATATTTATGAGTGTTCTTTTATATAAAAGTAGTTTTCGAGCAAATTATTTGTTCATAAAAAGTTTTGTTGAAAATTATGTCATAAGTATACTTTTTCTTAAATTGTTTGGTATTACCTTCCATATAAAGTTATTCCTTTAGAATGTTTTCGATGCTAAGATCGATTAAAATTTAAACGAAATAGTACTGGCCAATTTTTTATATCATATATAACTACAATAGATAAAAATTGCTTATGGAGTCCATCAAAATATTGGATGTTAAAAATGGTTTTGGATAAGATATCTTGAATGTTACTTATTCATAGTTGAATCTTTTGTTATGTGACCACCATCGAGAGTTTTAGTGGTATCATTGAATGTAACAAATGATGTCAAGAAGACTACCCATCAAGCGGATATAAGCATTACTATAACTCACTGTTTTTAGAATATAGTCAAAAGCGTTACCCATCAAAACTTTTATCAAAAGAAAACATGGTCACAAATATATATTTAGCTCTCCATACATTTCCCAGATTTTTTCATTCGATTATTGCTGAATCTAATTGGTTTTGTGAAATAAATGATTTCATTGTTTTAGTGGGACAAATCGGTAATAATATTGGGGATTATTTTTACTCAAATTTTGCATTAATAATAAACATTCTTTGCGATAAATAAAGTTTTGGGATATTTGGAAAAGCCTTTTTTACCAACCTCCAAAACTAACCTTCTGTCACACGTGCTCTTCTTCTAATAAAACACTCAATTTTGAACAGTAGAACTCAAATTATCCATGTAACGATTTTTATTGCTAGAACCAAAAATTCAAAAATTCATTGGAATTCCTGGCCTCCATATTATACTGTTGATTGGGAATGATTTGCTATGATTCTTGATTTGGATGTCAAGAAAACTTCAAAAATTGCACCAATTCCTAGATCGATTATTTGTATTGTATAAATATGTAATTCGACTACAAAGTAATTATCATCAACTAGGCGTATTTATTATTCGTGAAGATATGCTAGATAGATTGATTGTAGAGGCTGCCCTGGACGGGCTACACTTCGACCATAAGGTCCATTGTGATGCCTAAGGATGTGAGGATGTGAGTGAAGTGGAAGGAATTTTTGTGTATAGACTAGAAATTGTTTGGATATGATAGGAACTATGTCGATATTCATCTGGAGTTCGTGAAGGAAACTGCATAAAACATTCACAAGCATAGCCGGTTACTTCGTTCTCGTCCATACGCCGACAATTTAGTCAATTAACCGCCCCCCCTCTTTTTTTTCTTAATAATTGACAAACTGCCGATGTCGGGATTTGAACCCATAACTTCCCATTTTCTAAGTAGGCATACTGCGCAGACATAACGCCTTAGACCGCTCGGCCACTTGGGCTGGTGAAGATATGTTACTCGTTGTTAATTTAGCGACCATACTGACGAATGAATATATCTTCTTGGAGAAGTCTTGCAATTAGCTTCTCCATATTGATGATATAGAATGTAGTCGAAATACGAATTTATGGAATTGAAGTTATTAATCTTAGGATAGGCAATGTAATTACAGTTGAATTTCAAAAACCTATACTGTTCTCTGTGGTTCTCTTTGATAATCGTTATATTGGACTTCTATCTATGTTTGTACACCCAATATGATATCAAAAGGGTATTCAAAAGCGGAGCTATCATTTCATACATATATTATCCGAATAATATTAAATAATATTCGCTTGCCTATAAATAATTTATAGCCTATTTCGTCAAAATAATCGTTTGTTTTGTAGTTTTTTCTGTCAAAGGTAGGCTACAAAAAAAAACTAGACAAACAAAGCCGACACATATATTTATTATCATACTATGTGTATCTAGACACAAAAGAAGGTGGGTTGGCGGCAGTACCACAAGCCTAGGTGATATCCAGGTGGAATGTGTGTGTGTGTGTGAGTAGTTTTTTTTATATGCTCAGAGAAATGTCAACAGACAAAAATATATATTCTTTAGGGAATTTGAAATGCTACACCATACTATTCTATGCGATAGTACTATATACGTAGCGTATCCAAAGCGCATTTATACAGGATGTTTCATTTGAAACACTGCAGGTGAATATTTTTTCAAGGATATCCTTTTTGGATAAAATAACTCGGATAATTGTTGTTTTATTGAAGGGTCATCATTTAATGATCTTGATTTTCACCTTGACCTGGGCCTCATTCGAAGACCAACCTGTGTATTTTAAATGGAAACATATTTTAATAACAGAATAGAATAACTGGAAGAAAAAAAACATATTTAGTAATTTTGGTTACTAATTAACCATTTTATAGCAGTCAAAAATGTATTTTCAAAAATAAGATTCAATTGTTTGTTAAAAATGGTGTTTATAAAAAATTTATCAAGAGTCAAATTTTTTTAGTTATGTTTAATGAATAGGAATCCATCTTCTTTGTTTTTTTTTTAAATTATAAAAAATATTTTTTGTTGATTTTTTAAAATGATAATAATATTTACACAAAATAACGATCGATTCCTATCCATTGAACAAAAATAAAATACATTCTTCAAACCTGGTTATTAGTTACTAAACAAAATAGATTTGATTCTTATTTGGAAAACTCAAAGTTTATCTTCAAATAACCTTGAACGTCAAGGGCAAGTTGAATATCAAGATTCCCAATTGATGTAGTTTCCGAACAAAATATCCATTAAACGGGTCATTTTTTCCAAAAACGCTTGCTTGAAGTAATATTCAGGTACATTGTTTAAAATGAGCCACTCTGTATATATATATATATATATATATATATATATATATAGTATAGATATATATACGATATGGTTACTATCGTTATATATTTGTTGACAAAGGTAAAAATAATGAAGAAGGGTATAGAAATATAACAAACACGAATAAAAATATACAAAAATGAAAATATTTGCCGTGAAAAGAATATTATGTATGTCTCTGATACGTGTACCACTAAACAGAGAATATCATTTCAAACCTACGGTGGGTTTCGTCATTTTACGTAAATAGAATTAAAACGGTGTCCGAAGTAATGATAGGTTTATATCTAAGGTTGTCTAATTATAAGGCAACCTTATAATTCGTATAGGTTCTATAGCAAGATCAATAGAAAAAAAAATGTATATAAAAGATGTCTATGTCGTTTTTCCAAAAATTATTAAAGTTGCGTGACAATGCATGGATATTCTAATGGCAAAATGTGCATTGTTTTTTCAGATTAAAAAAAAACGGTTTCATAAAGAGAATACAATAAAAAAATTAATATAGAACAGTCCCTGCTCGGGCGCCAAATATTGGTATAGAAGAGAAGCTTCCAAGTAATCCTAAACTCTTAAAAAGATTAAATAAAAATGCAATTTATGAAACCAAACATTTTGATGCCTGATAAATAATCAATCAATAGTTTGTTGATGGTTACCGAAGTAACAAAGGGAATATATAGTGTGTTCGCAAATATATCTGAATATAAAAGTAAATTGAGACTTAGTAGCTAGTACACACGCTACAATATGATTTGACCGGTGAAGAACCAGTTCTCAAAATTTAAAAACGATCCTGTTAAGATCTGAATGTAAGATTTTTTTATCGAAAATGATGAAAACGCGGATCGTAGCAAGAAATAAAGACGGAACAAACCGAACAGTGATAAAGCGATTCCGTGTCTTATACAAATTACTCAATACTCAAATAATCGAATAATAAATAATTATTTTTATCTAAAATGTTTATAAAAGTAGTGATATGGCATTTTAACATATTGTGATGTTAAAATTATATTTGTATATATTTTAAATTGATCAATTTTTACTTTGAAATTTTATTGGATAGTGTTGGCAATATTTTCAAAAAGCTCAATTACTACCACAATTAAAATTTAATTTTCAAGCCATCACAACCTTTAAAAAAGTATTTTTAAATTTTGAAAGTAGAAATTGAATGGAAATATTTGTTTGGCTAAAAAAATTAATAATAAATGTTATATGATATGGTCTCTGGTATTGGAATATAGAATTATGTTACAACAGTGATGTGGTAAGTATTTTGTCATGAACAATATTACAAATATTGTACGTGTTTTTGTTAAAATAAAAAAAATTCAAACATTAAATAAACAACCGTACCTTCTTCATGATAGACGCAGAAAGAAATGTTTGTTTTGTGTTGATGGATAACGCGAGCATGGGTATTGTTGTTGGTATTATCGCGATCAAAAGTAGTGTGAGTACATTGTTTAAATCTTCAGAGTTGCTTTGTGCTAAATCCATTCAATTTTGATAAAAAAAATATTTAAATCATTACATAAGTAACATTTTTGACAAATTCGAAAATTTTTCGTGCATTTCTGTAGGTTGTCGAACGTTTTAGTCGACCTTTAGAAACTGATCTAGAAGTTACCTTGAAAAAAAAGTCGCTCAAGTGAATGCAAGCCACCACAATTATGGTATTATGTTGAAATAGGTAATCCGCATTAAATTAATGTTGTTTTGTATCAAAATGTAAAAACTAATAAATACGTTCCGAAACACAGTTAAATTTTTTATAGCAATTGATTGTGTAAGAATTTTAATAGATGACCTTGTAATGGAATTTTTTTTCACACTCCAATCCCTTGAAACGAATCTCCAGAATTGCATTTCGACAATAATTAAGCTATCAAACTTTATCTTTGTGCTAAGTTTCAAATTGTTGTGACGAATAGGGTGATAGAAAAACACATGAGTGAAAAAGAACGCGTGGACTGAAAATTGATTCCATAAGTGTTCCTTTTTACACAAATTGAAAAAAGTATATGATCTAAAGTTGTAGAAAGGTTTCCTCATACATTTTTCGATTGTTCTAATATTAAGAGAGATATTTTGTGTTATCTTCTTTCTCTGTCCCTCTTTCTCTTTGACCTATGCCGCCATTTATTAATAAAATTGGCCTTTCAAATACAAAAATCATATAAGATACGACCTTTCATTTTGATCAGACTAAAATTGTGATCGCTAAAGAATGATTTATGTATTGTAAGGAAATTCGCTAAGTTGACGCAACTTCTGCGTACCGAATTTTTCTTTTCTACTTTATGCTCTATAAAAGAAAAACACTTTTGATTACCCACTTTATAAATAATTAATTAAAGATTATTGGTCTAATTAGGGTCATACAGCAAAATGTAGAATTTATGTTTGAAGAATCGAAAATGACCAATTTACATATAAATAACATGCCGTAAAACGTACGGGTAATGTTTATGATTTGTTCTATATATCTACGCATATGATATTTGTCTGACAACAAACATTACATTATAGAATTCGATTCTATTTAATATTAGGTACAGATAGATGATAGTAAAGAGATGGGTATTTTCTTGAATTATAGATATGATGTTTGATATTTCTAGTCACGTGTTACAGGCGCGAAATTGGTATATACGATAAGACAAAATTCTAACATTGCATAGAATTAGGTATAATACCCATTATATATATATATATATATATATATATATATATATATATATATATATATATATATATATATATATATATATATATATATATACATATGAATAGTAGTGACTGCTATTATATTAATATGGAAGACACTACAGTGAGACCTCTATATATTCAACAAAAGACAATCAAAACTGAATGGCTTCGAAATGAAACCGGCTTCGGCCCTGAGTCGTTGACATAATGCAAAGAACCGCACCCTTCCAGCATGTATACCAATAAAGAAGGAATTTTGTTTTTTTCCCATTTTAGAGGGGAGGGCGTTTGTGTTGGAAAAATTAAACTTTTCTGATTTATCCAGTAAGTTTGAGGTTCTTCCGCGACGAATGCAGAAAACCGTATTCTTCTTGCATTTCTAGAAGTGGGTTAGATTTTGTATAGATGAGTCAATAATTCAAAGGGTTGTAAATTTTATAAGACTTTTGAAATGATAAATTCCGTATGATTTTGCTTAGTATAGGTTATATAAAATATAACGGTGTCATATAAGTTTAGTCTCTAGCTTGAAACGGTTGGAAATACTGATCATAGAAAAAAGTTTTAATTTTCATATTAATACAAACGTTCATAAAATGTTTTAATTATTCCTAAGAGATAGACGAAATTTTCAAAAACTTTTTTTTATAAGCAGTTTTATTGCAATTTCACCTGAAATTTTTAGAATTAACTGACAATTGCAGAAGCTTGTGAACGATAATTTCATTAATCTTGGCACATGAAATACTGTCATGTTTTTTATATATACCATGCGTGCACAATCAAGAGTACCTAGATTAAAATAAATCGGTATACATAGGGTATGAAACAATTAAAACAGTTACTTGTTAAGATATCTTGATTTTGAATTAATTTTTCGCTTGGCTCATCAAAAAGTTTTCACCACATATATAAACATGTGTGTATATTCTTTGTAATTATTTGCGTACTATCCCTCGGAAATTCAATATAATTTTCAAAACGGTAGCTGAATGGATGTTAAATGAATGGAAACTTGTACTATCAATTCTAAAAATGGCACTCAAAGTTTCTCAAAACTTTTTGAAATAAGTTTCATTTTGAAATTGTGTTCATCCGGTTTTAGTAAAAAACAAAACAAAATTTTTAGTACTTATATTATAAACCCACTACAAAATTTAGAAAAACAAAAGCCAGTTTTGGAGATGTAATTGGTGTAATTGAATGGACATTCATCCAAAAATACGTGTAAAATATCGACCACCTAGAAAATAAAGAATGACGTGTAATAAAGCTACACATTTATATTTATATTTTTTTACAAACACCCGGTAGGTATTTTACGACATTTAACGAGAAAATGGCAACAAAAAGAAAAAGAAATGACATTGTTATCTATAACAAACATCAAAAAATTTGATCCAGTAACTTGGATTGTTCACTGACATTCAAATTAATATTATTTTTATTTGTTACTATGGGGAGGATTACTACCATTACTGTTTGTAACTCTTATACCGACTTTTAACATTATATATACATATAATACAAAATGAAAACTTTTATACTTAGAAAATGCTTTTGTTTCCTTAACTTCTTAGAATAAAAGTGTTATCGATAAGGTTAAAAAAACATGAATAACATAATGTATTTCGTACCGTCTTTTATATCTAAATCGCATTTTCACTGTCTCCCATTTTCATAATCGAAATAATATTTTAATTTAATTATATTAGAAATTTTTTTTACTAGTTAACCATCAAGTTGATTTAAATTAGGTAACCAAATTTCCTAGTAACTTAGGTCTCCTAACGTAAAATATCTCAAATATATAAAGAGGAGAAATTTATTGTTTAAATCACTATTTTTGAATTCGTTTTAAGATATAAATGTTAGAAAAATTTCAAAATTTATAGAACCCAAATCCGAAGTTTTTTTAGTTTTTATTTCATTGTTTTTATAACCCGACTTCAAAAAGGAGGATGGTTCTCAATGTATTTTTTTTTTTGGTAACAGGTTATGTTTAAAAAGGGTGCATTGATGGTGCCAATAATGCTATTATAACAACGTATTCATTTGTTCTAGTAACTTAGGTGTAATTAATTAAATAATCTATACTTAAAAGACTTTCAACGTAATATAATATCGTTTTTCATTTTTCCCATATTCCTAACGTAAAATATCTCAAATATCTAAAGAGGAGAAAATTATTGTTTAAATCACTATTTTTGAATTCGTTTTAAGATATAAATGTT
Source organism: Nineta flava (assembly GCA_963920215.1). Classification (NCBI taxonomy): domain Eukaryota; kingdom Metazoa; phylum Arthropoda; class Insecta; order Neuroptera; family Chrysopidae; genus Nineta; species Nineta flava. The sequence continues at coordinate 42,315,627 of OY986042.1, read as the reverse complement.
TGAAAAATTTCAAAATTTATAGATCCCAAACCAGAAGTTATTTTAGATTTTATGTCATTCACGGGTTATGTTTAATAAGAGTGCATTGATAATGCTATTATATTCATTTGTTCCGATATTTAATAATAGATGGCAGCTAGGATTATGTATGAATTCATTTGTTCTCGCAATTAATGATAGATAGCAATCGATCGATTTATTAATTTACAGTGTATATATAATTAATTTTTAAGGCCACGTGAAATTGTGCACTCTTAGGAACCCGAAATTTCATCACTCGATATCTCCGCTAAGGAAAATGGTAGCGATAGAACTAAATAGTTTTCTAGATATTTATTTTACGAACCATTGTTTTTAATAAGTTTCGTACAATGTTAGAATTTATTTTAATCTTATGTCTGCCCTGATCTAAACTGATTTATTGATTTAACTGTGAAGGACCTTTTACTGAATAGGAATAATGTAATTAACAAAAATCAAACAAACATTACTAAGAATCATGAAGAATAGATATATTAGGAGATCGAACGTAATGTTAAATAAACGGCCACGAATTGGTGTAACTATCTTTTATCAGTAAGGGTCACTGGTGGCAGTGCCGAACGGAATTTAAAGGTTTAAATGTAGGCGCCAAGAAATCACTTTCACATTCAGTTTATAAGAAATCATAGTTTTATAGATAATAAAAAATTGTTTTCGATTATCAAGTAATAATTAAATAAGTATTAATAATAGAGAATTCTTAATTATCTGCAATAAATAAAAAGATGAAGAATCATAGTGATAATTTTGCAATTAATATTAATAATATACAATATATGTTTACAATAACTGACATATATTAGATAAAGAAAGAAGATGACAAAACCGGCAATTACAGACCATATTCCTTTCGTAAATGCAGACACGCATTCCTAACCTTAAACAATCTTTCACTCATAGATATATAACAGTATATCTATGCTTTCCCTGTACAACATCGTCCCATTTTTTCACATTAAAAAAATTAATCAATTTTTATGCTTACAATTTTTATTTGTAAGATGTGATAACCGTTGATTTTAATATGTAATAATAATAATAATTCCGTACGGGTATATTCGCAGTGCCGCTAGTGGCGAAAATAATAACTATGATCTCTACACGTTTTTGAGCACGAAAAAACAGACGAATTGCCTATGTCGTTCAATATCCTATTTATCTATTCTTCATGCTAAGAATATTATTATCGAAGTCTACGCCATTCTGGCTTGCGTCCGTGAGAATTTACGTAGAGGCTACATAAACTAAGACGTATATATACTCTCAGACAGTCAATCTACTCTAAAAGCCTTGTCTACAACTGAAGTCACCTCAGGGGTATTCAAGGATTGCCTAAAGGAACTACTGGAGCTGGCAAAACGAAACAATGTCAGTTTAAAGTAAACTATTGTTCAAGTAAAAACAGTTGTACATTGTTGTAAAAATTTTGTTGTTGTTGTTCAAATCGAATCATTCAGGTTTAGAGATCAAGAGTTTTTGTTTTTGTTTTTGTTTTATTTTAATTGTTTTTTAGTGCGTATTGTCCAAATTTTACATCGAATTAGTAAAATTTTACTAATATTTGTGTTTTCTTTTTATGTCGAGTATCGGAATCTGTTGTAGGATCGACAGCGTTCCTTTTGAAGGATAAAGAGAGCCCAGATACCACAACACGCAATATATATATCTATATCTATCTATCTTTTATCGATAAAGTAATGAAAAAAAAACTCGTAAATTTTATTAAGTAAAAATTTCAATGGCTTCCACAAGCTCGAAAACTTATCTAGAAAATATACATTTAGAAACAGAAACAATTGGAACTACAGTACAGAAAAAAACAAATTTAACACTTTTTTTAATACAGGAATGAGAAAGTAAAAATATATATGCTTTTTATTTTTTTATAGTAATGAGGTTGGTTTATGATGATGTGGGTGGGCGTTGACACGTAAGGTCATCTTTATCATTATAAAATACTCGAATGAAAAACAGATAGTAATATTCGAATAAAATGAATTTAAAGGATTTGAAATGTTGTTATGTTTGAAGGAACTTTCGTATTCTTACTGGAAACTAAACTTCAGTCCAGCTAGAATATATTAGTTACAGCTTACAGCTTACAGGATCAATCCAGACTAAACAGTCGTTAGACATCTCAAAACACTGCAAATAATATTCGTTATAGAAGGTTCTTTTATTACTTAAAATAAAAATGTATCAGAAGATTTCCAATTTATCAGTTTTATAAAAATTATTCAAAATTATATGACCTATATATCATTGACTGACGAAAGACTGATGAAATTCAGGTACACGATCACTGAGCGATCAATTCTTCTAATCAAGACTGATAAACAAGTCCATCGATCAAGGAATCGCAGGATTGATTTAGTCCATTCAAAGTACGTCACAAACCAAATTTCAATCTGATAGGATAAAAACTATGATCATTTGCAAGAATTTTTTTTGCAATCGTCTCTTTGAGCCTTGTATGCGCCTAAGAGGAAAATATTTCAAAGTAGAAGGGCAACTTATTTTAATCATATTTAAAAAATGTTCCTTACTTGGAGGAAAAATTTTATAGAGATTTCATCTCAGAATCTTATAAGCTAAAAAATAATGTAAAATATTTCTCTGTAAACAAATATCAGACAAAAACAGCAATAATATGGTCTTGGTCATGCAATAATAAAAGACAGAATATTTATTATTAAAAATAAATTTACTTCGGAATATTTTTCTATGTATTAAAAGGAAAAATAATTTTTTATCATGTCATCTTTATTTATTAATATTAAGTAAATTGAGATTGCAGTGGCACTAGACAATTATTTACGAATCTTAGTTGTCGTCCGTACTGTATATAACACCAAGATACACTTGTTGATTATCACTGATCATATTTCACACCTGTAACTAAAATGACAAATGGACTTAAAGTTGGGGGGGGGGGGCATTCGTATGTTTCATGCCCTTTATTTTGATAATAGACTGATCCGCTCAAACTGTGAAAATATTCGAGGGTTCAATACAGGGTATGTTCCAAAATTTGCTGCAAGCGCTGGCAGTGCTTCACCGCGCATTCACGAATTCATGACAGCACGCTGCAGCAGTACTGTGAAAAAAAATGACGTCATGAATTTTGTGCTGTGACTGCTGCCGCTGAAAAGGTGAAGCAGTGAAATCAATGAACATGGTGGCGTACTGTAAGTGCTGTGAACCGCGTTCCAATTTTCACGGCTGCAGTAGCAGTAGCAGTGCGCTTGCAATTTTAGAACGCTGTTCGCAGTGTGATTCATGGCGTCAACACTCACAACGCTGGCAGCGAATTTTGGAACATACCCACAAATGAACACAGTTCTGCAACCAAACTTGGGAAATTTTCTAAAGAAACTGTTTTCTTCCTTATAGACGAGAAAATATGTTATTTTTGTCGCATAAGGACATCTATAAGAGGGTTAAGCTCTCACAGAAAATGATTTTCTAAAATTGAAATACCACACCATATCATATGAAAACGTTTACTATTTACGGAATCATAAAAACTATTTTCTAAAAGACTATATCCTATAGTTGAGTCTACATAAGAGAGAGAATCGTTTGGGGTAGCAATGTAGGTGGAATGGATTAGATAGTAAGTACATTCATTCGCCAATGGGAATGCGCAATGACCTAGCATGCTATTTTAATCACTATTTTATAATGAGAGAACCTGGGCTTCCTCTCTCTTGTTGCATATTGAATCAGAAAACTTGTTCATATTATATATTTCACAGGATGATCTATATATAACGATGACAATTTATTCGAAATAAAAATAGATCATTTCGAAGAGTTAAAAAGAGTTTATTATGTTAATTAGCATTTGAAGAGGTAGAGGTAGATTGTAATGGCTGCCCTGGACGGGCTACACTTCGACAATAAGGTCCATTGTGATGCGTTAGGATGTGAGGATGTCAGTGGAGCGGAAGGAATTTGTGAGTAGACTAGGAATTGGTAGGATATGCGGCTGCAGCCGACTATGATGGGAACTATGCCGATATTCATTTGGAGTTCGTGAAGGAAACTGCAGAAAACCTTCTCAAGCATAGCCGGTTACTTCGTTCTTGTCCATACGCCGACAGTTTAGTCAATATACAGCCCCTTTTTTTTTATAATTGACAAACTGCCGATGTCGGGATTCGAACCCATAACCTCCCAGTTTCCAAGTATTGCATACTGCGCAGACATGACGCCTTAGATAGCATTTGAAAGCAATAGAATAAATATAGGTATACGCACTAATGAGATTGAAGTAATTATAAGGAGTTCCAAAATGTTAAAGACTATTTCAACTTTACACAGTTAAATCTTCAACATATGACGTTTATCTCTTTATAAAATAAAATAATTTGCTAATTTCGTAAGCCCAGGTTTTGGAGATATTAATTGTAAATACTAAACTTTTTGAATATGGTACCGAAACTCTTACATTAATGAGCCTACACTTTTTCTTTTACAGTAACATCATATTCACTCCCAGTAATTTTCTACATGGAAAGCATAATATAATGGATGAGAAAGGACTGTCATTCTAACAGTGCTCATAAAAACATTAAAAACAGTTTCATTATCGATATCTTAGTCTTTTCAAAAGAATGAGTCGAATAAATTTGGGATTTCATGGAATTTTCAGATTTTCAGATCTTGTTAGATTTTCCAGTGAAAGGGAAGAATCAATCTTCCCAACAAAAATTATAAATCCTTTACATGGAGCACACAGTAAATAAACGAGAAAGATAGCACCAGAAGCAAATGATGGATAATGAACAACCACACCATATATATATATATATATATATATATATATATATATATATATATATATATATATATATATATATATATATATATATATAGACAAAATGATTTGTGAAAAATCTACTTGTGAAAAATAATTTAACACGAAAAAAAATTATTATTATTATTATTTTTTTCGTTAAGTATGTCATCCTCATTTTATCTCGACTTGTTCTATAACTTTTCGACCAAACAGAATATACTATAAATATGGTCCATAAAATTCTAGATGGTTTGTGTTATCATAATGAGATTCTCATTTACCTGGTATTTTAATTGACTTGATTTTTTTTTTCAACCAACAGAAATTTATTTATTACAAAAATAATTTTTAAAGTAGATTTTAATTATCGCGCGAAATATGCGAAAAAATGTAATAAATATTCTAAATACAGAGTGTTGTTTTTTGGAATGATAGAACTTCCGATAGAGATAAATTTATTAAAAAAACAAAAAATAGAACCGAAGAAAGAAGAAAGTACCTGAAAAGCAAAAAATATAAACTTTTATACAAAAAATTAAATCTTCGAAAAAAGAAAGGAACTGAAAAGCAAAAAAAAAACTAAGTCAATACCTAAATAATTATAAATACCTAAATAATTTTGAGTCGGCGCCAAACAAACATTATATGTAATATTTTGTAGTATTTACTTTTAACCGAAAATCAGATTCACCCTTCGCCCATTGCGATGGAGATTTTTTGGCGCCGACTCAAAACTATTTAGGTATTTACATTGACTTAGTGTTTTTTTGCTTTTCAGTTCCTTTCTTTTTTCGAAGATTTAATTTTTTGTATAAAAGTTTTTATTTTTTGCTTTTCAGTGCCTTTCTTTTTACGTGTTATGTTATAGTGTCATTAGAACTATATAAGTGTGCCATGTTTCAACAGAATCGGTTTACAGATGATAATTCAGTGGGTGAACAATCCATTTTTCCCTATTTTTCTACCCTTAGGCGCAAATTTTTTTTCTTCAAATTTTATGGTACCTTCGAAGTATACCCAATCCAATAAAAAAGGAATTATTAAAATCGGACTATTCTGTAAAAATTTATGCGTGGTCATCAAAATTTATATATATATATATATATATATATATATATATATATATATATATAAATTTTAACGATAGTGATTTTTGACATCTAGTAGGTAGGATCGATGGACATTTGAAGAAATTTTTACAAAATTCCAACATTGGTACAAAATCAATTCCTTTGGCGTAAATTCGCTAAAAATTTATAAAAATACCGTTACTTTATTGGCTCATAGTACTACATAAATATTTTAATATTACAGTTAGTGGATTGCAATTAAAAATATAAACTTTTTCTCAACTAAATAAACAAAAAAAAAAGAAAGATGGACGAATAAAAATTTTCATAAAATATAATTTATGTTTAATTACTTTAATAATTCAATCTGATTTTATTTCATTCATATTTAAATGAATACTTGGGTTGTGTAATTATTATTATTATTTGATGTTATTATAAAAGTTTTTATTATTTGTCGTTCGTCATGTCATCCTTTCTCTATCATAATTCATAGTTAGTTATTATTTACATTCGACTAGTCCGTCATAGTTGTCTTCTATGCATTTTCTCTCTTTTTGAATGAATAAATGTTGAGGCATCCCCCAGCCACCCACATGCATCACAACGTAGAATTGCAATAATTTAATTCATATTCTAGGTGTAATGAATGTATAATAATATCTATAAAAATGTTTTTTTGCATTATATTTTTTGATATACAGGGTTTCGCAAAAAGGTCTTTACAACGCTTTACCACATATACTGTGACTTCATACAAGACGATTGATCTTGTCCCCAATTAAAGTTTGTATGCTGTAGGCTGTTAAAGTATCAGAAGCAGCTATTGTTTTTGTACCAATCTTGGAATTTCGTAACAATTTCTTCAAAAGACCATCGATCCTACCTACTAGATGTTAAAAATCACTATCACTAAAATTTGTATATTTGCACTCCAGCCTTTATACACTCCAGCCTTCACAATTTTATTCCGATTGGAATGGAATTTGGTATTTGAGGCGCTTTTGGTATTCAAAGTTCGTTAATGGTAAAATCGGATAGGGGAAAGGGGGTTTAAAGAGAGGGAGAAAAACAAATTTGGCATTAAAGAAGTAAAGTTGTAGGTAGTCAGTTTTACTATAATTTTGTTTCTAATTATTTTTTCTGTTACTCTAATATTTACATAAATATCGACGGTTGAAGATTGAAAATTAAATTCTTTAATATCTCATTGTACACATTAGAGTTTGGGCAAAAATGATAAGGTGATGAATTGTAGCAAACATAATTTTATTTCTAACGAATTTTTCGATTGTTCTAATATTAAGAAAGATATTTTATAGTTTGTATTTTCGTCTATCATATTCGCTTGCCATTTATTAACAAAATTGGCCTTGCAGATACTAAAATCATATCAGATAAGACATTTCATTTTGATCAGACTAAAATTGTGACCGCTCGAGAGTTATTTATGTATTCTAAGGAAATTTGCTAAGTGGACGCAGATCCTGCGTAACGAATTTTTTAAATTAGAACAGGTTGCATGATTTTTGATAAAATATGCTATGGTGATACTGTTTTAACCCTCCTGAATTTCTACGATCATGGAAACAAAAGATTTTAAGTGAACATTATTTAGATGAAGATTGTTGTTTATTACTACAAAACAGGTACTTTTTATAAAAGTCCATTACTCTTACGGTTTACTCAAAATTTGGAATTTTAATCATTGGCAGCAGCAATTTCGACACAAATTACGAAAAAATTATTTATAATATGTCCCAGGTATTTTTTAGATAAAAATAGCACTTTTAAACAACAGCCTTTAGTGCGTTTCAGTGCATTCCTTATGGCTTTTGTATGTTAGCTCCTTTCGGTATGCGATTTTTTGTAACTTTCCAGATACTAGCCTTTACTCAAACATTCTGGTTGCTGGTTGTTATAGTTGTTAAGACTTTTTAGGGGCCATTCTGTATTTTATTATCTTGTTTTTTAAATTTAACTTTCTTTGTTTCTTTCGAAATTAAACTATAAATTATTTCAAACCATTTTACACACAGTAATGTAAGTGAAGTCAAGGGTTTTTCCATTTTAAAACCAGTATTTCGAAACTTTAAGCAGAGAAAAATCAGATGAGTCGAAATATAAAATACTAGTTCGATAGTTTTTGTGATGTAAACCCTCTATTTTAATTTAATATTTGTTTAGTTGTGTATACTTTCGCGTCAACAAAACGATGTTTGTCCAAATTCCTTTCGGTTACGTATGACAAACTGTAGAAGACTTTAGCGTATACTCCGACAAATTTCATTGTCATTGAAAATTTAATTAAATTAAATACTGATATGAAAAAATTAACTCGTCAACCAGGAATCAAACCTCGGGCCTCTGGATAACTAGTCCAGTATGCTTCCGCTACACCAAAGACGATTGTGACGTAGTAGCCAACTTTTTCATATTATTCTAATTTTTTTATTTTATTAGACAGTATTACTTCTGTTGAAGTGATCTATTTATTTAATATTTGTTTATTTGTGTATACTTTCGCGTCAACATAACGATGTTTGTCCAAATTCCTCTATTTTAATATTTTTTTCGTAATTTGGGATTTGTCTGATTTTTTGTAAACTTTTTTTCATTCCGAAATGTCTGCGAAATATATATATATATATATATATATATATATATATATATATATATATATATATATACATACCACCCGCTCCGTTGAGCGTAACTTAAAACTTAGTAATAATTTAGCGATATTATCTATCTGGAAGTAGCGTGGAATTATGATATACTATACACGTTTTTTAAGGCGTAACCGCGAATTTTGCGTTTTTGAAGTGAAATAACTTTTTAACGGTTAATTCGATAACGATCATTGAAAAAACCGGTTTCTTATAATTCCGTAAAGTATCGATAATTCGAAATTTCAACACTCTTTTCGTTCAGAAGATATTTCGGGGTCAAATCACCTTCTTATATTTCTTTAAGTAATAGCACTGTAGTGAGGAGTCCAAATATGTCCCTTAAACTCGGCCTTGCGCACTACCGTGCTCTAGATGGATGCAATAAACAATTTGTCGTTGTTTTAGAAACTACTCCCGTTTTATAAACATTATGTATATTTACTCTATGCAATACGGCCGAATTTACGCCAAAAGTATCGAATGTCTGGAAAACTGATTCAAACTAAAGTTTTATATCAGATAAACATTTTTATAATTTTGAAGGTTGTTGAAAGGAACATTTTTGGTCTGCAATTTTTCTTCTATCTTTGACGGTTTTCAAGTTAGATATTTCCGTAGTCCCTGGCGGGAATGGGCATAAACCACATAATAATGAACAGTGTCTTAAACCAACCAAATATATGTAGGCAATCAGGCAAGTATCTCAAAAGAAATATTTCAAGTTTCTATCCTTAACGGTTTGACCTGTGCGATGATATATCAGTCAGGATATTTTTGTAAACATACATAGATAAGGTAAATAGATAGATAGATATCAGTCAAATTACAACCTCTGGCTAAAGGCATATAAGATTCCAAAATTACAAAAATCTGCCCTAAAACGAATCGAAATCAAAATAAATTCCCGTTTTTTTTTTTTGCAAATCAAATTTATCACGAATGTATATTACCTTCCACAACTATAAAGTGAGAGATATTCTGTAATCTATGTATATGCATAAATGATTAATTTTTTTTCTCGAATTTCTCGTAACATATTTAATAATGTAGAGATATGGTTTATGTTGTACAAACGTGATACGACTATCTAAAATGTATGTAACTACTCTACACTTGGCTTCGTAGGTACTATGCATGTATGGCACTAAAAAATATGGTTCTATCACTTTGAAAAAGTGTTAAAAAATTTAAAACATAAAACACTTTTGCATATATTATTATTATGGCTTTGATAGAAAAAAATTTTCTATTAAAATTAATGTGCTATAATGTGCTATGTATGTATGTGGTACGTACACAGTACACTCGAATGCAATATAGTTGAAACACTCTAAATATATGTAGTCGACGGCAAAAATTGGTTGTTTTTTTTCAAAATTCCATTAAAAATTTGTGCTGAATCCATAAAAGTATACGGGAAAAAAGGTTTAAAAAATAGTCGTAAGTTTTTTTATTATGAACAACTATATTTATACGAAAAACAAACGGATTCATTGTGTTAGAAGTCGAGTTATCATTTAAAAATTTTATAATTGAAATGTGCGTTATTTATTCGGATTTTGTTAGAGTCTTATTATTGTTGTTAAAGTTATAATGAACAACTTTTTTCTGAAGTATTCTTTCGAAAACCGAATAAATAAGACACAAATCAATAATAAAATTTTTTTTAAGTGATAGCTCGACTTATTGATGCTGACATGATACACATAATTTTACTTTGAATGATTGAGACTAGTTCAATTTTTTTGCACTACAGTGTGTGTAGACCATATTATAAAGACACTTATGTGAACCTTATGTCTCAAAATGTGGAATATATTTCAATAGATTTAAAAAAAGTATACTAAGAATAAATGGAACAAATATTTATTTTGTCATAAAATTGATAGAAACACAACAGTTTTTGAAAATGCTTACAGACAAGAAATGTAACAACTATTAATTGTTTAAATTCTTTTATGTCTATAAGATGTTTGAATTGAAATTATGGCAAAACTATTGAATCTTATGAAAAATATTATTTAAAAACGCTTTCAAATATGTTTATTTGATTTTCTTGTTGGTAGACATTGACCGATTTCCGAACTTGAAAAAAATATTTTGCTCCAGAAATTTTATTTATCCCTGTATCTGTTTTCGATTTCGAGTTCTATCATGAAACTCAAGGACTACGTATATATAACATTTTGTAAAATCAATATTTAAAAAAATTATATCTTTAGCCGAATGGGTAAAATGGTACATCAAGGGTACACCACAAAATGTTTGAAAATCGAAAAAAGCAACAAATTGAAAAAAATTGTTTCTAACGTATATAAACTTCCAAATGACAATTATTCGTTAGGAATCTAAAATGATCATCCAGTATATAGATATATAATCACATTAATAATAACAACAGCAGCACAGAGATATAATGACACTGAACCCAAAAATCTCACCCATAATTGGTGTAGTAACATAAAAGAGAAAATCACATTATATTATTATATTGTGTATATGTTTTTGGAATGATGTTTCAGTTCAGTACATGCACACAGAGGTATATATATATATATATATATATATATATATATATATATATATATATATATATATATATATATATATATATATATGTTTTGTAATTAAGTAGGCGTACTACTCCTATGTTATTAGCCTCGAAAACATTGTTTGGCATCAACGTAAACGAATATAGTATGTCCAAAAAATACGTAGTGTACATTAAAGGTACTTACGACGGTTTATCAATAGCTCCTTCTAGAGTCACCTAGCAAATAAAACCTTTCTAGACCTTTTCGTTTATCTTTGAAATACCCTAAGCATCATACAAACTCTATAAATTCTACAAATTTTTTTTGGCCTGGAATTTATGGTGACCTGGTAAGTTAGCCCACATACATCTATTTGCCTATCTCTAAACCTATCCATCATTAAAGCACATCATATAATTATAGTACGTCTAAAAAGCACGCAGTATACTTTGAAGGTACTTAGGTAAGGTCTAATAAAATTTCCTTGTTGCGTTATAGTAGCAGAAGTGTCGCAACTAATATCTAGGTTTTTTCGTCTATGTCTGAACTGGTTGCAAATTCTTGTTGGTCTGGAATGTATGGTTGACTGGTCAGTTATTCCATCAGGCACATTTGTCTGTCATTGAAACACTCATTAAAAACCCTTTCCTCGCGTAGAATTTACGGTTCCAGCCGTTTACTCAATCAGCAATCTACTTGTATATTACAAAAGTAGGTTAGCTACCCCTACACCCTGTTTAACATAGTTTTTCACATTGGTCTCCTTTCTGGGAATTGCGATACGAAATGGTAACTCATGTTTTCTTCTGTTTTGCAGTTCAGATATTTTTCTATTTCCATGAGAGACAGGAGTCCTTAGATTTCAGACATATGCATTGTTCGAGAGTGAATATATCTTCTATACTTGTTTAAATAAGTTCCCATGGTTAAAACGATAGACGTTGGTCCCACTTATATTGCTGGATCTTGAAAATGGTTACTAGTATATATATATATATATATATATATATATATATATATATATATATATATATATATATATATATATATATATATAGATATATAGATCAAGATCTATATTAGATATATATCAAGATTGACCACATTAAAAAGAATCGATATACTACTTTTGAAACGAATATGACTATCATAGCCATTTGTTTTCTATGTGTGTTTCTATGTCTGTTAACTCTTTTTTACCAGTCCAAGGAGTCTAAGGCGTTATTTGTCAATTATTAAGAAAAAAAGGGGCGGTTTATTGACTAAACTGTCGGCGTGTGGGCAAGAACGAACTAACCAGCTATGCTTGAGAAGTTTTCTGCAGTTTCCTTCATGAACTCCAGATGAATATCGGCATAGTTCTTATCATGGTTAGCTGCAGCCGCATATCCTAGAAATTTCTAGTCTATACACCAAAATTCCTTCCACTTCACTCACATCCTCATATCCTTAGGCATCAAAATGGACCATGTGGCCGAAGTGTCGCCCGTCCAGGGCAGTCTGTACAATCTATCTACTGTTTACTTTAAAAATATGAAGCAGAGTTTTTTTTTGAGACATCTGGTATACAATGTTGTTGTAATAAGTACAATAGACATCAACGAAACTAAGCTCGTAAACATATGTTTGTTTTGCTAATTATAACATAGTTTAGTTGTATAAAATGATTTTTTTATGTGTCCAGTCTCAAGTCAAGTCCAAAATTCGAAAAAGAAATCAACGTACGTTATCTGAACAAAACTATTTTGCTCATTAGGGGATCAAGTATATCTAACCAGGGCAGATGTAGAAGTACGTACAAGTGTATGTGGGAATGAGCGTAAATTAGTAAAGCAGATCTATTTGATGTTCCAGTCAAACATCGTTGGTATATCAGTTTACCATATCAGTCTAAAGTCGTGCTGCTATCAGTATATAATAGTTATGAAAAAGATACAAATGTAAATAATGCCAATACTTGCAATTCTAAATCTATCAAGTATTTAATTCACAAAATAATAAAACATTTCAATAGAGCAAAAAATTCGTTACGCAGAAGCTTCTTCAACTTCAGCGAAATTCCTTAGAATACATAAGTTACTCTCTAGCGGTCACAATTTCAGCTTGATCAAGATGAATTGTCGTATGTGATATGATTTCGGTATTTAAAAGGCCAATTTTGTTAATAAATGGCATAGGCCAAGAGGAAAGGAGGGCATAGAGAAGGAAGGAAACAAAATATAAAATATCTCTCTTTATGTTGGAACAATCGAACAATATATAAGAAACAAAGTTGTAGAAACTTATGTTTGCTACAATTCATTACCTGATCATTTTTTCTCTGTAATGTGTACAGAGATATTTAGAATTTTAACATTCAATCTCAAATTGTATATTTCTGTAAATATTAGTATAACAGAAAAAATGATAAGAAACCAAATTATAGGAAAACTAATTTTCTACAACTTTATATGTATGTATTTTTCAATTTTTCCAATATAAAGGGAGGCATGCCAAATTTTGTGTACTTTCCTGCCTTTAACCCACCCCCATCCTTCCCTCTTGTCATATTTTACCCATTAACGAACTTTTCAAATAACAAACGCACCACAAATACCAAATTTCATTCCAATTGGATTAAAACTGTGACATCTAAAAGGTATATGTGTACATATCTTGTTTTTACATCGTCATAGATAGACATACATATATTTTTATAATTTTTCCGTTGTGAAAATATACCAAAACTACAAGTCAAAATATTTACTTTTATATTTTCAGCATATTTTGCGATATGTTTACAGATTCATTTGTTATCATCAGCATATGTTCAGCAGCTTCATTTGTAATTTCATGATACAAGATGATAAATTTGCTATTTAGGTACCCAATACTTGATTCCAATACTTAAAATTTATTTATTTAAGGTAGTACCACAGATACCACAAGGGTCAAATTGTGCTCTGTGTGATTTGAGTTCAGTAGTATATATATATTTAGCAACGCCGTGTATAAGTAAGAGAGAATGAAATAAAACTTCTGCGCAAGCATCAATGAGTTACATGTGTGTTTACTAAAATGTCTGAGTCCAAATTATTAATATTTCATTGGAAAGACTTTATGTGATCAATGTAACTGTATTAATAAAAATTACTTTATATGTTTTGTAATAAAAAAATATGTATAACATTGATATACCCACATGCCTCATTCGAGGTATTTTGAATTTTGTGCGCGTCATAACCTCTTCGATGGCGTTGCCACATGCAGTTAACATAGTAAATTTTTCGTAATTACTTGCTAATTACTCATACCACACTCTCTGTACCTCGATTTGTGAGTAACCAAAATGCTGTGATTTCTCATAAGGATCAATGGTAAAGGCAAAATTTTTTTTATATGTGCAGACCTTGAAAAATTTAACTGGTTCATTATCTTATTATAATGTACTAGTATGCCAAGTTTCATTAAATTCTGAACAGTAATTCTATAATCGAAGGTACTACCTTCAGAATTGAATATAAAATTAAAAAATTAATTTACGTGCATTTACTATTGATTTTAACTTCCAGACTTTTATCTCTTACTTCCTTCTTCTGTCACAATTATTACCATTTTCATTCTTGATATATAGTTCTTGTGAGTGGGTAAAACTAGTTCTGTCTATAATACTTAAAACATTATCCTAAAATTGGTATTGACTAGTATAATATTAGTAAATGATGTAAACATGTAATGTTATTAATAACAGCCTAAATTACTGTATAATTACTGTATAACATTATATATATACATAGTAATTATACAATGTGTTACAAACATGATGATTAGATATTAATATTTTCCAGTCCAATCAATTGATTGCTCTAATTAGATACATAATTTACCTGAAATAACATTCTTAAATTAACATTCTATTTCCATATATACATAAAAGTTATAGTGTCGATTTAAATTCTAATATTTCAAGTAAAATTAGGTGTGTTAAAAAAATTGAAATATTCATGGTTCTAATTTGATTTTGGGGTCAATTTTTATTACAACTTTTATTAAAAACCTAACTGAACGTCGTTTTTTAATTACCAGGTCTATAAATAGATGGGCAGATGGACAAACGAAAAAAAACTAATTCGGTAATTTTATTAATTTGTACCAACAGTTTTTTTTCTGTGATATTTTCAACCGTTACAAAGTCGAGACTAAACTTATAATACCTTACATATATACACATATATATAACAATAATTCATTTGGTACATTTTGTAATTCATAAATATTATGTAAATATGTGTACATAACATAATAATTGTTTGATACAATAATAATTAATATGAAACACCATATTTAGTGAGTTGAGCCGACCAAAGCTTATTACTAAATGGCTAACACCACTCTCCACCCCAGCCAGAAGACTAAACTGTCTACCCCCACAGTTTGGAATTTGACATTTTAATATTACTATATCGCCCTTTAAAATTATAGTTTTATATTTTATTTAAATTTCCATTTTGTTAAAAAAAAAAAACATTTATATATGTCAGTTTTTCTAGGCGAATTTAGGCATTGGGCTATTTCTCTTGCCCACAAAACAAGGTGTTCATATAAATTATTCCATTCTTCATACTAAACTTAAAACAAACTTTCTCGTACAAGTTAAATGTTTGGGAATAAATACGACGCAATAAGGATGCATATATAATGTGAACTATTTAAAATCTATAGGTTATCCAATAAAATTATTCGGTGAAATGAAATTTTAAGGTAATCTACTCTAACAGTCAAAGTAAACATTATAAAATACAATATGATTAATTTACTTATTATCAATTGAACATAGCTATAATAGATATAAAAAATGTCCAACCTATATTACCCATGTTTTTTATATCCATAAAAAATTTTATTAAAATTAAAATCACTCAACAACCACGATTAATTTGAAAAATAAATTAACCATAAATTTATATTTCCAATCTAATTAATAATATTGATATAAAAACTTTCAACTGATGAATTAATAACTTGATTATAATCCCCGTAATTAATTTCCAATTTCATTTTTAGTTAATTTATAATTACCACAAGCAAAAAAAGCCGTTTAGTAATCAAACGTCAACAAGTGCACTGCGGGTAAAAATTAAATAATGGCTGATTGTGGTTAATGGTAATAAAACATGTCCACTAAACAAATTACACATAATAATATGTAATGATATACATTTTTATTTTATTTATTTATTAATATTTATTTTAATTTTATGTTAAATAATTATAATTAACATAAAAATATCTGCATTGTGAATATGGAAACGGATACAAATAATATAATATTTATATCATTTTTTTGGGTAATTTATTCGAAAATAATGGGTTTATATGAAATATGAAATGTAATTTTTAATATGTTTATTTCTAAATAAAAATAAGACCAGGCTTTTTTACTGGTAGAGGGTGTCATATAAAAAATTGATACATGTGAGCTTCTAGCTATTCTAGTTTCAAGAACCTCAGGTCACTTCGTTGCTATTATACACCAAATCGCATCTGGTAGCTCTGCTTCTGAGCTACCAGATGCGATGGTGGTGGAATCCATATAATTTTTCACTTTCTTGATGTCGATGTATTATTATTATTTGTTTATTTACAATTTATATATTTTTATTTTTTTTTAATTGTAAACTTGCGTTGCGTTTATCAATCCATTTTAGTATGGTTGCATTTTGGTTATTTTATACCAACGGAAGTGACTAGCATTTACTTACTTTGACATTTTAAGTAATGTGTCAACAGCATTGATAACATTGTTTGACATAAAAAGCTTGATATGAAAACTCATACACATCTAGGATGAGAAACGAAGTTTGACCATATTGCAATTCTATGAAACGCAATAAGTATATGATATGTAAAACTTAACCCATATCTCAAATCATCTTTATTGTAGTGGTAAGCACGCTGGGCCATTGTCTAAATCTATTATCTGTTTTCTTAATTTGTGTATGTAGATACTTTCGTATGCATCTAATTCTGTGGAGTTTTGTACCGCTTTCAATAGTTTTAAGTTCGATTTGTCAATTTTGTGGTTGTTCTCAATAACTTTCGCAGCTATACACGATTTTTGGTTCTCCAAAATTTCACAGGAGCCATATGTTCTTTGATTCGAGTTCGGATTTTGCGACGACTTTGACCAATATAAATTTTTTTTCAGTTTTGACAACTGACACTATATATGCCCGATTGTTTTTCATTGACAATTTTGTCCTTAGGATTGCCCAGTAACTGTTTAATTTTATTAAAATAATTTTTCTTAGACAGTAGGACTTTAAGTAGCCTGTTTACCAAACAATTGAAAACAGCCATTTTGTGTTGAGGTGGAAAAATCGGAAAACTTCAATTTCATTGCAACCCGCCGGAAAATCGGAAAAACATCTTCCAAAACCTATTATTACAATTCATGCAATGTTATTTTCTGTGACGCGGAGCCAAGGCCGAAGGCCGCCTTGAGGGTCAAGGGGGGTACCCCTCTTGCGAGCAGAGCGAGTTTTTATATCTAAAAACAGAATCGAACCTCCTTGTTCTATTTCGGTAGTAAATTCTATCGATGGGTACATTTTAAATAAGTTCTCTAAAAATGTTGGAGGATTTTCTTTGTCCGTATCAAAAATATTCCGTACCAAAATTTTAAATTTAATTTCAAAAAACCTAGATTTTTCTTTGATTATTTAAATAATCTTTATATTAACCTTAATGGAATTTCATATAAGTATTGTATTGTAGCGTTTAAGTATACACAAATAGTGATAGGCGAATACATAAGGTATGTTTATCTACCCAGTTGATTGTTTTGCAAGGGATTCTGAGAGTGATATATGAGCGACATCTATAGTATATAAAGTTGCCACATTAACAAAACGATTTGCCATTTAGTGTATACTATTTTTAACGAACATAAATGCACCGGATACAACGCTTATAAAAATTAAAAATGGTCATACAAAAAAAAAAAATGTAAACACATTTAATTAAAATAATTACAACATTAAATTTAATATTATTTATAATAATTATACATAATTACTATAAAAATAGTTTTGAAATTAAATTGATAAAAAAATAATAATGCATAAAATATGTTTATAAATAATCATTCGATAATTAAAAATATTGTTTTATTTCAAATAAAAAATATATCAAAAAGTCAATAGAAAATATTTTCATGATTTATACCGGGTGTATCCTTAAAAACGATACTGTGAACTAGATCTATTCACTAGAATTGAATATTTACCAACCTTTCCACCTTTAGTCCAATACATACGTGTCCAGTATATTTTTCGTATGCATCAACGAACTTCGTATATTAATATTTAAATCATACAAAAGTATAATAAACTTTGATTCAAAGTTTATATAAATTATCTTTTTATTTAATTCTTTTTATCATAGGTTTTAGCCTTGAATATACCAGAATACCTTGGTATATTCCAACAATTTAAGACAAGAAATGTAACAATTAATTGAGTTATTTTACTTTTTCATCATTCGAAATAACCTCGTACAGAGTTTACACTCTCCAATTTCTAAATATGATCCAATAAATATTTTCTAAAAACGTCAGAGATTTTTATCTATAGATCAAGTTATGGTTCCCAAAACAAATATTTATAAAGGTCGAGTGAAACTCGTTGTCGACTGAATTTTTTATAAATTAATATACTAATAATATTATAAAGAGGAAATATTTTATTGTTTCTTTGTATTGAATAGGCTCCGAAACTACAGAACCGATTTAAAAAAGTCTTTCACCGTTAGAAAGCTACACTATCCCCAGGTGACATGGCTATATTATATTTTCAAAATAATTAGGAAAACTCCAATAATGTAACCCGAGTTGTAAAAAGGTGGAGGTTCTGGGAAGCCAAATAACATTTTAATTCTCATAGCGGAAGTGCCGGTAAAAATTAATAAAGTTGAATAGTTCAGTAGAACGCTATCGACACCAAAAGGGCCGGAGCAAATCTTGGAGTTCTACGGGCAACGCCTAAAAAACAACGCTTTAAGCTAGTTTTAAAAAAATATTTAACTTCGTTTATTTAAATTATTTACCGTTTAGTTTTGAAAAAAATGGCTCTGAGAAATTGTACGATTGTTAGAAATTATACAAAATTAGTAATTTATCCACACTTTTAATTTTATTTATAAAATGAGTTAAGCGATTTGGCTAAAAAACTGAGATAATATGTAAAAAAAATGATTTTATATTTATATTATGAAAAAAGACAAAACTATTGGCCGTTTTTAATTACTCCAAGCGAACAAGTTATATAATTTTAAATAAACAATTCTTACATACGACTCTTCATTGTATCTGAGCTGAAACTTTTTAACACGATTACTACAAGACAACTAACTTACTATAAGTATACAGTTTTTTAAATACAATATTGAAAAAAAAAGATTCAAAAGCCTTTTTTTTAAATATTATTTTGAGTTTTAAAATTCAATTTAGAATTGAATGAGAAACATGTGAAAAAAGTTTTGTTTACGAAGTTTTAAAGAATATAAAAAATACAAAATAAATTATCATATAATCTACATATGATTGTAAAACCAGTAATATTCAAACCTTTTGTGTGCTTTCTATTATCCGAGTCAAAGTTCTTAATTAGCTCTGGTTGCTAGAACTTGCAAACACTTGAGTTTAATCTGACGTAATGTAATGCTCGCTAATTAAATTGAATAATTTGAATTACTTAGTGACAGTTTTAAAGAAAACGGTGAAGAAAACTTTTTACCGTAAAGAAAATTCAGCTATTCTGATTGTACCGATGAAATAATTTTTTCAAATGTCTATCGTTTCTATTTAGAAGATGTCGAAAATGACATAATGAATTATTATTAACAATGGTCATTTTTAACATCTATTAAGTAGGATCGATGGACATTTGAAGAACATATAGTAATTTGGAATGGTTTTTACCTGGCGTTAACTATATTAGGAATCTTATGAATATAGAGTTAGATCTTCTGGTCATCAAAATTTATTCCAGATGGCTTCAATATGCCAGCTTTATAATGCGATATTTTAAAAGCGATAGAAGTTAGTAACACAATCGAATATAAAATGAATATAATAAACATTCACTTCATTTTACGTGATGTACTTGCAAGGTGCAATTTAAAAAAAAAAAAAATTCCTCAGGTAATGTATATGATATGTTACAATTTGTGTGTGAATTGCTCAAAGGAATCAAAATGTGTTCATGTTTTAAATCGTTTGACAGATCTTTTTAAAGATTACGTGTTGTCGAGTGTATATTGTTATGTTTACATGTATCTACAGAGCATATTTTTCATGTATGTTGTAGATCGAAAATAAGGACCATTTTTCTTTTTCAAATTTTTGTTACAATCCTTCCTTTAAATAATTCATTCTTTTATAGTATCTTGTGCAACAAGTGAGATAATTGTCGATTGCCCACGAGAGCGATTTTGACCACTCATTCGCTCGAGTGGGCAATCGACAACACCGCACGAGTGACAGATAATATTTTTTTTATACTAATGCGGGATAAGTACTATTTTAGCGTATGTTCTTTCGGGCGTTTAATGGCTGTTTGGCTATTCATTATTACCAGACTACTCAGATGTGTATAATATTTATTTGAGTATGCAAAGTTTACTTTGGTAAACTTGGGCGGAAAGTAAAATTCCGCACGCAAATAACTATTTGCAATAGATCTAAGTAGTATGGTAATCATTGAATAGGAAAACAGTCATTTACCGCACGGAAAAGCGGGCACAAAGATAGTACTTTTCCCGCATGAGTAAAAAATAATAATTTTTTAGTCTTTTATAAAATTCATGGTTTTATTGAAATTAAATTTTAAATAATCGAATGAAAAAAAACAACTGCCTGAGGTAATTGCTTAAATACCCTGTATATATTAATGTTATGAAAAAAACTAAAACAAAGTTGTTAATGTTTAAAATAGGAACATTTTTTGTATTTAAATGTTTGTTTTCTATCTCTTACGGTTTCAAAGTTGGATATTTGGGAAAGCACGGTCAGATTTCGCCCATTCTCCAACTTGAAGTTACTTTTGGCTCTAGTACACACATATAAAATTTCAGAACGTTATTTATTTTCATTTTTGAGTTATCGTGCCCACGAATCGATGGACGGCCGGATGGACATGCAATTTTTCATATACAATACTACAATCTTATCATAAAATATACAAATTATAAGCTTTAATTTACAATAATTTGTTAATTCAATGATTAAGGTATTTCCAAACTATTATTATGCTGTCAAGAACTTCACGAAATTCGTTTAGTCAAATCCTCAGAAATCAGCTGAATTTTTTTGAGAATTTATCACCATGGCGTTTTTGAGAAAATAGTTATGTAAGTTGGAGAAATTTTGCATGCATGTTCATAAACATGGTGAAATAAAATGCACGATTCTGACTATTTTTACTTCGAACTCTCTTAATACAGTCACGGTTGTTCTGAAATTCCACACATACTTTCCTCAATTCCTTAGAAATATTTTTCCTTAACACTTTGGGAGAATGCTCATCGGATTGTGACGAATGGGAACACTGACGGTAACGGACAGCTGTTTTCAACATCGCGCAGGAGTACCAACATATTTTTTTACGCATATAATTTTTTATACAGTTCTTTCCGCGTGGGGAAAGAACTTAGAAGGAATGCTGCTATAAGGGAATTACACTATGGGCCACAAAATTAGCGTTCTTTTTTCATAATTATATAGTTGATTTGTACTTTTTTATTTCGGTTTTTGAAAAAATAATTCATTCAAAAGTTGTTATTCCATTTATAATGAACAACTTTTATCCGAAGAATTTTCTCCAAAACCGAATGAATAAGACACAAATCAACTATAAAATTTTGAAAAAAAAACCGCAACTTTTGTGGCCTCCACAATACAATAATGAAGATACTTCAACAACATATAAATAAATAAAATATTGTAGATATCATCGATTATATATTTTCTATAAATGAAAATAATTTTTCGTTTATATGAAAATGAAAGTTGTTTTTTTGCTTTCGTTAAATGTGTCGATAAATAATAATTTTGATAAATTGTATTGTTTACGACATCCAAAGTGTTGCGGTCTAAATACACCACTTTAACGTAAGAATATCAACGCTTAAAGATATTCTCTGTCATATTTTTGTTCGAGTTTCTTCTTTTTTTTTTAGTGTTTTTCTTTATTTCCAAGTACACAAAGTACCTTCTTTATGTAACTTTTTCACATTACTGATATAATATATTGGATTGAGTTTCAATATTATATATAATAATATGTAGTTTGTAACACAGGGTGTGTAACAGGATATTCTGCCTGGTAACAAAATGATGACCAATAATTGATTATACTCTCGACTTCTAAAGTGGCGTTATATTTTAATCAATGGATTTGTGACAAACTCATTTGGTTTTTGAAAATATGCTTCACGAAAAAATGTTAGTTATAAAAGTACTAACAAATTCTGTTCTGCACATTTGTTTTCGAAAACCGAACGAATTCGGCACAAATCCAACATTTAAACAAGAGTTCCATTATGGAATTTAAATTTTTTTTATTTTAATTTATATAATCTTAATCATTGATGTTCGCCTTTTTAACCCGACTTCAAAAAAGGAGGATGGTTCTCAATTCGTCTGTATTTTTTTTTTTTTTTTTTTTTTTTTTTTTTTTTTTTTTTTTTATGTGTGTCACCTCAGAACTCCAACATTTATGAACCGATTTTGAATTTTTTTTTTTTGTTATAAAGGGTTTGGTTTCCCATTGGTCCCATTGGCACCAAATCGCATTCTGATGAGGGGATCCCCGGAAAATCGAGGAAAATCCTCATTTTATATGTGATAACCGATTTTTGCGAATTTTTTTTTTTTTTTTGAAAGGGTATACTCATTCATAATGGGAAAATAAGAAAATTTTTTTAAAAACCGACTTCAAAAAATTTTTTTACAAAAAAAAAACCGACCCCAAAAAAAAAAATTTTTACAAAAAAAAAACAAAATGCATGTAAATAAAATTGAAAATCTGTTATAAAAAAATGCTCTTAAAATTAAAAAAAAAAAAAAAAACGGGTAAAAAAAATTTACAAAAAAAAAACCGACCCCAAAAAAAAAAATTTTTACAAAAAAAAAACAAAATGCATGTAAATAAAATTGAAAATCTGTTATAAAAAAATGCTCTTAAAATTAAAAAAAAAAAAAAACCGGGTAAAAAAAAAAATGTGTTATAAAAAAGTTCACTAAAAATTAGTCGTTTAAGTAGGTCTACCCATATTTAGATAAATAAAACTAGTTATAGAATTTTAGAGTCACTAAAAAGCGAGAAATAAACTATATTTTGACAAAATGGAAACCCGACTTCAAAAATAAAATATTCTATAACAAAAAATGCACTAAAAAGTAAAAAAATAATTGCATATTCTTGTGCCAATTTTAGTTCACCTAAGCAAAAATTTTTAAATATATATGTACAATTATTGTTATTTTTGGAGGCGGTGTCCAAAAATTATGTGAATTTCTCTATGCTGACACCGCCTCCAAAAATAACAATAATTGTACATATATATTTAAAAATTTTTGCTTAGGTGAACTAAAATTGGCACAAGAATATGCAATTATTTTTTTACTTTTTAGTGCATTTTTTGTTATAGAATATTTTATTTTTGAAGTCGGGTTTCCATTTTGTCAAAATATAGTTTATTAGGATTTATGGAATTAAATTAGTGGAGTGGATGAAAACTGCCATCAGAGGACCTGGAACGTTTTCCATCGAAATCGCTTCTCAAATAAATAGGTTAAGCGTGTGATATAATTTAGTTTGTATTTATTATACAGGCCAAAAATATTAATGACTACAAAGTTGTAGAATTAATAGTGTTGGAATGCAAAAAACTGAATAGAAAATTGACATACCAAAGTGACTGTCAAATTTTCTAAAATCGTATTATATGTTGCCTTAATGGTCACGAAACACTAAAATGAGTTTGGAGTGCATTTTATTTTAGTGTTTCGATCTTCATTGTCGTTTCAGAGAATTCAAAAATAAATAATCGCACAACACTTTTTTGTTTGTTACATCTTGTATACATTGTATGGTACTTTTCTTACCCAATAAAAGCAATTGAAATATTCTCAATAAAATACAGAAGTTATCTTTTGAGACAGAAAATGATTGTTATCACATGTTATTGGAATGTGAAAATGTCTGTCGTACTCGAAAGAAAAACTCATTGGTAAACAATATCTGATAAAATATTATTTCCTTGATTTATATTTTCTCGACAAAGCAATGGCGGCATTAAAATGGAAAGCGGCTACCGTAAATTATTATACATGGTTTAACTACATAGGAGACAGCTACTTTTCAGCATTTTTCCTGAAAAACTACAAAAAAAAAATGCATCATATATATAGATGAATTCGTATTTCAATAAATTTTCATTCGACATCCTACACGATGACTTTGAAAAAAGTTTTTTTTCCATATCTCAACTTTGTATAATAGTTTACGTTTATTGAGCCATCACATTCTTTCTCTGTGATCAATTTCAAATTGTTATATCAAATACTTATAAAGAAAATTGACGGGCACAGATGGACAGATGGACAGACACCGTGATGATTCCATTTTGCCAATTTCGGCTCGGAACAATATCTTAAGATTATATAAAATTCTTAAGAAAAGTGGGCTTACGAATGAACTACCTTAGAAATAAATAAACATGTATTTGTACTCTATAATTACGCACTTCGACTACAAAGTAGTCATCATCATTAGCTAATCGTAACTATCTCCAAATCGTTACTATCCTTACACGCACCAAATTAGCAACGAGTAACCATATCGATTCCATATCCTGGCGATAGTTACTATTAGCTAATGCAACTTGATGATAACTACTTTGTAGTTGAAATACGTATGTATAAAATACAAATAACCTAGGAATTGGGACAAAATTTGAAATAACCTAGAGTTCTCTGCGATTATTTTAATAATCTTTATATTAACATGTAAAAGTAATGTCCTAGATTGGGACAAGTGTGTGTAGTAATGTTTTCAAAAACTTTTTCCGAATGAAATATTTCGAATATAAGGATTTTAATGATTTACTCTTTAGTTATACCAAGTTTAACGCAGACTAAATTATAAAATACCACCATTTCAGCTTAATAATAAACTAACTAGTCTCTATAAACTACTTGGAACCCTTTTTCCCGTTCGTCCTTGTAACTTAACTATCACTAACCACCTATACATTAGTAGTAGTGGTTTCACTATCTAAGTTTATTGTGTATTACATTAGTATAGTGTTTAGATACATATAGGTATCTTCCGTTTAGGGTGGAGATAATGTTGTAGGTACATAAATTCTAATTTTGGTGTATACCCTTTACGCAATTATACAATACAGCACTGATTAAATAATCCACCAAATTGTAGTGTTCGTATTCGTGCTCCAATTACGGAATATAATAAGAATTGGAATTAATATCATTAGTTGAAATTATTAACATTCAAATGAATTTCTGTTTAATTTGTGTTTGTTATTATTATTATTATTATATTTGATAAAATATATTAAAATTTATTTCATTTTATTTGTTGTTTGCTATTTAGTATACAGGTTACGGGTGTAGCTCTCAAGGTCACTATTCGGTTAATCAAACCATGGGTAATAACTTTTTGTTAGGTTATTACGAATTATGTTTTTGATTGAAAAAACAAAATTTAAAAAAACTAAAAAACATGCTTTTTTATTTGAATATGAACTAAAAAATACAAAATTCAAAATAGTATTAGGATAAAGACATTGACAACAATATTAACTTTAATGTAAACAAAAGTATGGGGTGCTCTCTACTGAAAAGCTCTCTCTTGTAAAAAGAGAGCCATTAGGAAAACGTAATTAGAGAGCACCTTATGCTTTTGTTTATATTAAAGTTAATTTTGCTGTCAATCTATTCTATTCTATTTTAAATTTTGCATTATTTAGTTCATGTTGCAAAAAAGCATGTTTTTAAGGTTTTTTAAGGTTTTTTAATTTTTTTTTTGTTTAGTTTCGAAAACAAAATGAATTTTTGTGTTGTAGTTTCATTCTTCATTATTATTCCCAGGAGTGATGGAATGAATCCAATTCTTACCAAATAAAATATATATCGAATAAAGCAGAGGAAAGTTTTTATATTATTTTATAGTCACCGAAGTGGGTGAAAACTCACTTAAAGATACATACAGATCAAGCTAATAAAAGCATGTTAAAAAATGTAACAAAAGCGTTAATTAAAAATTATTTTATAGTTGAATCTAGTTGAGTCACCAAATATTATAATTGTTTTTTACTAATTCATATAATTAAATTTTAATGCAAACTGCTCTCCATTATTGTTTTGTTAAGATATTTCCAAATCCGAAACAAAAAATATTTTTCACGTCCCTGAAATTTTTCACGAAAAACCATGAAAAATATGTCACCGATTTGAATTGATATGACCTGATTGATGAACTGATTTAATTTTCGGAGTTATACAATCTTATTTATAAGATTTCAGACGATGTCACAATGTCACAAATTTAGAGTCAGTCAGAAAATAATATAACATTATTTGACATTAAATGCTCGATATAAGAAATCATACACATCTAGGATCGGAATCAAATCCATGACCGCTGGCAATCTAGACTAACGCTTTGCCTCTGAGCTACCTGAGATGCTATGGTAGGGGGATGCATATGACTATCACTATCTTGATGTTAGTGTATTATTAATTTGTTTATTTCGTAATAATAATTTATCTAATGAATAAATTAATTTAATAAATAAAATCAAATAATATTTGATTTTATCAATCTAGGATTTTGATCAGACTTAACACGATTTTAGCCGCCCCGTATTTAAGCCTTCCCTATTCAATACATGAAACAAAATTTTCTAAAAAAATTTTTGGCACGAGCCAGCCTGTTATGGAACAGAGGTACATAAAACAAAAAGTTTTTGTTGTTTATAAGTTACCCAAAAAAATTGTTTACTATTCGGTGAAAATTTTACAAAAGTCGGTGCAGCAATTTTAATGCAATGCCATAACAAATAAACTGCCAAAAAAATTTTAATATAGATTTTTGACATGTTTTATCATTTAATTAAACTTTAGTATCATTTTTATAGCAGGTATATGTAAATTTACAAAGGTATATTAAGTTTAGTCCCTACTTTGTAACGCTTGAAAATATTGATCGTAGAATGTCAAGTTCGTGAATGCGCAAAATTGGACCATGTTTGGGCAAAATGGGCAAAACTGCCTATCTTTGAAACTGTAAGAGATATAACAAAAATGTAAAGACAAAAAATGTTCCTTTTTTAAAACTAAACAACTTTTGTTATAAACTTTTTTACATAAATTCAGGATATGCCGGGTGTTTAAGCTATTAACTCAGTAGTTAGTTGCTACTTTAACGTGTTTTAAAAATAATTTCCATGTTCACACTCGATCAGCAGGTTTATTGTGTACGTGACGAAACTGTTGTTTGTAAAGTTTTCTTTAACAAATACGAATAATTTAATAATTTTTAATTAAAACACTAATGTCTTTTGATACCCATTTATAAGATTATATAAATTCCAAATTCAATATAATTTCACCTTTAATATAATTTCAAATATATAATATTGTCTTGTGTGTGTGTCATGGCTTATACTATAGACAAATACTGTCGTTACTTCCGGCACATGACAATCTATGATCCAAGTCACAACAGAACAAAATGAGCTTGGACAAAGGATTTCAGTGTGTTGTATATATTATTGTACACAAAATTGTTTTGTTCAAACAAACATACACTCATACACAACAATCTTATTTGAAAATAGATGAACAAATGTATTGGAAGCCTTTAAACTATATAGAGATATATTATTTGTTAATATAATATTGTAATATTCATTTCTAAATGTTTAAGCCTTAGATATATTGTACGATATCATCATAATCACAGATATCTTAAATATCTTTGGGTATATTTCATTGGGAAATCTATTCAATGCGATAATTGTAGAATTTAGTGAAGAATAGATTAATTTTAGATACGTTTTAACCGTTTGTAAAATAAATTGAAATCTAAGAATTTCATTCGACATGAAAATTTTATTTTGACATTTTCCTATATATTAGGCAATCGCTTCATTAAAGGTACTATGATTAGTACAAAAAAAAATTACATTTTGAGACCGGGACTCAAAAATGGTGTGAAAACACATCCTATATACAGTCCACAGTACAGCACGGTTTTTTTAATGATTAGTAACAGGCTAAATTTTTGTCAGTAGCTTCCTTTCGACGAGACGCCCAACTTTTCTCTCGCGAAAATTCTCGATTAGTTACTGATGAAATATTTGCTCTCGTCAAACAAACAAGTTACTCTCTTACGCGCTTCGCTAGTCACTATCATCGATAATTTTCGCGAGAGAAAAGTTGGGCGTCTCGTCGAAAGGAAGCTACTGACAAAAATTTAGCCTGTTAATAATCATTAAAAAAACCCGTGCTTTACTGTGGACTAATAGTAATAAAAATTTCTTTATAATGTTAAATTCCCATTTAAAACACGCGTCGGGCGCCACGAAACGAGATACTTGGGCCTAAAATCGAGTCTCACAACTGCACCGACGCTTGCGTCGAAGACGCTCCCATAAAATTACAACTTTACTCACCTATTAACGTATAGATAATGCGTTTATTAGGGGTATATAAGATTAAAGAGATGGTAAG
The DNA here is from genome assembly GCA_963920215.1 of Nineta flava. Lineage (NCBI taxonomy): Eukaryota > Metazoa > Arthropoda > Insecta > Neuroptera > Chrysopidae > Nineta > Nineta flava. The sequence goes on along the minus strand of OY986042.1, from coordinate 42,286,705 downwards.
ATCAATCCTCAATGATAAAGGTCAATATTATTTGTAATATCATTCATTAATATCGGCATAGTTCCTATCATAGTCGGCTGCAGCCACATATCCTACCAATTCCTAGTCTATACACGAAAATTCCTTCCACTCCACTCACATCCTCACATCATTAGGCATCACAATGGACCTTATGCTCCAAGTGTAGCCCGTCCAGAGCAGCCTCTACAACAATTTACCGATTGGTTCAGTGTTTTCTGCAACATGGGGCTGTCTATAATCTTCCGCGTAATGTACGACCTCGTGCATTTCGAAATGTGAACATTGCTCGGGTGCAAGCAAGTGTTGCCGGAAACCCCGAAACTTCCACCAGGCAACAAAATCAAAATTATGAAACTACAAATTAATGCCAGTTGCATTACTGAAAACGTTTATTATTGGAATTTATCAAATCCACGATAAAATAAGTACATTTAATCGACGATATTAAACCGACCCTATTGTTGTTATTCAATTGACTTAAATTGAACAAATGAGTCTGTTCATATTGTAAATAACAATATCTCCATGATATTCTCATATTGAAGATGACAAATGGGATACTGAATATAAGGAATATACGTAATAAATTTTGGTTATTCATTTCCTCACTCATAAGAGATACTGATATATTCGATTGTATACTATCAAATATATTTATGAATACATCGTACGTATAATGAGTATGACAATGTGCATAGGTTAAACTAGACCAAACTGTTCTAAATAATTAACTGAATCAATCATCTTATAATTGTTCCTACATATTGTTCTTAATAGTTATCAATACGTGAATTATGTTGATATTACTTAACTATTATTCAGTTTGATTCATCAATACTAAGAATTGAATGGAGTATTTTGGATTTATATCAAAACGGTTTGTTTGGCTTCATTTTCGTATATTTGATTACTTCAAATCTTGCAACCGACATTTCACGTACTTTTACTTAAATATTTATCATCAAACTTGGGACACGTATTAAATCTTCACAACAATACAATAATATGACCCCATTGAGATCATCTAATGCTTGAATTCGAAAATACGGCCTGGAACAGAAATCGGCAAACGTGGTGGAGGCGTTGTGAAGTTTTTAGGGGCAGTAAGTAAAAATACGAAGTTAAATGGTTTTTTTGTACTATGGGCCATAAAATTCGTGCCCTTTTTTCAAAATTGTATAATCATTTTGTGTCTCATTCAAAAAGTTTTCGTATCAAAGTTATTCATTACAAATACACTAACAACTTTTATTCGAAACATTTTCCCAAAAACCGAAGGTACAAAATGAGTATACAATTTTGAAAAAATGGCTCGACTCTTGTGCCCCATACTACGTTTAAGGCTAGAAAATAGTCTTATGGATCCACCTGGGATCCACTCACATAAAACAGTTAAGTGCATAACAAACAATTAATCTATGAGACAAAAAATGAAACGAAATTTCAAACTTTGCCCCAATTCCATATAAATTGCCCCAATCAGTTCATCAATTATTAATTATTAATAACATTAAAACTTTTTTACTATTGAGAGACACCCATCAAATTAGCAACGAGCTAAACATCACATACTGATGATGACTACCTTGTAGTCGAAATACGTATTTATAAAATACAAATAATTGTTATAGGAAACCTAGAGTCTCTTTGATTATTTTAATCATCTTTATAACAAAAAAGTCACAGAAGATATCTAATGACGATTTTATTTAAGGGATGCCTGTATCCAAATACATCTGTAAAACTAGGCCAATGACAGTTTGAATGTGCATTTTTAAAAAGATGTATCTCATAAAAATATAATTTGATTTTCTAGTAAATTTTAGAAATTTTTTGCAGTTTTTCTATATGGGTACATACATAACTTTTGACTTTTTAAACGGCTTAATTTAGTTTCACGTTTCGTATATTTGTTTCAAATCTTGCAAGCGATTTTCAACCTGCTTCTACTTGATTCTACGTGATTTCTATGCAATTTTGCACCATCTGGATGATATAATCATGGAACTAACACACCACGAAAAGGAAATTAGAACTTCGATAGGGTGGTGAGTAAAACTGAAGGAAGATTTTATTCTTAAAAAAAAAATCAAGTAAAAAAAAACTTTTTAATTAAATGGTTGTTTAATTTAAATTTATTTGGCACAACCGATGATCATCCCGAAAATTATATCAGAATTGTGACAAAACAGATCATTTAAGTATTTTCCAACAAAAGGTTTTTTTACCAAATGAACCTCATGATTTCATTTGATCAATACTCCAGATTAAAGAAACGCATGGAGACTATGAAAATGATTTTTTCCTATAAAAAATACCTGGAACATATTATAAGTAATTTTTGCATAAATTAATCTTTGTGTCGAAATTTCTGCGGCCAATGATTAAAATGACAAGTTTTTTGATTACACCGTAAGAGGAATTACCATTTTTGTAGTAAACAAAATATTTCATCTAAATTTTGTATCTAAAATCCTTTGTTTACTTGAGTGTAGAAATTGATGGGGTTTGAATTATCTAAATCTCCACGTTGTACGCCCATGAATTGATATGACCAAATTTTTCATATTCGTTGTTTTGTATGATAAAACACTATCACCATACCAAATTTTATTATAATCGCGCAATCCCTACTAATTTTTTAAAATGATTTATAAACTGTCACTTTAAGAACACAACGCCCAAGTTAAGGGCTAATAATTTAGCATAATCGTCTTGTTTTAAGCCATAGTGCATGTGTTAAAGCGTTGTTAAGACTTTTTAGAAACACTATATATATATATATATATATATATATATATATATATATATATATATATATATATACATATAAACACAAAAAATAAGCATCCAGATAAAAATAAAAGAACGGAATACGAAAAAAAGCATATCGTCACACATAATTTCGTATATATAAAAAGTATAGAGTAGAATATCTCGATTTGACATGATAAATTATGGTTTACGGAAATAAAAGTATGATTTTATAATAAATCAAATTATTATCATATTTGTGATAAAATAAGAAATATAAAAAGTACTATACAACAATATACAAAGTACAGGACATAGTGGCACGACATCGTTTGAAAGTGTGACTATTATTGAATATATTTAATAAAAAAAATCACATACACTTAATAACACTTTTAACTGGCTCAAATTTTATGCTAGGGAGGAAACTTGTATTATCGGCTTCAAAAGTGGCGTTGTTTATTAAAAAAATTTCAGTTGACTTGTACCATTTGGTTTTCGAAAAAAATGTTCAGAACATTAGTTGTTTGTATTTTTATAACGAATAACTTTTGAACGAAAATGGAATCGACACAAAGTGACAACAAAAATTTAAAAAGGAACGTTATTTATCTGGTTATTTATAAAACTACCAGTTGTTAAACTTTTAACAACTATGTTCATAAATTAGACATTGTGATAATCAGTGTGCTCTAGTTCTTAGAGGCGCTCTATTCAAAACTGGGAGGTTGCGATTCCCAACACGGACAGTTGGGCCGTTAATTGACTGAACTGTCGGCGTATAGACAAAGAACGAAAGTTTCCTGCAGTTTCCTTTCACCAATTCCAGAGAAATATCGGCATAGTTCCTATCAAAAAAAGTCGGCTGCAGTCGCACAACCTACCAATTTCTAGTCTATATTTTTGAGTTATATAGACTAATTGTTAAGATAAGAGTGATGTTAAGATACTTTACCCAAAACACTGTGCTTGTTTATGCAACTTTAAAAACACAAATGTCTGGATTCATACAAACATCAGAACCATATCAAGTTTTAATAGAATTGTATTCCTTTATTTATAAAGATGTGATGTGTGGAAAATGTGTTAGAAATACAATTGGGGCCCATGTAAGATTTTATTATGTTACGTAGATACGACGAAAACTCTCATACAGCTTGTTTCACTAAAGCAAGGAAAAATATCAAAATAATTTTTTTCAAAATACGCGGGCACTCAGCTGATTGTGAAAAAAATAAAGTCGTGAAAGAATGAGGTTATATCTTATTATACGTTGTGTCAAAATGAATTCAACAAACGAGTCTTCAAGTTTGATATTTGTACAATTCAAACTGAAATTGAGAGCTATACTTTAAACGTTGTGTAAGTATTAGTGAATTGATTTATTCATTGATTTATCCCGAAATAAAGAATCGTAGAAAATATTTAATCGATTATTTATTTGTAGATGGGCTTCAGGCATGGACAATAACCTCACCTTTTCACATGGTGTAATTTTAACGAGTATGATATTTAACGATAATTTCCCAAAGTTAAAATCAAACTACTCTGAGTAAGTAAAAATCAAATTTATTTAACTTACATGTACAAATTTACCAAACTTACTTCGTCTGGTTGATGTAAATTCGGCAAGCGATAATAATTTGTATGTGGATAGCCCGTGGTAATATATTCATTGTCTTAAATGTACAAATTTCCCATAAACACAGCAGTCCCGACGAAATTGTATAAATTCGTTTGACGATGGTTCTGAATTGTTCACCACGATACTCCAATTAAATGTACCGGGCGTTCCGAATTATCGATGGTGTATGAATGAATCCAGGTAATACGAAATCAAATAAAAGTCGAAATACCTTTTGTAAATGTGTAAGTTTTATTATTTTTAATTCGTCATGAAAACGTGGTAAATCAAACAGAACAATTTAGTACAGAAAAATAAATTTGATAATATTTTAAATAAGTTTTGTAGCTGTTTCCACAATGGAATATATAAGTGTAATGAATGTTTTTCTGGTGCTCTACACTATTTTTTTTTAACAAACATCTCCCTAACCTGTCGTAACGACATTCGGGGTGAAACCAGTTTATTATTATGCTGAGTATAATCGAACAAATCGCGCCCAAATACTATGCAGTAGGTGACTGCTTTATTACCTAAGCTTAATTTAACAATACAAAAATTAGCGCGCATTCTAGAAATTAAATTGAATTATTATAAATAATTAAATTAAATATTATGATATAGTTTGTTGACTATACAACTCAACAATATAGAAAATCCTTGTCCTTTTGGGGTCGGTATAAAAGATCTAGACAGGCTTACTTGCCAAAAAATACACTGCTATACAAATATATTGACACAAGCATGTTTATTAAATAACCTCGCACTGCTCGTGACGGTCTTCGGTCTTGGCTCTGCGTCCTTGATATAATGCAAAAAACCATACCATTCTAGCATGAATAGAAAGTAAAACAGGTAATTATTGGGTTTTTTACCCTTTTCGTGGGAGTTGTAATGGGAAAATTAACGTTTTCCGGTTTCTCCTGTAAATTTGAAGTTGTTCCGTGCCGAATACAAAAACCCGTATTCTAGTGAAGCGGAGTCACAAAAAAAATATATTTTAATTTATTAGACACATTTGTATATTCAACTACACCCTTTGATACTACGGTAATGTTTTTGTTCCTTACTTTGGTAACCAATAACAAATTCATTTAGACATTCATTCAATATTTTCAATAAAGATAATTTATATCTTTCACCAGTCCAAGTAGCCGAGCGGTCTAAGGCGTTATGTCTGCGCAGTATGCATACTTGGAAACTGTGAGGTTATGGGTTCGAATCCCGACATAGGCAGTTTGTCAATTATTAAAAAAAAAATGTCCAATCAAATTTAAAAAAAGTAAAATTATATATGATAGAAGTATTTGTGTATTCAAACAATATAGCGAATATGGTTTGATCTAACACACAAAGAAACGCAAAACTTTCGAGTGTGTTGTGTTAACTCAAGGAGACAGTGAACAAATAGACGTTGAAAGGAACATAGACAACAGAAATAAAACAGACAAAAAAGAAAACCTAGAAAACAGGAATACAACAAAAAAAAACCTTAACAATTCGCGTTCGTGTATTACATAATGTGTTAGATCTGACTTACCGTGCACCAATAAGAAGAGAATCTTCATCTCGTACAATCAACCGGAAGAAGTCAGAATGGCTGTCGTTACCGGAAAACCGGAACACATCTTCGGCGCCTGTTAACAAATAAATAAATATAATTATTATTATTATATATGATACCTACACAACAACGTATGGCCAAGGAACAAAAATGTGTCTACGAACAAGTTTATGAAATATGTTTCTTTTTTTGTTTGTTTATTTTTTGTTCAAGGCTAAATAATAATTTTTCATACTTTTTTTTTCTGGGCGAAAACAATATTTGTGTCACTTTTTATAATCTTACAAAAATATTTTATCTTATAAAATGAAAGAATGTGTATTAGTTTTTATTATTTCCCGTCCATCGCTTACAGTTCTTACCGGAAAATGTGTAATAGCCAGATACTTTTACCCAACACTACAGTCCATAAATTTTGGCGAAAAATTGATTTAATATACTCTATAAATCATATACCTAATAAAAAACCGTTGTGCAGGAGCTGCCTCAACTTAGTGAATTTCATATCTTTTGGAAATAGATATCAATCAAGTTATAAATGTTTATGGCGACCTGAAAATATATATACAGGATGTTTTGAAATTCATTCAAGAAAACTATACCACGGTGTAGAGCCTGCATACAACAAACAAAAAAGTTTAATAAAGTTTTTCGATTTGAGTCTTATTTTTTAAGATATAATCAATTAAACATTGATAAATTCAACCAATCACAAAGAGCGCATAGTGTAAGGAGGCGTGGTCTCAGCAGTAGAGCGGGGTGTCTTACATTTTAAAGGCTCGCAGACGGTAAGAGGTCACGTCTCCTTACACTATGCGCTCTGTGATTGGTTGAATTTATCAATGTTTAACTGGTTATATCTTAAAAAATAAGCGTCAAATCGAAAGAATTTTGTTTTATTAAACTTTTTTGTTTGTTTTTTGCAGCTCTACATCGTGGTATATATTCTTATATACATATATTCTTTCATTTGGTATTTGAAAGTATAAGTTCTATCATGAGTGTAGAATCGGTCACAAGGAAAGGGGAGTTTAGAAAAAGAAGAATACACAAAATATATTATTCTTAATATTAGAATAATCAATGTGTAAGTAGTAAAGTTGTAGAATATCAACGTTATGGCAATCATATATCTGATTTTTTCTAAAACTCTTAATATATAGACAGATATTTATGATTTTAATTTCCAATCTAAAATTGTCAATATTTCTGTAAATATTAGTGTAACAGAAAAAATAATACGAAACTTGATTGTAGTAAAATTAATATCCTCTAACTTTACTTCTTACACTTTTTTCGATTTTGCCAATATTAACAGAGATATACAAATTTTATTTTTTTTAAAAATTCATTTTATATAAATTTTATTAGCCATTTTTGACACATAGAATCGATTAACATTTGAAGAAATTTTGAGCGAAATCTTGCCATCGGTACAACATCAATAGCTCTATTTCCTTAATGACTGATTTTTCATAAATATTAATACGACCCATATTTCTAATTAAAACAACACATTTAAACAATGACAACTAATTATAATTGATATCTTGAATTCTTAAACTTTGGTCGAATATTTCACCACTTTGATGACATCAGCTTTGAGTGAAATCTAGTGACAAATAATGGTTGTCTTAAATTTGAAAAATGAATGAATAAATTTTAAAGTAAACTATCATTTACGACGTAAAAATCTACCCAATATTAGGTTAAAAGTAAAACAGGAACGTATGCATTTAAATATTATTAATGCATTTAAATATTACGCTATTACATTTAAATATTATGGTCTCTATTTATTAAATAAATATAATTTTTAATAAGCATATTATTATTCAAATATTTTTCCAAATATACACCAATTTTCGTAAAATGAATAAAATATTAGCATACAAAAATTATGTAAAACTAGTACAACTTTCGTTTGTAATAATAATAATAATAATTATTATATTTTAAAAGAACCGACTTTATTATGATTCGTTTAGTTTGGCTTTTTAAAATATTCTTTTGTAATAATATTATTAAACGTATGTTTCTATGTATAGTTTGTTAATATTTTATCTCGATACAAATATAGAACTTTCTAGGTAAGTACTAGAATATTCTATGCATAATATGTTTCAAAAGTAATATGAATACTAAATAGTCTTGAATGTTAAAATTTGCAAACTATATGGTTTGTTTAATATTTACAAAGAAAAATTAAAAAGAAGTTTAAATAATTGAATAGCAAAAAATTAATGACATTTCCTGACATAATTTTATGTTTCACAGATTATATAGGGTGTTACCAGATATAAAATTTTCTTCTATAATATTCTCAAAAGAATGAAGAATCACTGATAAGAGCTCTGAGCAACGTCCGTCTGTCTGCCTGTAAACATAATTACTCAAACACGAAAAGCATAACACGCTGCAATTTGTGTAGGTGTTCTAGACCTAAAATATATGGTCAAGTTTGTGAATGGATAAAATCGGACGAGGGGGAAAATATTCAATATTAAATAAACCTTTTCCTTTTTAAATAAACAACTTTTGTTTGAAACTGTTTTCCATATACACTGTATATACCGAGTAGTTAATCAATGGACTCATTTGATGTTCTTTTCACTTGTTTCAGAGTCTCAAAATAATATTTTTTTTAACCAAAAAACACACTTTTATTTGGTAACGCACTAAAAAGGAAAAAGTAACAAATAGTGAAAAACGTAAGGCGCTTTGATTTAGAATTCAATTACAGTCTTCTCAAAGAAATTTTCACTACCCCATACTTTTACAATAATTTTCTTCCTTGCTATTTTGTGGTTTCGCTACCAATAATAGCGATATCTTAGTATTTTTGAAAATATTTTTTTTAAAGTTTCAAAAAATTTGTCCATCGTTTCTATGTAAACATGCCTGATCTAATCAAGCTCAAAATGCATACCTTGTTCGTTCAAAATATTTCCTAAAAGAACCGTTTTAAGTTTTACAAATTTCGAAAAAATTAAATTAGTATTTTGATAACTATTGTAAATTATTATTACAAACCTTTCATACGTGAAATAATCCATTGTTTAATATTAAATGTGGATACAGTTTCATATTTTAATGTTCTGCATAGAAATTTTTTTGCAACTTGTAATCATTTATCTAGTAAATTAATGATGATATTTTGTAAGGCATTTACGAGATAAAACAAACATAAACAAAGCTTTGTTTAAATTATCTTAAGGTATATTCAAAGTATACTTTTTATCAAGTAAGTTTAATTTAAAATTTATTGTGCAATTAAAATATTTTAATTATAAATTATTATTTTAATGATATAAATAATAGTGAACAATTATCTTGTGTCTGCAAATAACTATAAATAGTGTATACAAACTTCAGAGTGCTCATTGAATGTCTAGACAATAACTGCAATGAAAAAAAAAACTTTGATAAACTCTCTAAATTTTAATAAATGAAAAAGGTTATTTACACTAAAAAATAAAGCGACCTAGATATTTCAATACAAATGGGTTTTGGGCATAAAAATACATATTTTTCTTAAATTATACTTCGGCTATCCTCTATGCGAGATTATTATTTTAAAATTTTTTATTATAGTGAGTACACTATAATAAAATATATAGTCGTATAGTTGAAATATATAGTTATATAGTTTAAAATATTGATCACAGACAAAAATTTTAGTATTGGTGTTCATAAAATGACGTAATTAGTTCATTGTGGCAAAAGTATCTGTTCGTCCGTCTGTCTGTCAACACGATAATTCAAAAACGAAAAGAGATAGCCGGCTAAAATTTTGTATGTGTGTTCTAGAGGTAAAAATTAAGCTCAAGTTCGTGTACAAAATTGGACTATGTTTGGGCAAAATGGAGAAAACTGTCTAACTTAAAAACCGTAAGAAATACCGTAAGAACAAAAATTAATTAACAAAAAAAGCTCCTTTTTTTAAATTAATAACTTTTGTAAGAAACTTTTTTTCATAAATTTAGTATATACCAGGTATTTAAGCAATTAACTCAGTTAGTTGTTATTGTCACTTGTTAATTTTTTGAAATATGAATCTTTAAAATCACCTTGTCATGGAAGCAAGCTTTTACATCCCAACTCAAAAGTTTACGATATATCAAATGTTTTAGAGAATGCACTGTCAGCTGTGAAAGTACAGAAAAATGTCGCTTATTGTTTTATTTTTTTGGATGGTAATTTACTTCAAAAAGGCCAATCAGTATGGTCATTTGTCAAATAATTGAATTTCAAATAATATTTATAATATATTTTATCACTTTTAATCAATAAGATAACAAAAAATTCGTTACGCAGGAGCTGCTTCAACTTAGCGAATTTCCTTAGAATAAATCACTCTCTAGTGATCACAATTTTAGTCTGATCAAAATGAATGTCTGATGTCATATATGATTTTAGCATTTGCAAGTCCAATTTTCTCAATAAATGACATACGTCGAGGCGAATGGGGGGAGGTATCAAAAAAGAAGAAAACACAAAATATAAAATATCTCTCTTAATATTAGAACAATCGAAAAATGCGTAAGGAATAAAGTTGTATAAAATCAAATTTGCTACAATTCATCACCTTATCATTTTTGCTCAAACTCTAATGTGTACAGAGATATTAAGGAATTTAATTTTCAATATTAAACCGTCAATATTGCTGTAAATATTATTGTTACAGAAAAAATGATAAGAAACAAAATTACAGTAAAACTTAGTACCTACAACTTTACTCCTTAAAAAATTTTTCGATTTTTCAAATTTTAAGGGAGATATCTCAAATTTTATGTTTCCCCCTCCCTCTAAACCCCCCTTTCCCCTGGTCCGATTTTACCCATTAACGAACTTGACCTTTTGAATATCAAAAGCGCCTCAAATACCAAATCTCATTCCAATAAAATGAAAACTGTGACCGCTAGAGTGATTACAGACACATATATATATATATATATGTATATATATATATATATATATATATATATATATATATATATATATGTCCATAGATATATATATATAAATTTTACAGATGGTGATTTTTGACATCTACAAGGTAGGATCGATGGACATTTGAAGAAATTTTTGCGAAATTTTGACTTCGGTACGGGACCAATAGCTCTATTTCCTTTCAGGAAATTCGCTAAAAAGTATTAAATATTATTTGAATTTAAATTATTTTACAAATGGTCTTACTTTACTGTCAACTCATTGATCTTTTGGAAGTAAATGATCAGCCAAAAATAAAACTATTGGTGCACATTTTCTGTACGACTTAGTATTTCACTGAGGCTACGAGATAACCTCACCGTGCCTCGTAACCGAGGACCGAGGCGAGGCGAGGCGAGGTTCAAAATTTTAATCCTCGTTACTAACCGAGGCGAGGCGAGATATGTTGTCCCAAAAACCTCGCCTCGGCCGAGGCAAATTTACTATAAGTAAATTTAAAAAAAAAATAATATGCTACATGTATTTTTACAAAAGACATGAAGCAATAGATAGATTAGATGCATTAAATTATATGCCATGATTACTTTTTATAATAATAATAATAAATTTGTTCATCGCTGGTTTGCAAATTTTATAGAGAAAAGTAAATGTACTACTTTTATTTTGTTGATCGACTGCATATTCTTCTTTAGAGAAAAAAAAATTGTGCGGTCGGGGGACCCCGTCAGGAACGAAGTTCTTTACGTCATTTTTTTTAACTCTAAACGTGATTTAATATGTAGATTTCTATTGATTATATTAGTGTATTTTTGTCACGCAAAAAACCGCAGCCTTCTTTTATTCAACTCTCTCTCTGTTTCTCTCTTATTTGTATATTTTATTTTATTTTAGCGAATTTACGGAAAGGAAAAGCTCTAGTCTCGTACCAGAGTCCAAATTTTGCAAATATTTTTTCATCATTATATGCCCATCGATCCTACCTAGTAGATGTCGAAAATCATCGTCTCTAAAATTTATATATATATATATATATATATATATATATATATGTATATATAAGTTTTTTTACCATATTATGTACATTCATGCAAAATAAGTCAAAGTTAATAATAATTTTCCCTTGGAGGCGAGGCGAGGATGATAGCTAACCCAACCGAGACGAGGCGAGGCTAGTCAACATTTTGCCAAGGCAGAGGCGAGGCGAGGTTGATATTTAAAAAAGCGAGGCGAGGCGAGGTGATCCCAAAACCCCGCCTCACCTCGTGCCTCGTGAAACACTAGTACGACTCGATGATACATTTACGTAATCGATTGTACATATACTGAAATTATACTGAGACATAAATTATTAGTCTGCAATTGATACAAATAATTAATTGACTGACGTCAACTTATTAATAAATAGAATCGATTTAATTGTATCTTGAATTCAATATATATTTGACTCAACCAACACAACTGTGTATAATAAAGAGAATAGATTTATTGTCTTTGTGTGAGTTAATAATATTACTGACGTCGTATAAATGAGAGTTAATTATTTAAACCTTAAATGTGAAATAGCACACTTTAATGTGTACTTAAAATTCACGTATACATTGGTATGCTGCTACTTCATGCAACTTTATGCGACCATACTATGTATCTGAAGCTATATACAGGATGAGTCAAAAGTCATGGAGTTTATTGAAAGGGTGGATAGGGGATAAAATTCTAAGGTGAAAAGTCCTCGGAAATTTTTGCGCGTGACCCACCGTTAATTAGATATTAATTAAATAAAGTAACCAATTAGAGAAGCGCGTTAACGTAATAAGAAATGGTGGGCAATGAACGCAGCGGCAGCAGAGAGATTAAACCTGAAAACTATATTTTTCGTTAAAAAATTTAAGCAACGACCAATAATTTAACTCACTAAAATATTGAAAAACCTATACTTAAGAATTTAATAATGTTTTTTGCACTGATCAAATCAATTAAGCAATTTAGACTTATTAACTCGACTTCCAAAAGGAGGATGGTTCTCAATTCGTCTGTATTTTATTTTATTTTTTAATGTTTGTCACCACAGAACTCCGTCCTTTATGAACCAATTTTGAATTTTGTTTTTGTTTTCAAGGGTTTGGTTTCTCATTGGTCCCATTGTCACCAAATCGCATTCTGATGAGGGGATCCTCGGAAAATGCTCAATTTATATGTGATAACCGATTCCTGCGAATTTTTTTTTTTTTGAAAGGGTAAACTCATTCGGACTCATTTCCGACTCCAAAAAAAAAATTTTTACAAAAAAAACTCCAAATGCATGTAAAAAAATGAAAATCTGTTATGAAAAAATGCACTAAAAATTAAAAAATAAAAATTCACTCCAAAACAAAAAACCAATTGCCTGTAAAAAAAACAGCAAATCTGCTAAGAAAGAATGCACTAAAAATTAAAAAAACAAAAAAATGGATCAAAAAAATGAGTTATAAAAAATTCACTAAAAAGTAGGTCGTTTAGTAGGTCTACCCATATTCAGACAAATAAAAAAATCAGTTATAGAACTAAAAAGCGGGAAATAAAAAAGTTTTGACAAAATGGAAACCCGACTTCAAAAATCAAATATTCTAATACCAAAAATGCTCTAAAAAGTAAAAAAATAATTACATACTCTTGTGTCAATTTTAGTTCACCTAAGCAAAAAATTTTAAATATATATATGTACAATTATTGTTATTTTTGGAGGCGGTGTCCAAATTTTATGTGAATTTCTCTATGCTGACACTGACTCCAAAAATAACAATAATTGTACATATATATTTAAAAATTTTTGTTTAGATGAATTAAAATTGACACAAGAATATGCGATTATTTTTTTACCTTTTATTGCATTTTTGGTTTTAGAATATTTGATTTTTGAAGTCGGGTTTCCATTTTGTCAAAATTTTTTTTATTTTCAATTTTTCGTTAAGTAAATTGAAAGTTCTCAAATATTGGGAAGTGTTTGATTTCAGTCCGATTATCGAAAACTGAGTTTTAATAAGATCTTGAATCTTTGAGGTATCCTGATGATAATTCCAAAAATTTTATTTCAAAGAATTTTTACACTACTGTACCGATCGATTCCAAAATCTAATCAGCTCTTAACTTAAAAAAAAACAACGTCAAATGCCGCCGTAAAATTTCATCTTAAGAAATCTAATAAAAACTGAATAATTCAGTAATTAGATTTTTCGGAAAAAAAGAGGTAAATGTTTTTTCCAAAATTTTTTAAAATTCTACTATAAAAACAGTACCGGATTTGAAACGCTTAAGGTTGACTTGCTTTACGTTAGTGATGGGGAGAGCTCGCTCTCCTCACGTATCTCTGCTGACGCAGCATTAATTCCCCACCATTTATTTTTCCGTTAACGCGTTTCTCTTATTGGTTACTTTATTTAACTAATATCTAATTAACTGTGGGTCAAGTGCAAAAATGTCCAAGGACTTTTCATCTTAGAATTTTATCACCTATTCACCCTTTCAAAAAATTCCATGACTTTTGGCTCACCCTGTATTAGTATAATAACATCACATTATGGTTTAAATGGTTCATATAATAATTTTAACATTAAAATGATTATATGATGCTTTAAAATGGTATACAATTAACTATTATATGGAACATTTACCGGTGATTAGCTAAGCTTGTTGGTGGATGCTCACTTAGCATACTCGTACAAGTATATAAAGCGCTATAACTTTTGAAACTATGTGCTGTTAAGTGTATATCATTTAAACGAACTCACGGAAAATTGTATCATAATTTAACCTTAAAATATGATTTTAATAACAAGGTACATGAAAAAGTATTCGTATTAAAAAAGTTGCCGACCAACAAAAAACAAATTTTTGAGGCCCAAATTAAGTAGCTTTGCTATGTACAGTTACAATGCGAGTTTTTCAAGTCACGAATCTGTTTTTTTCCTACTAGTATTATTAGGTTGTTTCAATAGTTTTGGCCGTTTTAATGTCATGGTTTTTGTAGCTCCATATCTCAATAAATATTTATTCTACTGTGTCGTGATATATACTGATCGATAGAGAATTTTGCTCTTTTACTCTTTGTTATACATTTTAATTTTTTGTCTCTTTTCAGGTTATTACTATATGATGTCGTTAAGCGATTTTCGGACAATTTTACTCTACGAATTCATATTGAACCAAAGCGCTCCCGAAACAGCCCGGAAAATTAACCACATTTGGCAATGATAGTGTTATTGAACGCACTGTTCGACGTTGGTTTGTGAAATTTCGTTCCGGAGATTTTAGCCTCGAAGATGAGCCCCGAAGTGGTCGACCTAGAGTAATCTCAGAACGAGGATTTGAGGACCCTGGTGGAGACTGACCCATCACAAACGGTGCGTGAGATGGCAAAATAACTGGGCGTCAGCTCCCATGCGGTTTTTGATGGTTTAAAACGTAGTGGAAAGGTCAAAAAGTTCGAAAAGTTGGTGTCCCACGAAATTGTCACTTTTCACAAATGACCGTCCGAAAATTAAACGAATTGAGCGTTGAAGTTCTGCCACACCCACCATACTCGCCAGACCTCTCGCCAATCGACTACCATCCTTTCAAGCACTTCGATAAGTAAAAGTGCACTGATTCAAATGGCGCTTGTTTAATAACTACGATAGATTAGATAGATTGTAGAGGCTGCCCTGGGGGGCCTACACTTCGGCCATAAAGTCCATTGTGATGCCTAAGAATGTAAGAATTTGAGTGAAGTGGAAGGAATGTTTGTGTATAGACTAGGAATTGGTTTGATAAACGGCTGCAGCCCACTATGATAGGAACTATGCCGATATTCATTTGGAGTTCGTGAAGGAAACTGCAGAAAACCGACTCAAGCATAGCCGGTTACTTCGTTCTTGACCATACGCCGATAGTTTAGTCAATTAACCGCCCCCTTTTTTTAATAATTGACAAACTGCCGATATCGGGATTCGAACCCATAACCTTCCAGTTTCCATGTAGGCCCACTGCACGTATACGCATAGTACGATTAGTGAAATATCAAGTTTCCTGATTCAAAATAATTCAACGAAATTTTCTGTTGTTTTCTTTGGACGCGATAGTGAAAAAATTGTATGAGAATCTAATTTTGAAATACCTACAGTTGAACAACGACAACGATACAGTTTTTTGTTTTTATAGATGATACTAATCGTTTATTTTCAGTAACGATTGTTTAAAATTATATTAAATATCTGATTTTTATACCGGTATGTATAATATATACAAAGGGTAACATGGATTTGAAAATTTCATAAATCGATTCTATTTATTGCCCTATTAAATAGTACAATATGTCTAGAATATTATCCTAAAGTTTTGAGTCCATTAGAGTATAACTATATTCAAGCAGCTGCTTAGCTATTATTTGTCTGTCTTTAATCGCGTATTTCTGAAAACTTTATATTGAAGTCGGTTAACATGATTTCTCAAAAAATTATGAGCCGATCGTGTTCAAATTTTGTACACTTCTTCGAGATAAGAGTGACTAGTGCTTGAACGAAGGATTTTTTAAAATCGCAATTATTGTTACAAGGTAATAGCTGTTAAATTATACCAAAAATAGTACCTTTTTGTACAACACTTTGCCAAAAATTCAAATTTTCATTTATTTCCTTCGTCCGAGTTATATATCTACTAACAGAAATAGTTTGGTTTTTTAATTTCGGGTGAATCTATCATTATAAGTTATTCTGACTACGCGAAGAGAATTTTATTTTGAGAGGTCCTAGGAAATGAGAAAATTTCACAAAATATTTGTCAAATGATTATCTTTGTACACTCTCGTTCATAAAAATTGAACCAGTTCAAACATTCAACTAACAAGTGTTATTGTATGTAATATACATATATTTAGTAATATATACGTTTAGAATGTGACTTACTGGTGGTTAAAGTTTTATGAACGGGTGTGTATATATTTATTGCATTTATTAAAAATTAGAGAAAATATGCTGTTTTTAGCCTTCGAATCAAATGAAATCTCTTAAGTTTAGTCTCGAACTTGTAACAGTTGAAAATATTGATCGCAGAACAAAAAATTTTTGAATATATGTTTATAAAATGATCTAATTAGTCCATTTACGCATGTCCACTTGTTCGTCAGTGGACACAATATCTCAAAAACAAAAAGAAATAATGACCTGTATTTCGTATGTGTGTTCTAGAGATAAAAAGTAACTACAAGTTCGTGAATGAGCAAAATTTGACCATGGCAAAAAGTTATTTTTTGCCATCTGTTATCATTATTTTAACCTTCCATCGGGCGCATTTGATCTGACAGACACAGGGCTGGTATTTTGTTATTTTGCCTTGGCCTTATGCTGTGTTTCCACCTGGTATTTCCAGTAATTGTTTTTCTTTGCCTACTTTAGGCAACCCTTTCAGTTAGTTTTTCCTTAACCTTCATTACGAAAAGTTATTCACGTATTGTTCAGCTAAGTTAATTTCACCCTATTTCGTCATATTTTTGAAGGGGACACAGTCCTGGAAGATTTACTGAACCTATTTCCGAAGATTAATATAGATATAAATACTGTGAACTTTTTTCACTATTTTTTATCTTTACTTTTTTTGCCTAACGATTTTTTTCTTATATAAAATATTAAGTTAATATTTTTTACTTCATACGACTTTTGATAGTAGGTCAAATACTAATTTTATGACAAAAACATAGTTTTTATACAGAAGGCTTGCGTTTTTTCTTCTTTTGACACCCCAATTAATGGTATACCTCACCGGGAAGTTGTATAAGTGAACTTAATCAGGTGCTTATTATGCTTTTTGAATGTGTGTTTATTACACTACGGCCGATTCAGCAGTCGAACATATTGAGCCTGACGGAAGGTTAATAAATGTTAATATTATTGTATTATTTACAGTTATTTGCATGTACAGTTATTTGCATGTTAGCTCTGTATTTCTATAAACTCCCTGTACAAGTAATAAAAACTTAAAGAAATCAAATAAAAAAATCCAAAAAGTGAAAAATTAACAAAACATAAATGAAATTGAAAATGATAATAATTATTATTATCATTTGAAATAAATATGAAGAAAATTAGAAATAGTATATTTTATGATGATATTTATAATGACATATACTTTGTTTTGTGATAAACAACAACAATGTTTTATTCCCACGTACTTACAAAAAAATAGAAAAGAAAATGACTCTTATCGCTTGTAAACAATAAATTCTATACAAGTTTTATCATCACCATATAAAATTGCACTAGACGAACACAGTCAAAGATAGCCTAGAATCTAGATATACATATATAGCACACGAATGGGACCCTACATTCTACAAAATATCTTAAAACGTAAAACTAAAAACATCATTGTGAAAGATAATAGGTAAGAAGAACACTACTATAATACAGTATGTTTCAAAAGTTGTTATCTGATTTTGTCAGAAAAAGGTAAAACCCGCAACAGAAAAGATAATACTTTTAATTTTTGATACTTGACAAGTTTACTCACGTAATTATGATAATAGCTCAAAGTGTGCTTGACCCGTATGCCAAGGTAAGAATCAGTATCTTCGTTTAGTTAAACCTAAGCAAGCCCTAAGCAAAGGAGAGCCTATGAAATCACTACAATAAATAATAATTATGGGATTTTATGTAACTCTCAATCTATAACAGAGGCCACCCACAGCATTATTATACCTGGTATATAATATATACCAGGCTATATTAAGTTTTGTCACGACTGTGTAACGGTTGAAAATCGCAGAAAAAAACTTTGCTATAGATATTCATAAAATGACCTAATTAGTCCATTTTCGCATGTCCCTAAGTCTGCCCATCTATCGTCCGTTGAACATTCGTCGAGTCCATCTGTGGACACGATAACTCAAAAACGAAAAGAGATAGCGAGCTGAAATTTGGTATGAATGTTCTAGAGCTAAAAACCAAGTTCGTGAATGGGCAAAATCGAACAATGTTCGCACATAACGGACAAAACTGTTTTTCTTTGAAACCGTAAGGATAAAGCAAAAGATTAAAAACAAAAAGTGTTTTTAAATTTTTTTCAACTTTTGTTTAAATTTTTTTTTCATTAATTTAGTTATACCGGGTATTTAAGCAATTAACTCAGTTAGTCGTTATTTTCACCAGTTTTATTTAACCTTTATTAATTTTTAACCTTAATGATGTGAATGAAGGACAAAGCATTGTAGCCGATTTAGATATGAACCATGCCGATATTAATCTTAAGTTTGTGAAGGAAACCGGCAGTAAACTCTCACAAGCATAGCTGGTTAGTTCGTTCTTGGCCACACAGCGACAGTTTAGTCAGTTAGCCCTTCCACTAATTTTAATTGACAAACTGCCACTGTTGAATTTCGAACCCGCAAACTTCTAGTCCTAAGCAGAACGCGTTTAAAATCATTACAAAAAGAATGGTAAAAATCCGAAAATTGAAACTAATTAAAACTAAATTTTGCAATCAATGTTTGATATGAAGATTAATAAATGATGAAATGATACAAGATGAATGAACCATAAACAAATTGGATAGGGATCGAACCTACGAACTCTGGTTTCTGGACCAGTGTTCTCCCAACTAAACTACCAAGGTGCCACTAACTGTATAAAAACAGAAAAAAATTGTATACACTTTAAAATTCACTTGAACACTTACAAGGATGAATAACTTTTGATATACATTGTACTTTATAAATACATATATAATACTTTTACCTCTAAAATATTTTCTGTTTTTGTAAAATACCGTATATTGAAGAGAAAAACGACAAACTTTATGACATTTATCATTTTCTTAAGAACATACATATATACCCCGAATACACCGAAAAAGCATACAATAAACAACCAAGAAACCAACAACAATACAATAATTTAATAAGTTTTTCCTTGAGGCGTAGTTATATATTATATATTATTTTGTCTTCTTTTTTTTTAGTTCTTTGGAAAAAACAAAAACGTTTATCATCTCATAAGAGAGGTAAAGTAACCACCAATCGTATTAGATGGTGGGACGCCAGAATAAACTATAAAATCAAAATAAACTATGTATTTATATTTTTCATATATTTTTTACATAAAAAATAGATCATTTAGGATACAGTAAAACATACTCACTATGTTTAATTTACATCTTCGTATCATAGATCCCACGAATATGAGAGAGTACATATGTACATATACATTAAGCAATGTGCATGAGAAGGAGGTCTTATAGGTTTGATATACAAGCACATTTTTCATAACTGTTCGAGTGGTCACCAACCACTCAAACCTATAAGACCTCCTTCTCATACACATTGCTTAATGTATACATATGTACTCTCTCATACTCGTTATGAATATTATTCACTTTTTTGAAAAATATGCTTGTTTATCAAACCTATAAGACATCCTTCTCATACACATTGCTTAATGTATATATACATATGTACTCTCTCATACTCGTGGGATCTATGATACGAAGATGTAAACTAAACAGACGGTATAAACCTATCCGCTCTGTGCGTAATCACGGTAGGGAGTGCCAAATCGACACTAGCGTACGCAGTGGATAATTTAGGCGGTAAAGGACGGTATTTAAATATATACAGTGTATTAATACATACATTTAATACATAAAGAGTAGCAAGAGTAAGACTTCACGTGTAAAGTATCAGGCAGCGTTTAAGCACCTAGCAAAAATTGAATAAAATTTCTGAAAATTTATTTCAGGGCATATAATTCTGTAGCTGAAATTCGATGTTCATATTTAGTTTGAAACTGAAAAACAAATATTTATTTATTCAACTACCTAAAACCTTTATTGATAAAGGTTCTTTTTTTGCTTGCCAATATTTTTTTATAGTTACATTAACTTAACCTACTGTTTACTAACTTTTGATAACTTTTGTAATTAATTATTAATTAATTAAACCAATTCAATACTTTTTAAAGAATTATGTCAAAAGAAAATATATATTATGACAACATAAACAGAAAAAACATTAGTCATATTAATTATTTTAAATGAATAAAAATAATAATTTAGTTGATAAACACACAGAAGATAGCGCTAAATTTGACTTTATTCAATTAACAACTTTTATATTGTTTTTTTAATTAATTTTACTTCTATTTTATTGCTAATTTCACACAAAAACTTCACAGGAACAAATATTAATTGTAACTTTTTTTTAAGATGAACAAAATGTTTTTTTAATTGATAATAACAAATTTGTATTGTGAAGTCCCATTTCATTCATAATAAAAAGATCTGTAATAGTCTCCTTTATTCAATATTAAATAAAATAGTAAAAAAAAATCGAAAAGGTGATTTTTTTTATATTTATTGAAGTACAACGAAAAAAGTTATTGATATGCGAAAAAATGTATTGAGGTTTGAAACAGTCCAAAATATGGTATAAACGGTCCAGTTTTGACCTCAATGGCCAATGAATCTTAGATATATATCTTGGTGAATTGTACTTTTACTATATTGTATCTCATCGATCTCAAAAAGGTTAATACATTTTTTGCTTTATAGAACCTTTAATAGATACAATAGTTCATGTTTGACCAATGTTATTACAACATAATACCATTTGCCTGAAAGAAAGAACAATTTACTTTGAAAGGTCGTAAATTATTGACTTGGAAATTGTCTATGATGCAAGGTTTTATAACTTTTAAATGAAGAATGTTATTTTTGTATAAAAATCATTCTATCACTTAATTTATGATAAATTCTTTTTGTTATTAAAATAGTTTAACCTCTATTTCTCTTTTCATCCCTTTATATAGTGTAATATTTAATCGATTTTAAATTGTTGATTCATTGCGGATGTTTGCGAGGTTAAGACATAATTTTTTTAAGCTACATTAAAGCTGACATTAAAGGTTTGACATTAACAGAATAATATTTTGTTTTGTAAGACATTATTCTGGATAAGAAGCCATCATCTGGTTTGTTTACCATACAATATAGTAACACGGCCAAAAATGAAAACTCCTAAAATCCCGTTGAATGTAATTTGGAGGTAGAAAAACATTGTAGAAAATTTTTTTATACAATGAAAATTTACCTCGACTTGAAAATGTCATATTACAAAAATCTGTCCGAATAGCCAGCCATGTTGCGTGACGTTATTAATCCGTGGAATGTCAGTCAATGCTAACATAAGTGTCAACGTATAAATATTTTTCGGTGCCTTCTTGTAATAATACTAAGATTTATTACTGTGCCAAACGTGGAAACTATTTTGATGATTTCGGCTAATTTTTATCCTTTTTTAGTTTTTATAACTCGCACTTTGGAACTTTATATAGGTACAAATAACACTGACTGCTGAACAGAAAATGGCCAATGACATCACATCATATCAATAATTTCAAATTCAGTAATGGACAAATACGTATCATAGCCTACCTAATAAGTTAAAATAAACGGATGTCAAAAATTTCCGATTTACAAATTTTACCATGTTTCTTGGTTCGTATATTAACATTGAGTAATCTTATTTGTCAATGTATTTAAGGACCACAAAAGTTTTTTTTTGGAAAATATTTTGAATAAAAGTTGTTGGCACAAATCCATTATAGAATTTTGAAAAATGGGCTCTACTTTTATGACGAATGTATAATTTCATGAAATCAATTTTTACTCATTTTTAGTTGTATAGATTTTTATACCCGGTATGTAATATATACCAGAGTATAAAAGTTAAGTTTTTTTAACGTTTGAAAATATTGAAAGCGGAAAAAAAAATTTGGTATAAGTGTTCATAAAATGATCTAATTTCTCCATTTCCGGAAATTTGTCTGTTCGTCCGTCCGTCCGTCAACACGATAACTAAAAAACGAAAAGAGATAGCGATCTGAAATTTTGTATGTGTGTTCTAGAGCTAAAAATTAAGAACAAGTTCGTAAATGGACAAAATCGGATTATGCCAAAATAGGCAAAACTACCTATCTTTGAAACATTAAGAGATTTAGACAAAAAATGTTCGTTTTTTAAAATAAACAATTATTGTAAGAAACTTTTCTACACAATCTCAGTATACATCGGGTATTTAATTTACTTCTGCGCGTAGTTGAAAACAGCTGTCCGTTGTTGTCAGTGTTCCCATTCGTCACATAACATATCATGCATATCATATACTAGTCATCATACATATACTAGTATATAATTTCAAACAACTTTGAAACAACGCGCGCCGGTACTCATAATGCCAACTGAACCATAAAAAATAACCTTCTGCTGCGGACATGAAGAAAATGCTTTTTTTACGCATATTTTATCAAAAAACTTAACAACCCAATGGTCTTCATTCTCCCAAAGTTTTAAGGAAAAATATTTCTAAGGAGTTGAGGAAAGTATGTGTCGAATTTCAAAATAACTCGAAGTAAAAACAGTCGGAATCGTGCATTTTAATTCACCATGTTTATGAAGATGCATGCAAAATTTCTGCAACTTACATAACGATTTTCTCAAAAACGCCATAGTGATAAATTTTCAAAAAAATTCAGCTGATTTCTGAGGATTCATTTTACTAATATTGTGAATTTGGTGAATTGTGAAGTTCTTGACGACCTAATAATAGTTTGAAAATACCTTAAACAGTAAATAATTTTGATTATAATATAATAATATTGTACTATATATGTCCAAATATTTACAACATTACTAAAATTGGATTTGAAAACTTCGGAAAAGATAATAAACTACAAAATTATTTTTAGTCTAGTTAGAAGATTATATTTAGCAACAAAATAGGAAGGTAATTACTGAAATAATAGCTGATATCTTCGAAAAACATATACAAATATTTCATACCTGAATTTTTTAGATAACAGAAAATAGAAAATAAATAATATTATAATTTTAAAAACTTCTACAGTACTATCCTTTTAAAAAAGATAAATATTTACATTATATTGAGAACAAATTAAAAAATTATAATACAATATCGTTATAGAATTGAATAAGTAATCGTATTACTTACTCTCTGAGACTACTAAAACTAAAAATTAAATTTTGTATTATATGATAATAGTATAGTTAAAAAGCTTCTGTATTGAAGATAATAACATATAGTATAGTATTCTAATAACTCCACTAACTTTTTATTCATAATAATAAGTTTTTCGTAGTTTGATAATATAAACTTAAAAGTTTTCTATTTAACTTTTCCATATGAATGTTGTGTAACCGATATTATTGTATAAAATACTAACTTATGGTAGAATAAAAACGAGTTTGGTATGTTCAAGTAGTCAATTTTGAATAATAATATATATAACGTATGAGTATATCAATTCTAGGAAAAATAAAAATTATTAAAATAATCAAAGAGAACTCTTGGTTTTTTGAAATTACATATCAAATTTTCCCCAAGTCCTAGAACATTTATTTGTATTTTATAAATACGCATTTCGACTACAATGTAGTATGAATTAGCTAATCATAACTATCTCTGTGATATGGATTCAGAGATATGTTTCTTGTTGCTAATTTGGTGCGTGTCTCACAATAATATTAAAAAAGTTTTGTCTTTTGTACTGAAAACGGTACAAAACCCCACAGAATTAGATGCAAGTATCTACATACACAAGTTGAGAAAACAGATAATGAATTTAGACAATGGCCCAATTCCAAATTCTGATTTAATAAAATTAAAACATTTTCAAGGTTAGTTTCGATACCCTCACCTTAGTGACAAAAACAACGCCGCATAGTCACAAAACGATGCCGTCAATAAATAGGTGGGGTTTTTCACACACCTAATCCTTTAGTCAGTCAACTCAAATAATCTTCCAGATCAGGTCAGATACTCAGTCAAATTATATAAAAGACAAAACTTTTTTAATATCATTGTGAGACACGCACCAAATTAGCAACAACCAACATATCTCTGAATCCATATCCCAGTGATAGTTACGATTAGCTAATTCATACTGATGATGACCACATTGTAGTCGAAATACGTATTGATAAAATACAAATAAATGTTCTAGGAGTTGGGGGAAAATTTGAAATGTAATCTAGGAAAAATGATGTCTGTATTGAAGATAATATTTTCTTCTTCCAATAAACGACCCAAATCAACCAATTATTGGAACAAAGTTTCTTCATTTCCTATTTGAATGATCAATCTATCTCCGATTGAAAAAACTATCAATACAACTGCAGTGAACACTATTTTAATATTTTGTATACAAATTAATCTTTCGAGATTTGACCTGAGGACGGGGCTTAAAAAACATGGCTGTTAATAATTATTTTTTCTAAATTTTTACAGTTTGAAATGTCAATTTTTGTATATTTTAACTTTATCATCTGTCCGAAAATCCACACTTGAAGCGAGTAAAAAAATTATTAAATATACAAAAAAAACATAAATAGTTTTAAAAAAATAGATAATTTTAAATACCAAGCTGCTAGTAGAAAATAAGGTAATGTGTACCAATTGAGCCTCCCATGAAATTAACAGATCCAGTACGTATTAAATATAACTGTCCGAGTGGTCCAATTATTTAAGTCATGCTACTCGAAACTGGTACAATTCACAACGGCGTCAGTTTGTCAATTAAATTAATTTTTTTTTAAATGAATAGGCCGGTTAATTCACTAATCTTTCGGCGTATGGACAAGAACGAAAGTAACTGGCTATGCCTGTGAAGGTTTTCTGCAGTTTTCTTTCACAAACTCCAGATGAATATCGCCATAGTTCCTACCAATGTCAGCTGCAGTCGTACAACCAATCAATTCTTAGTCTAAAAAGGCCTAGAAAAGCCTCCTTGCTAAGTTTCGACCTCCTCTTCACTACTATTACTACTACTTCGTATTAAATATTCATATAGATGTTTAATCACCTAAATACAGCATTATTCTCTCGGTTAGAGAAGATACAAGATATTCGGTGCACCTCACCTCGAATATATGAACCTTCAGGAAGACCTGATCAGCAAGCACCTGGCTATTGCCATGATACGGGAGAATCTCGTCAGACTGTTGGTAGAAGTGGGGGCTACAATAGGCCATAAGGTCGAACTGTAGTCCTTTTTTACCGACGAAAAAAAGGAGGTACTCAATTCAACATTTTCACGCATTTCTCCATTCACGCATAACTTTTTACAGAGTAGTCCGACTTTGATAATTTTTTTGTTGGATAGGGAATGATTCAAAGTTCATAAATTCATAAAAATTTGAAAAAAAAATTCCAAACTTTAGCCACAAACAAAAATTAATAAGACTTCCCGGCGCTTCCACTAAAGAACACATATAATCGCTGTTTATTGTCTGTGTGTAAACACTTTGAAAGCGCTCAATATCGTTATATATATACATATATATATATATATAAATATATATATATATATATATATATATATATATATATATATATCTATATATATCTATATCTATCTATATATATATATATATATATATGTATATATATATGTATATATATATAACGTTATAATTAATAATTTAAATAAATAATTAAATAAATAATAATTTAAATAAATAACACATATCATAATCGCTGTATATTGTCTGTGTGTAAACACTTTGAAAGCGCTCAATATCGTTATATATATATATATATATATATATATATATATATATATATATATATATATATGTATATATATATATATATATATATATCTATATATATATATATATATATATATATGTATATATATAACGTTATAATTAATAATTTAAACAAATAATTTTGAGTCGGTGCCAAAAAATCTCCATCGAAATGGGCGAAGGGTGAATCTGATTTTCGGTTAAAAGTAAATATTACAAAATATTGCATATATTGTTTGTTTGGCGCCGACTCAAAATTATTTAGGTATTTACATTGACTTAGTTTTTTTTGCTATTCAGTTCCTTTTTTTTTTTCGAAGATTTAATTTTTTGTATAAAAGTTTATATTTTTTGCTTTTCAGTTACTTTCTTTTTTCGTCGGTTCTATTTTTTGTTAAAAAGTTTTTTTATACCCCAAGATATATCTATCTATCTAACCAAATAAAAGCAATAAAATTATGTTAAGACACTTTTTATGAATGATACGAAAAACAAGAAACATCATTAGTGATAAACCACGAGCTCAATAAATTTTTACCGATAGGATATATCGTGTAAAAAATATGTCACACAACCTTTTAAGATAAAATCACCCATCGTACAAAATATTTACCTCTTTGATCAACGTGGAAAAATTTTTTTAAACATGTGACATTGCGCAAGATAACAACTTATTGTCAAACGTTATGTGACAGAAAACAACCAACTTTTTGCAAATAAAGATCAGCATTGACACTACAAAAGAGTCCCACAGATTGCTTAATAAGTTTAGAATTTTGCAAAATAATTATCAAAAATTCAAAAGGTCATTTACATGACCCAATATAAAAACAAAATAGTGTCAAACTCAACAAATAATAATAATAATAGAAGTTCAAATGTTGATTCCCATGTGAATGCGGACTTCATCTCCAATGCAAATGCAATCACATTCATCTTCGTCTTAAACAAAATACCCAAGACGACACACAAAAGCGTTGACAAGATTATAAACATAGTCGACTGTATATTTTATCAAGTAGGTACAGTACCTTACAAAGATCGAGAACATTGTGTCTACGTTGACTAAACTGACTACTGACTTGTAAAAAGTAATATGTCCACTTCTTTTTATACAATTTGTTGGATGTCGTCTTCAGAGTATATATAATGATGATCTGCTGTTACGAACAACGAACGGAATGATACTCTTGAACTTATACAATGCCTGTTGCTGCCATTATTATTATTTACGGATATTTTTTATACGGAAAACAATTTGAATTTCAAAAATATATAATTATGCAAATCATAAGGTTACAGTGTCATAATTATTTTTCAATGTTGAACAAGCTGTTAAATACAGAAAAATGTTGGGGGGTTTATTATTAATGTTTATAAATTAGATTTTGTGTAATAAGGAAGGAATAAAATTTTTGGATATACGAGGTCTGTCCGAAAAGTATCCGACCTACCTTCATATCTCCGCGCTGGAGTAATTTTTCGTCATTGGGCGAGTGGGGTCCTTCAAAGTAGTCCCCATTTGATTGAATAACACGCTCCCAACGGTGTTTCAACTTTCCGAAGCAGTCCTGGGAGTTTTTGTAATAGCTTTAAGTGCTCTCGTCGCATTATCTTC
Organism: Nineta flava; assembly: GCA_963920215.1. Lineage (NCBI taxonomy): Eukaryota > Metazoa > Arthropoda > Insecta > Neuroptera > Chrysopidae > Nineta > Nineta flava. The sequence goes on along the minus strand of OY986042.1, from coordinate 42,258,568 downwards.
AACCGTCTTTTTGTCGTCCAACCGGCGTCCTTTGAGCAGTTTTTTCAAATTCGGGAACAACCAAAATACATAGGGGGCTATGTTGGGACTGTACGGAGGTTTGCGAAACAGTGCGATATTGTGTTTAGTAAAAAACTGCTGCACAAGATTCAATGAGATTTCCCACCGCTCCCACTCTTTAAATTTGTGGTTAAAATTTCCCAAATTGTAGTTTTTGGTATTCCAAGATCATCTATTAATTCGCGCACAGTCAAACGCTGATCATCTTCAATCGCAAGTAGTACGCGTTCGATAATATCCGTCGAAGGTCGGCCAGAACGAGGATCACTATCAACAGACGTGCGGCCAAACGATTGTGCGGTTTTGAAACGATTATACCACTCTTTTATTTATGTTTTGTCCATACACTCATCCCTAAAGGCCTTCTGCATCATTTTAATAGTTTCCGAACTAATTTTTCGGAGTTTGAAGCAAATTCGTTGATCTGATGTTTCAGTCATTTTTAACAATAACAAAATCCGACGAACGCAAAAAAGGCTTTGTAAACAAATACATGCTGCGCATGAACTATACATTCTGTAGTTCATGAGGCTTTACTGTTGACGTTCATGCCTCGAAGAGGTCGCTTGAACATTCTGGCGCGAAGAAATAAAAGCAGGTCGGATACTTTTCGGACAGACCTCGTGTATCATTTGTAGAAAATACAGAGTTAGGGGCGTTGGATCACTTTATCACATATAATTCTCAAAATTCTCAAAAACAAATGAAATATTTAGTATTGAATGGGTTGTTATTTAATGAAATGACGTTATCTAATTGACGATGTCGTTATTTAATAAATTAAGTATTGTTCACTAAATAAAAAAATATTTCATAAATTTCATAAATTTTACTTAAATGTATTTTATTCTTTTCTTTTTTGGGTAAATGTTTTGAATCAAAATTGTTTAAATTGCTAATTAATTATATATAAGTAATTATATGTAAGTACATTTACCTAACCAGTTGATGGTTCCGCAAGGGATTTTGGATTTTGGATATATGAGCGAAAATATTTTTTTTAATGAACATGACAGTACGGACTGAATATCCTTAAACAACCGCGATAAATAATTACATCCTGAAAATGTCCAATCACGATTTATCTTTTAATTCGATATATATCAACTCACAAAATAGGAAACTCTCACAACACACTCTCAAAATGACTAACTAGTCCTGATCCGTGAATAAGCACTGATTAGTACTCTAGCCTTTCCAAAGTATGGGCACCCAAACCATTTTGGGCATCCAATATTATGGATGCACTACTTTTGACATTTCATGCTTCTTGGGAATTACACACAGATCTTCTCCGAATCTCTATCAAATTTCTAGAATGGAAAAGGCTAATATATTTTGTTAAAAGCATCTAAGGTAATTTATTTCATGGTTTAAGGGTGTTCCATTCAAGACAGCAAATACAACCAAACCTATCTAAGGAATTAAATGGCAGAATACTCCAGTCAGTTAAAAACCTGAACATTATTCTTCCTGGAAGATTGTGCTACTTAGATAATTGTATAAGATTATTGTCTATTCTTGAACATCTTGTATTTATAAAATCTATATTGCATCAATTTATTTTTGATAACTTTATCATTTCCCAAACCGATATATAAAACAAGCATTTTAATATTTTGGAATTTTAATTAAACACGAATTACCTGAACTGTACCAAGTGTGGCAACTTTTTTCGACAAAACAAATTTTCGGGAAGAACACCAGAGAGGATGTGTTTTCAACGATTACACAAAAATTCATATTTTTTACATCAATATATTTTTAATTTAAACCATATCATGTGATGAATCTTTTTTTTTTTACGAATTTTTTTGAATTATGAATTTTTTAATAAAAAGTTAAACAAGAGTGACTATCACTGGAATATTAAAAACATCCGATTAAAATACTACTCTATATATATATATATATATATATAGAGTACTTGGAGGGTGAATTTGGTACAAATAAATTGTAAATTCATTTATATGTATGTATGGCAGTTCTCTTGCATATGAATCAGAACTACGTCATATAACCAACCGACTGAACGTAACACTAACTCACACTAACTCAGTTGGAACTCATTGTAATTTTAGGCGTCATAGGTAAATAAATATCTGGACATATAATCCGAATTTAATAATTTTATTAAATGCCTAGGACACTGACAAATGTAATATTTTCAGCGCCTATAGAAATTCAATAAGAACAGGTTCTTTTAATTAAATCTACACAAAAATTTCAAACACAAAGAGAAAACAATGATGTAGACTCAAATAAACTTATTTAGATATTTTTAATTGTTTTTTTTATCAACTAGCGTCTATTTATCCATTGTTAGTATGGTTGCCTTTCGGTTATATTTTACCAACGGAGGTAACTAGCGTTTAATTAATTTTATATTTAAGTAATATGTTTGAACATTGATAACATTCTTTGACATCAAATGCTTGATATGAAAAATCATACACATCTAGTTATATTCTAGGCTATATTATACTAACGGACTAGCGTTTACTTAATTTGATACTTAAGTAATATGTCTGAACAGTGATAACATTATTTGACATCAAATACTGTAGTGAAAGATCATATGAATTTCACTACCATAAGATCTCAGGTAACTACCGGCAGAGTATTGGTTTAGAATGCCAGAGGTTGTGGGTTCTATTCCCATAATTGATGTGTACGATTTTTCATATCAAGCATTTGATGTAAATATACTAATGTTATACTAATGTACAACGAGAAACAAACATCTCGAGACGAAATGAGCTTTTTGATCTCGAATAAAAGTGAAACAAATAAATGCTACTGTTCAATATTTTTTCAAAAGTAGACACAATTCGAGAAAAAATTTGTATGTTTCTCGACGTATTTGAAAGCAATTTTTTCTCTTGATGTACGTGACTAATAAAAGCGATATACAGAACATACTTATTTCACGGCAACAATAGTATATAAAAACTTATTTTATAGGTGATCGCAAATATGGCTTTTTTGAAAATTTCATAATTGATGCGCGTCGAGTTCATTCGGTTTTCGAAAAACAGTTTTAAGCAAGGTAGATGATAGTAGATATTCACGCCATAAAAACGACCAAACGAAATCAAAGGAATAGCCCTTTCTAACATTCTTGAATAAAATTAGCAGCTACGCTAAGCGTTTTAATTAATTTAAATGGTGTCCAAGCAATTTACCAAAATAGTATCACTAAACTATTAACTTAGGTCACAGCAGAATTTACAATATCATAAATTTTACACAAAAAATCGGACGGTAAAATAATAGACAACATTAAAGACTCAATATGGTATCATCTAGTTGTAATATTTTTAGGCTCACTGAGTTTTGCTGCCATCAACCATGTATACTATATATATATGCTATGGTATGCTTGCGCTTAGTGCTGCCTGCTACTAGCGCTACAGTGGTCGCTATTGTAAAAGAGATTCAACCAACTATGAAATCACTCACAACGTAAATTTGTCAAATGACATTGCATAACCACTTACTTGATCCATATATATATATATATATATATATACATGGTGAATAGAACCAGGTGCATAATAGCACACGCCTCCACTTAATAGTTGAGTACTTTTTGTTAGGGAGACGGTCTGTTCATAATACAAATGATGTTTTGCATGTTGTGTGTTAGCTAGGACGGACATGATGTTCTAATGTTGATGTGTGCTTGTGGCCCCCACACCTATTATACTTAAGCAATTAACAATTCATTGGTAATTATTTAGTTGAATTGAAGCTTGCTGGCATGCATCAGTATAAGAGTGCCATGTCTGTCTGCGCTAGCATATCGCATATAGGCTGGTATTTGTGTTATGAACGAACAGACTCCTATAACAGGAGGTGTTCTATTGCATGTGGTTGGAAAATGGGAGGATCATGGAAGGAAATGGAGGCGTGTGCTATTATGCACCTGGTTCGATTCACCTGTATATAACATTATTATTATATGGATATATACAGCAATGCTTATATGCTTAGCTGATATACGTTTCAGTATCCAATTCATATATTAATTTATACAGGATGTTTATTAAAAATCGTTCCAATTATTTGGGTAATAGTAGAGGATTTTTATACCCAGTATATTTGTAAATTTACAAGGTATATATATCTTTGAAACCGTAAGAGATAGAAAAATAATTTGTTAACAAAAATTTTCTTCATTTTATAATAAACAACTTTTGTTTGACATTTTCTTTCATTAACTCAATAGTTTTCTCATAATTTGTGATTAAATGTTCCTCGGAAAGCGAATTGTTATCAATTTGAATACGTAAAATTGTTAACAATTTATCAAATCATTGAGATACAACTCAGTATATACTGGGTATTCAAACAATTAACTCAGTTAGATGTTACATTACTTGTTTTCTCAATATTTTCTCTCAATTAAGCCTCCTCATTGAAGGTACATTATATTAATTATAAAACGCATTTCGTGTAGAAAACTCGTTTTCTACACGAATCATTCATCATATGAATGAAAATCTTTTTTTTCAATTTTTTACATTGCAAATAAAATACGAAGAACATGTAGCTATCGAGGTTGAACCGATGACACGATTTAACCTTGTGATGAAATTAAACCATCAGTTTTCCCAAAGAAGTTGTCAACATAAAGTAAACCAATAAACTGTGTATTTTATTTATTTTAATTCCGCTTATTGTACCATCGCTTCCACCAAACTTGTAATTTTAATTATGTCACATATTTTCGCATAGCTTCATGAGTTCATCTAAATGACGGCACATTATTGGATTGAATTTAATTTAAACATACTCAACAGTTAGAAATTTGTCAAAAGTGAGTTGCTACATAGGTACTTGTTACACGTCAAGTTAATGAAAGTGGGTTAAAATTGGATATGAATACATCCCTTTCTACTTAAAAACTCATTTAATTGACTTTCCCTGATAAAATTATACGTAAACAATTCTTGCTATTAACCAATAATACTTACAGAATTTCAAATTAATAAAACCTTCAATGAAAATATTCTGTAAAAGAAACATCTTAAAATTACCTTAAACAAGTAATGTAACAACTAACTTAGTTAATTGTTTGAATACCCAATATATACTGAGTTGTATATCAATGTTTGAATTGTTAACAATTTTTGAACAAGTTAAAAAAAATCTCTTATAGTTATAGTTTAAGATGGGCATATTTTTCGCTTTTCGAGGAACTTTTGATCATAAATTATGAGAAAACAAATGAGTTTATTGAAAAAATTTTCAAACAAAAATTGTTTATTTTAAAAAGAAGACTTTTTGTTATTAAATTTTGTTCTATCTTTTACGGTTTCAAAGATAGGCATCTTTGCTCATTTTGCCCAAGCATGGTCCGATGTTGCCCATTAACGAACACACAAAATTTCAGCTTGTTATCTCTTTTCGTTCATTAGTTGTCGCGTCCATGGACGACAGACAGACAGACGGGCGGACATGTGGAAATGGACAAATTAGGTCATTTTATGAACACTATAACAAATTTTTTTCTGCGATCAATATTTTCAAGCGTACACCCGGTATAATAAAAAATATACCTCTTACATTGACCTCATGTGTGTGTGTATACGGACGAATCATTTTCGTCATTTAATTTTAAATGATTTTTTAAGATGAAAAAATTTATTACGATTTCGTAACATTTTTGTTTTAAACAGTTTTGTTTTATGCCTCATTTTTATACCCAGTATATGCAAATATACAAGGTATATTAAGTTTGATCACGACTTTGTAACGCTTAAAAATATTGATCGTAGGCATGAATGTTTAGCATATGTGTTGATAAAATGGTCTAATTCGGCCATTTCCGCATGTCCGCCTGTCTGTGGACGCGATAACTCAAGAACGAAACGAGATAACGAGTTGAAATTTCTTTCTGTATTCTAGAGCAAAAACTTTTGGTTGATAAATGTTTTTATAAACTCAGTATATACTGAGTATTCAAACAATTAACTCAGTCAGTTGTTACATTACATGTTTTAACACAACATTAAATTTACTTGCCTAAGACAATAAAGAAAATATATCAAATCGTTTTACGTTTCAAGACATATTCAGAACTTTCACGTATATTTTTGGGACTTTTTTGCAGAAAGTATTTGATATTGACTTTGATATATTTGATTTTGCTGAAGTGAACTTGGATTTCAGTCTTGATTATTTATTAAAAATAATTTTGAGGTCCATCAGTTTTTAGAACAAATTTTGTCTATTGAGATCGGTTTGCGAAAAGTTGGATAATGGACTGTACTGTGCTACATAAAATAAAACTCTACGAATATTAAATTATATCCGTCGAAAAAGATTAATGACCAAAAATAATAATAATGCAATGCAATTTATAGATCTGATTTAAATTCTGTAGGGTCTAAGATCCGGCATTAGAAAAATCTACCCTCGTCTGTTAATTGAATGAAATAAAGTTTAATAGACAGATAACAATACTATAAATGTATGAGTGCAATGTCTGCCACCGTAGTCCTGCTGGCTATTAACATTAATTAATATGATATATTGTCTTTGTTTGTTGCTCGAACAAATATAATTCTCTCTCTCTCTCTGCGTAGAACACATTTTTTGAAAATTTTATTACTGTGTAAATATAATAGATATATAATTAAATTATTTTCAGCCATTATAAAAAAATTTTTAAGTAATAAAATTTTCAAAAAGTTAGCCATGAGAAAACGTTATATTCATACTCAATGTTAAATTCCCATTTAAAACACGAATTCCGATGATTGCCGATGATTGTCACATAGCCGATCGTTAACAAAAAAACGTCAAATTTTATAGTCTCAGTAAATCTTGTATAGTCGCGCTATAGATGTTTTCACATCAAAAACTTTTGTTTAAACTTTTTTCGAGATAATAGTTTAAAAAAACAACGTCACTTCTAGAGTTGAGTATACCATATGAATACAAAAACAACCGAGAAGCAACAAGTAAAGTTACTCATGACGTCATATTCCGACGGCTTTAGTGAGTGAACTATCACAGTTGAGCCTGACTACTCTGTTTCTAATTAGTGCCATCTTTGAAAAAACAACGTCACTTCTGGAGTTGATTATACCATGTGAATAAAAAAGCAATCGACAGCAATTGACAAGCAACAAGTAAAGTTACTCATGACACAAATAAAAAAATACTTTTTTAAATATTTTATTAACGTAACCTGAGAATTTACGATACAAATGTAACTATCATAGTTGAGCCAGACTACTTTGTTTCTAATTAATGCCACCAGATGTCATAGTGCTGAGGAACAAAAATCAATAGTTTGGTTTCAAAATCAATCAACTACGGAGGAAAATCAATCCCAGAAAAAACGTTCTCAAAGAGTAAAAAATAAATATTACAGTGAAAAATTACCTAAAATAATAACACTTTTATTGGAAAAATATTTTCTGAATTACAATCATCGTTTGATTAAATTTTATATAAATTTTTTAACAAAAATAAAACAAGCATGAATTGACTAAATTTTTCCTTGACATCATCGTATGCGAGTAATAATCATTTTACCCATCCATTTGTGTGTACATATAATATAAAAGAGATATCGTAACCAATTTGTATAGCATAAAATTATAGTAACACCCTATAATTTAGGTTTATGAACAACAGCAGTAGCACCAGGCCATAAGAGATAATAGTGGTCGTTTCATCAGTCCGTCGCGTCGGTCGCCAAGTGATATCACATATGATATAATATGCAGGCTATAGGTCATATATATTTACTAACGTCGGATAATCATTCTCATTAATTTACATAAATCTTCTATCTTTGTTCGGTTTTTTTTATAGTACATTTAGTGTGTAGTATTTTTCATAATATGTAAAATTTTCATAAATCATCTCATAGTTGTGCTCTGCTCTGGTGGTCTGAATGATAACAGGTCACAGGATACTAATATTTATTATATTGATTGATTATAAACTATTAAATGCATTCATAGTTTCAATAAATTTTTTGGGGCATGGTGTTTATTATTGAACAGATTTTTTCTTGTAAATAAAACAAATTTTGTGTGGAAAAATGGAGGAATAATCAGGAGTCAATACAGGAATAATATTTTATTTATTTTTACTAGTTGGATTTATTTTATGGGCAGCATTATGTTAAAACTCTTTGAAAAATTGTCCAAGTGGCCGAGCGGTCTAAGGCGTTATGTCTGCGCAGTATGCCTACTTGGAAACTGGGAGGTTATGGGTTCGAATCCCGACATCGGAAATTTTTCAATTATTAAGAAAAAAAAGAGGGCGGTTAATTGACTAACTGTCGATGTATGGACAAGAACGAATAAACCGGCTATGCTTGAAAAGGTTTTCTGCAGTTTCCTTCACGAACTCAAGATAAATATCGGCATAGTTCCTATCCTACTCAGCCGCATATCCTACCAATTCCTAGTCTATACACAACAATTTCCTTCCACTCCACTCACATCCTCACATCCTTAAGCGTCACAATGGACTTTATGGTCGAAGTGTAGCCCGTCCTGGGCAGACTCTACAATCAATCTATTTTGAAAAATTGTTATTTTGTGACTAAATAAATCGTTTTTTTTTTTTTACAGAAAATTTCTTCAAATGTTCATGGTAAAGAGGGACTTGAAAGGGGAGAAATAAAAAACTTAGGATATCTCTCTTGATATTTATAAAATGGATTAAAAATAAAAAAATTTATCATAAGTATAGTTGGGGAAAATAAATTTTACTACAAATTTATCTACTGATCATTTTCAATAACTTTAATATTTATAGAAATATTACCGATTTTAATATTTTAATAATGATTCATTCTTCTGAAAAAACACATACCTGGTCATTGCTTTCATAACGGGTCAAAAAACAATAACAATAGTGATTTTTGAAATTTATGTTTTTGAAAAGTGGAGAAACCCTAATTCATTCATTCGTTTGAAGAAAATAGTATCTTTTACCCGACTGCCCCAGAACGAGCGTAATGTGTTCGAGTGTATGTATGTCTATTTATTTGACACGCTTTATAGCCTACAAAACTTGATCGATTTTAACATATGATGTGTTATTAGATCTTAATTGTGGGTGTGAAATTGGATAAACTATTTAAATATGACGTCTGCAAAAATTAGGGTACAGAGTTTGCGTGTTTTGACCGAATTTTTGGAAGAAAAATATAGGAGATAGATGAATAATGATGAGAGATGACCCTAGGTAAATTTTCTTTACCTACTCTAGAAAACTATCATCACTTCAATTTTACAAACCGTTCCAAAGTTATGGCCGTTTTCCGACCGTTTCATAGTCATATCCAATCCAGACCTCTCATATAATTTATAGTTTGTATTGTAAAATAAACAAAATTTTGAAAATTAATTATTTTATATTTAAAATATATAAAAATTGACGGTTTTACGCACTCGGTTTTTTTAAATTATATATTTCTTTTACTTGTTCGCATCATTATAATGAAATTGACAAAATGAGTATCATATTTTTTCGTATTTAAGTGGCTATTACAGGCAAAAAATTTACCATAAATTAAATTTTTATACCAATTTTTGTTCCCAATTAGTTTTTCATTAATAGGGAACATTTACAGACTTTAAACTTTCCAAGCAAACGTCATTTAAAAATTACAAAATCTGGAAACTCTTAAATGAATCGCCCATCGATATTAAATACCCATTCCATGTAAGGTATACCCAATAAAATAACTCTTCTTAATATGAACCTCAATGAAATGCCGTTAGTCTTCGTGCTTACGGCATTTCAGTCTGTCTGCTTAGATTAGATTGAAAATGATTTGTTTTTTACTAAGTTGATATTTAATAAAAAGCAATAAAATAAACTAAAAATATATGCTATAACGAATCTTCAAATCATGTCTCATCATGGAATGAATTCTTTATTTACTCAGATTCCGGATATTATACATCTTCTCATAACATACCTTGGTGTTGCATAACCATACCACATTTCTTATTATTAATAAAATTCCATAATATTATTAATTTATTCCATCTTGTTTTTTTTATTTCCAGTAATATAAAAAAAAAATATAATTAAATATATTTCTTATTTATTGAATAATGAAATTTGAATAAAATGGGTAAATGACTGAGGGAAAAAATTTGAAGGATCAGTTTAATAGAAAAATATACTATACTATACAACAGTAATATTGTATACATACAAATATAATATAGATATTATATTACAATTTTTATATCATTTACTTTATTATTTTATATTTTGTATATAATTTTTTATATTATTATTACAAAAAAAAAAACCTAAATAAAATATTCTAAAAAACTTATAAATTTAATATACCTACCTCAAACGACACGGAGAAAAATGCATGGATACTTTTTTTTATATTTCGTTTTAGAAAAGTTAAAGAAATTCATAGATTGTGACATAATTTTAAAACTTGATTTTAAAAAACCTCCACTTCTTAATCTGTTTGAAGATAATTAATTTTCGCTATAATAGTTATCGGTAATAAATTAGTAGGTTTGAACCATCAGCATAGTATATCAGCACTTTACATAGTGTATTGAATTTTTTGTATAATTTTTTACTTATAAATTTATTTGTTTGTAAAGTTATTTGTCGCGTAAGGCATTTGAAAGAAATATTGTTTAAATGAACAAAATATGATATAAATATTCAGAATTTTATACTTATTTTGTTGTGGTCTCCTATCGGTTAGGTATGTCCATCGCAACTCACCGTGTATTAGATTGAAAAAAGCATTAGATTGAAAACCTGTCTATGTTTATAGTTTTTGTTAAAATATAACAATAATAGAACGTATATTTATTTATATTATATAAATATAAAACATTTTATTTAACTTATAAAGTAGAATATTTATTATTATTATATTCAGGATATTAAAAAAGTTACATTTTATATTTTATATATATATATATATATGTATATATATATATATATATATATATATATATATATATATATATATATATATATATATATATATATAGAAAGAGAGAGAGAGAGAGAAATTTATATTTCAATTTCATTCATATTTATATATACAGGAGCAAAAAAAATATTATTAATAAAAAAAAACCCATATTTTTATTATATTTTTCAATTTTAAAATGACAAAAAATAGGGTCAATAGGCTTTCAAATAGATCAAAATAAAAATATTAGTTACTTAAATAAATTCAATAATTGACTTTATATTATATCACTTGAATAAAATATTTCGAAAACGATATATATTTCGTTGTCACTGTGTATTCTTAAACGTTTTTTTTAAAATCTCGACTCTTTTTATAGTAAGTATACTGTATTGACTGTGTGCACAGTTGTCGACACAGGCAACAATATGACACAATAGCACTACGGGACGGCTTGAAAACTCTATAGTTTGCTATATTTTGGCAACAGTTTGTTATGTGGTTAATTTAAAAGATAACTTCTACAAATATTCAATTTTTAAATAAAATGCAATGCTATTAACCATGTGGAAAACTACAGTTCAGACGTAAATCGTCTCACAAAAATTGAATATTTATAGCTGCCATCTTAGATCACATGGCATGAGTTTTCAAATCGTCTCGTAGTGTTGTGCAGCATTTGTATGACATCTAAACTCGACAACAATGCATACATCCAATATAACATCGGATTACGATTAAGGTTGTTCCAGCATTGTTTTCTATAATCAGGACAAAAAACCGGTTTAGTTTTATTATAGAACAAATACATACACAACACATACATATATTTATATACAAATTAATGTAATTTTCAAAGAAAAAAAAAATTTTAATTTTCATATTTCGAAAACAAAACGGTAAAACGCGATTTAAAAAAAAATTTATTTAAGAAATCTTTATTTTTACTGTCCTAGTTTTTTTTTTTTTAAATTCTGTCGAGTTTTTTTTTTTCAATACAACAGATAATAGTTGGACGGGCAAGAAGTTTTACATGCTTCTAATGAGAGAGAATGATTTTTTTGTTATTAATTATCTCGCGTTCTAAACGGTCAAAAATTCTGAAACTTCGGGATTTATTAGAAAACATTATTTTTAGCCTGTGAAGCAAAATCTGCCGAAAAGTGATTTCATGCTGAAACTACCTTAAATTGTAACAGAAGCAATTTTAACGTTTGATATTTTGAACGCAGTCATTCTATAAAGTACCAAAGTCCATAAAAAATTGAAAACCCAGTTGATAATTTACTATTTTTTCTCCAATATCTCGAAACTTTGAAATTTATTGGTTAAAAAAATTGATTTAAATCAAATTTTGAATAAAACTGGTCCTTTACGTTTTTCGCATATAAATTAATAGTTTTGGATATATATAAGTTAGTTTATTTCTAAAACGAAAGAAGATCGGGTGCTCAAAATTCTCGGACGTTCTCTGATGGAGTCACATGTAGAATGGAATGTTAACGAAAATATTTTCAAAAGAAATCTATATGCTTAATCTACAAAATTAAGATCATTTTCAAAAATTATTTCGTTTTCTTTTGTCTTAAAATGCATTAATAAAATCAAACAATTTGGGAACGGTAAACGATTGATAATTTATCACCTGTTCTGTTCATAACCAATTTGGTAATTAAAAAAAAAAAAACATGTCATTTTAAAACCGTATTTTAACTCTAACATAATTATTGATATAAAGTTTAAAAAAAAAAAACGATCCCTACTAATAATAAATTTAAACAAAACAAAAAATGTTAATATTATTCCCTAAAGTATAATATTTATAAAATATAATATAAATCGACGAACGTAGTCGTATATAAACGTAACACGACTCTAAAACTAACTAAAATATATTCGAATGTGTGATATGATATTTGATCACGTTATAACTTATTACAAATAGTCACACAAATATATACACACACACACACACATCGAGTTAAAATTATTATTTATTGTATTTTGAGAATTCAAAATGGTGGAATACACCATGCGCGGATCCATAACCTCCTCTCCAGTTTTGCAAACACAAAAAATTTTGTAAAATATAATCTGATCCATAACCTCATATACTTATTATACAATGAGATGAAGGACTTGTGTGCATGCTATATCATAGAAACAAGAACTCTACTATTAAATTGGACGGCACTTTCTGTATACCCTTCAAATTACCCTGTAAAATGTTAGAAAATCGGAAAAAGTTAGAGCCCCCATTAGTACAAAGTTAGAATCCTATATTTCATCGATTTAGAGCCGATAGTGTACAGCTTGAGAAATTTTGGTCTATACTAAAGCCTCCTCTCCCCCCCAAGTTTAACCCGCACCTGGCAATACAATCAATGAGTAGTGGCTGGATTAGGTGTTTAGTAACCTGTCATTTGATATCTTCATTAAAAGCCTTACAAAATATATGTATTACAAAGTTTCAAACTTGTCAAGGTTTCGAACTACAGATAAAACCGCATTCTGTTGGATTTTAATATACAGTCGATGATTGGTGATAATACTATAGATCCATTTTTAAAATTCCATAAGAATCCTTACATCTATGCGAATTCCATCTATATATCACAGCGATTTTACTCTATTTTAGTAGCGGAGAGGATGTCGAAGCCTGGCAAGTAAGTCTCTCTTGACCTATTTTCCGACTTCTAACGGACGAGGAATTTGTATGTAGTCTAGGAATTGGTAGGTTGTGCGACTACAGCCGACTTTGATAGGAGCTATGCCGATATTAACCTAGAGTTTGTGACCGGAAACTGCAGAAAATCTTCACAAGCATAGCCGGTTACTTTCTTCCCTGTCCATACACCGACAGTATAGTCTATTAACCGCCCCATCAGGTTTTTTTTTTAATTATTGTAATTGACAAACTGCCATTAACATCTGGACGACATGGACTGGCGGTATGTCAATTGGGGGTATGTCATGAACACTTTTGCGAAATAAGACCCCGTTTACGAAATATTAAGCTATAAAGGGACCATTTTCCGAAAATGTTTACTAAACAAAGATACGGAAATAGCAAAGAATCTTTGATCGCGAATAATTCCTTGAAGACGCACATTGAGTTTTCTTGAGTTTACCTAATCACTTTAAAAGAGTAAAAAAATTCCTTGGCAGTACAAAGGGATGGTGTTGGTTTTTTTATCTACAAGCTCATTAACGTTATAATTTACACTGAATGAATTTAAACAAAACTGACTAGGGAATATTTATTATTGGAACAAACATAATTTTATATGATGTGTGTGTGTTTGTGTTATGGGCTTGGCTTTTCTATTATAATACGGTTGATACCACGTTTGACCACATCATGACTGTGTGTTCTAGCCCACCACCAGTATCCAATCCAGATAGATACTGGAAATATCATGGTTTATTGTTTTGTTTGTGGCTGTATGTTGCATAGGTTTATACCACTGACCTCTATATATCTGAACCGACTATAGTTTAGAAATGATCAATAGGATGGGTACATACATTAGCGACGCCTATAGTGGCGGAAGTGAATAATTTTTATCATAACATTTTTATAAAATCTATACTTTATAAATTAATGGAATTAAGTAAAATTCTAATTAATTCTTGTTTTGAGAATCAAAATTCTTATTAATTACCTCAAAATTAATATCTCTTCTCGAAATATTTGTTTCTCGCTGTAACCTTAGTGTGTTTGAGAACATTCTTTGGCATTAAATGCTTCATATAAAAACTTATCTACATCTACGGTGGAATCCAACCCACGCCCTTAACATTCCAGATAAATACTTTACCACTGAGCTACCTGAGATGTTCTGGTAGTGGAATGCATATGATTTCACTATATTTTGGTATCGATGTATTATTAATTTGTTTATTAAATATTTACATATTTATTTATTGTTATTGGTAAACTAGCGTATATTTATATCCATTGCTAGTATGGTTGCCTTTCGGTTAAATTATACTAACGGAAGTAACTAGCGTTTAGTTAATTTGACATTGAAGTAATTTGTCTGAACATTGATAACATTCTTTGACATCAAATGCTTGATATGAAAAATCATACACATCTAGTGTGGGAATCAACTCATGACCTCTAGCATTCCAGAATCTAAAATTATTATAAACATTAAAATAATCTCAATAATTCAGATTAATTTTTATTACATCGAATCAACAAACCCCATCATTTTTTTTAAATTGCTCTTTACGAAGATAAATCATTTTTTGGACATTCAAATAGATTGTCATTAATGATTGATAATGTACAAAACAAGTACCGACAACATAGTACAAATTTTTCTATGGATCGGAATAGTTTGTGGTTATCGGTATTTATCTTTTCATTTTAAAATGGCGCTTAATAATAACTGTAATAATCAAGAATTTTAGCGTGATTTTTTGGCGAACAGAAAATGTAGAAACAATCGATTCTAACACAGACATTAATATAACCAAATATAAAGTTGATACCTTAAGGTCTAATGTCTTACAAATAATGATCATAATGATTGTCATCATCATTCATAAATCTTCAATATCAATTCAGTGCCATTCAATAGAGTTTACGGGCGGTTTTATTTTAGTTCTCGTCATTAATGGTGGCTCTAGTCTTTGCTTTAATTTGTACCACTTTATTTTATTTGACGCCGTAAGAACCCACAGTCCATATTCGTGTACAGAGGTCAGTGGTTTACACCTAAATAGTAAAGTATTGTTGTGTATGGGTTAATATGATATCTATGATTGTAAAGCTGAATTTATATTGAATTCATTAGTTTTATATAGAAAAATTAAATAATATACATTTATATTGATTCGGGGAAAATCAAACTAGCGTGGATACTATTCGAAATTCATGAGAATTGATTTAAAATTTAACATTCAATTCAATTAAAAATTCAATGACATGTTTGTCTTTATAGTATACGCTAGTTCTTTCATACTATGTCTTATGTAACCATGAAGGAAATTGCCAGTATTATTGTATTGTGACGGTTAAGGATGTTCCACCATACCACCACTTTTCGAGAGATTTTTCTCATTGTTTTTTTCACAGTCTAAAAATAACGTTTTCTAATAAATCCTAAAGTTTTTGACCTTTTAGAACACGAGATAATTAATAGCAAAGTTATCATTCTCTCTCAGTCTCTCTCATTAAAAGCATGTACAACTTCATGCCCGTCCAACTATTATCTGTTGTATTAGAAAAATTAGAAAAAATACTCGACAGAATTTAAAAAAAAAACTAGGAGAGTAAAGTTAAATATTTATTATATAAATTTTAAAAAAAATATCGTGTGTTACCGTTTTGTTTTCGAAATATAAAAGTTTAAAATTATTATTTTTCTTCAAAATAACATTATTTTGTATATGTGAACAGTCTATTTGTCTATGTGTTGTATATGTGTGTTTACGTATTTGTGCTATAATAAAATCAAACCGTTTTTTTGTTCTGATTATATAACACAGTGCTGGAAAGTTCTTAAGTATACACAAATAATAATGTGGAAGAAAGCAAGTTAATGTTGACTACGAAGTAATAATAAGAAATGTCAATGATATGAAAAAATTGATTCATTCGTCAGAATCATCCATGGTTCGATACCTGGAGGATCCAGGTTTCGATACCTGAAAGATGAATATATCATATTATTCGTTTCTAAACTTTCAAAAACTGATTCTTACTCAACTAGACATGGAAGCTGTTTCGAAAACATTTCAAAATAGGTCAACAATTTTACTAAACCTCAAGTATCTGGGCTCTGAAAATCCAAAAAAATAATTTTCTTTTCGAAGTTAATGTTACGGATCCAGTAGAAGAGTTGAACATTCTGTGCCTGAGAATCAAGAATTTTCTTTACTCTTTGGGTCAAATAAGCATATAAAACTTTATTTTCATCCAAGTTTTTTACGATTTTTGTAATTTTTGCAAACTTATGAGAAAAAATCAGGACTATGTTTTATCAGTTCACTTTTATGTAGTCAGTCTATAAAGTGTCCTATTTGAAATTATCGATTAAAGGATGCTTTTAGAAAATCATAAATTTTATTAACTATACTAACATCAAATAATTCAAAACTCAATATGATGTGGCGCCTATTAAAAAATGACTTTAGATAAGTGGGCATTGCTTTAGGCAACGAATTCCACATTCCAAACCTACATGAACCAGATTAAACAAACTACAAAAAATATACCCTATTTCAAGCAATGAACGAAAAACATTCAGTATTTCGTGATCATATAAAATATATATATTCAAAAGCATTAAGAAATTTTAAGCCAAATACCAAAAGAGCACGTTCGTTTTTAATATTTAAAACTTGTTAAAAGAAATTGTTAGAATTGTTCGGGTATTAATAAATTTAAATAAATGTCATTATTTCTGCAAGTGATTTATTTAATATCATCACCGTTTTATACAACTGCAGTGGGTAGAAATACAAAGAGATTCTCAACTATTGAAGGTGGAATTACATAATTAATTTACAGTAGTATGATTAGCGACTTATTACAAAAATTATATCCATCAGTGTGTGCCAAAATAAAATAATGTTACTTCAATATTGAATTTGGAATTACGTCTTACTTTAAGGTTATTCGAATTATGATAGAAAAAAATATTCATAGTAAGAATGGTGTAACCAGTCCAAGTGGCCGAGTGGTCTAAGGACTCATAAGGAAATTGGGATGTTATGGGTTCGAATCCCGACATCGGCAGTTTGCCAATTATTAAGAAAAAACAAAAAGAGGCGGTTAATTGAGTAAACTCTCGGCGTATGGACAAGAACGAAGTAACCGGCTATGCTTGAGAAGGTTTTCTGCATTTTCCTTCATGAACTCCAAATGAGTATCGGCATAGTTCCTATCATAGTCGGTTGCAGCCGCATATCCTACCAATTCCTAGTCTATACACAACAACTTCCTTCCATTCCACTCATCCTCACATCTTTAGGCATCACAATGGACCTTACGGTCAAAGTGTAGCCCGTCCAGGGCAGCCTTTACAATCAATCTATCTATCTATCTAAGAATGCTGTATGGTCAGAGATTTTAATTAATAGGCATTTATGGAAGTTAGAAAGGATTACTCATTTAATCTTGATATCAGTTATTAATGCTAAACTGAACTTTTACATCTTTTTCTTTATGTTTGTAATCTTAAGTCTGTAATACAAAATTAGGAAATTTAACTGTTCGAGCTCACTCCGTTTTCAAAATATCGTCCATTTTACATCCATCATCACGTACTATGTGCCTAAAGTAGCGCTTATTTTTCATTTTTCAAAAAATGCCGTGAATAAGAGCTGAAATCGAAAGGATTTGAAACAAATCAACTATGAAATTTTGAAAACCGTCAACAGCCGACACCAGACATACATAAATCTATCAAAATTCCACCTTCACCGTTTAAAAACCTCTGGATACATATACACAAGTTATACGTACTCCAATGTATGGTATGCCTTGCTACACTTGCCATATCAGCACCACCTCCCATAAAATTTTGCACGCTAAGTGTAAATTCCGCTTAACTACCTGCCAACCTACTAGCAAGCAGATTGTGGCAAAACATTTGTTATATTTTACACATGATAGTTGTGTGTTGTGTTGTGTTGTGTGTTAGGGTGTGTTTAGTATGTGTGTGCTGTTGTTTTGTTGCTATTTATGTTGTTTATGTAATCGATATAACGTGCAACACGCACTTAATACTCATAAAAAATAAAAAAACAAAAGCAAAGTACTCTGTGCTGGTATATTAATGGTGGTGTAGTACTCGTAGAATGGTATCTATATAAACACAAATAACATTAAACGCACAATATGCTTTTAATTACTTTCTCATGTGGATAAAAT
This sequence comes from Nineta flava, assembly GCA_963920215.1. Taxonomy (NCBI): domain Eukaryota; kingdom Metazoa; phylum Arthropoda; class Insecta; order Neuroptera; family Chrysopidae; genus Nineta; species Nineta flava. The sequence goes on along the minus strand of OY986042.1, from coordinate 42,239,672 downwards.
TTATATGGTCTATGGTCTAAATTCATAAATGTTTGTACAAATTATAAATCATCGATTGTGTTCATCAAGAATCTGATCACTCATATCCACGTTTGTGCGGCCATTGAATGATAGGGTAAAAAACAATAAATGTAAGTTCGTGATGACTGTGAATGAAATGAAAAACTAAAAGATGAGTGGAGTAATTTTATAATTAAATTTTGATAAGAAAAAGTTAACTCATGGACCTCTAAAATTCTAGCCCGGTGTGCTAACCATTAGAAAACGGATAAATTAATTTGTTCATATCATTGACAGTATTACTTTTTATTCAACGTTGACTTATTCGTCCACATAATTATTTGTGTATACTTAGGTGTCACAATATAATACTAATGTCAATATCCATTAAGGTTATGTAAGGAATAGTAGGAAAGCACTAGTGTAAACTATATAGACAAACATGAAATCATATAAAAAGAGTGAAGAAAATTGATTATTTTCTGACCCTGTATTAAATTAAATCGTTTGTTATTCACCCCACAGATTTATCTGAGTTTAAGTCCCAAGTTAATCCTAACCAGTCCAAGTGGCCAAGCGGTCAAAGGCGTTATGTCTGCGCACTATCCCTACTTGGAAACAGGGAGGTTATGGGTTCGAATCCCGACACCGGAAGTTTGTCAATTATTAAGAAAAAAAAAGGGGCGGTTAATTGACTAAACTGTCGGCGTGTGGACAAGAACGAAGTACCCGGCCATGCTTGAGAAGGTTTTCAGCAGTTTCCTTCACGAACTCCAGATGAATATCCGCATAGTTCCTATCACAGCCGGCTGCAGCCGCATATCCTACCAATTCCAACTCTATACACAAAAATTCCTTCTACTCCACTCACATCCGCACATCCTTAGGCATCACAATGGACCTTATGGTCGAAGTGTAGCCCGTCCAGAGCAGCCTCTACAATCTATCTTTCTAAGTTAATCCTTAATATAATTTTTTAGCGATTGTTTTCAGGAACTAAACCGAAAAAGCGGTTTAGTAGATCATCGATTGTACAATCAAATTATTTGATTTAAAAAGTATACTTTTTAAGACTTCCCAAAACCTTTCACAACGCCTTCACGAAAATTTTTAATTCCTGTTTCGTGCCACATTTTATTTTATTCCATCATAAGATAATCTGGACGGTGCCATAGTTGTACTGTGCTGAGTATTAAATACGTGTGCAAATGTGTTTGATGAATTTTATGAAACGAAATAGCAGTTAAAAGGTAAAAATGTCGGTTAGAAGATTTGAAGCAAACAAGTAAGAGAAACAAAAAATACAAGCAGTCTTTTGGTCTCACACATAAACTCTTTATGTTTAGCGATCTAGCAAAGTTTAACATAGAAATCTGTGAGTGAATGTGGTATATTTGTATACTATTTGATATTAATTTTAATTACAAGAAGGGAAATTTCCAATTAATTATTATTACCGTTGTTGTTTTTAATCTGAATAATAATTTTTTATTCCTATAATGCATGCGGTTTCATTTTTGCATTTACATACAGAGGGGGTAGGTGTTATGATTGGTGTTTTTTTTTTATGTTTATAACCTTGGGAATTGACCTGACGCAAAAGATATACAATTCAATAAAAAAAAACACCGTTGCTGTCCCAGAATTGTAATCAATTTAACCGAAATTAATATACATATATATATATATATATATATATATATATATATATGTATATATATATATATATATATATATATAATACATATATATATATATATATATATATATATATATATATATATATATATATATATATACATATATATATATATATTTCATAAAAACAGATGAGTTTCATTACCAAAGTAATAACGCATATGTAACTATCACAGTTGCACAACTATCACAGAGCCTGACCCCTCTCTTTCTAATTATTTCCACCAGATGTCATAGTTCTAGGGAACAAACAGCCATAGATACCGAAAGGCAGAATATTAAATAGGAAATTATATATACTGGTGTTCGCCCCTTGATTGAAATTCGACCATAATCATTATTGAAAATTTGAGGAAAATCTAAAACTAACTGTTTCCAAAATTTTGATAACACTAAATTATAAAAAAAAACACCGTACACACATATATATATATATATATATATATATATATATATATATATATATATATATATGTATTATATATATATATATATATATATATATATATATGTATATGTATTCAATACAAAGATAATAGCAATTTATATATATTTGTTGAAATAATTAATCTAGAAAATAACTTATTGTTATCAAAACGTCAAAGTTTGATTAAATTAATGCTTTCTTAATCTGGCAATAATTCTAAAATAAAAGACAAACGTAGATATTGACGAGCTTTAGTGTTATCAAAATTTTGGAAACAGTTAGTTTTAGATTTTCCTCAAATTTTCAATAATGATTATGGTCGAATTTCAATCAAGGGGCGAACACCAGTATATATAATTTCCTATTTAATATTCTGCCTTTCGGTATCTATGGCTGTTTGTTCCCTAGAACTATGACATCTGGTGGAAATAATTAGAAAGAGAGGGGTCAGGCTCTGTGATAGTTGTGCAACTGTGATAGTTACATATGCGTTATTACTTTGGTAATGAAACTCATCTGTTTTTATGAAATATGACGTCATGAGTAACTTTACCAATACATCCAAAACTTGTCATATATGACGCTAGGGCCTGTTACAATTAAAGCAAGTGAAAATAACAACTAACTGAGTTAATTGCTTCAGTACCCGGTATATACTGAATTTATGGAATAAAAATTGTTTATTTTTGAAAAAGAAACACAAGTTTTTTGGTCTAACTCTTGCGGTTTCAACGACAGACAATTTTACCCATTTTTCCCAAACATGATCCGATTTTGCCCAACGAACTTGATCTTAAGATGTCTCTAGTATATTAGTGAGATACTAGTGTATATCCAGAATACACATACAAAATTTCAGGTTGCTATCTCGTTTTTGAGCTATCTTGTTCACAGCCGTTACAGACGTTACAAAGTCGTACCTAACCTTAATATACCCTTATAGCATAAATACTGGGTATAAAAAGGGAGCTTTTTGAACGTTTTATTTTTCAACAGCGGGAATAATTTTAGTGTCTACATTGTTAAAATTTCTTCATGTTAAATTTTCCTATGCAAATAAAATATACCTGCACTAGTAATAACAGAATTCATTTACTCAACGAAGAATTTACACTAAATAATATTCTTAAAATGTTTATTCACATATTATAATAATATATTATTTGACTAAATTACAATCTAATATTTTACTTATTCAGTTGTATGTATGTAGCAAGTATATTTACTTATACGTTGACTGCTAGAACGCAGACACAATGAATTACATATAAAATGATGATGATACCTACCTATACCGTGAATATGATTACAAAATATACACCTTAGTGACGTCACATGTGTAGTATATACGTATACACGTAACTATATAAGTTTGAAGACGTAAGTAAACGATTATCTATATATGTTTAATAATAATAGTAATAATAGCTATAGTAATATAAATTCAACGAGTGAGCCAAATAGATAAGAGCATTGCTTATCTATTTTCACAGTACTGTAATTTACTTGTATGTACATATTATTTCTTTAGATAAATATACACTTGTGATCAAGAAAAATTACATCAATCTGCCTACAAGTTTTGTAATTTAAGGATATGATTTTAGTATTTGCAAACTGATTTGATTAATAAATGGTATAGGTAGGTCATGGGGAAAGGGGGCATAGAGGGGGGGCATATATTAAATTCCCCCCCTCCCTCCCTCTAAGCCCCTCTTTCTCCTTGTTCGATTTTACCCACGAACTTGGCCGTTCAAATACCCAAAGCGCCTCAAATACCAAAGTTTATACTAATCGGCTTAAAACTGTGACCGCTAGAGACTCCACATAAACGTATAAATAATACTATAAATTACCGATGATCAATTTAACATCTATTAAGTAAGATCGATCGATCGAACATTTGAAGAAAATTTTAAGAAATTCTATCAACGGTACAAAAACAATAGCTGCATTTCCTTCGGAAATTCGCGAATAGAAGATTTTCCAACTGTCAATTGCCAATAGTTAATCCTAAAATTGTGTTCTGTTCAAACAATTGAAGGCTATTAAAAGATGAAAGTATGTTTTCGATCAAGAAAACACAAATACATTTGTGAAACTTATGTTTAAACTCATTTATGTTTTGATTCAAACACGATCATTTATTTTTGATTGTAAGTGTACTTATATATGCAGATATGTATTATTATATTAATCAACTTAATTTACTTAGTTAAAGTTGTGTATAATCAAATTTAATGTAACTTGGAAATTTAACTCAAATGTGCAAAATGTAATAAAAATTTATGATTGTGTACAATAATTAAATACAATATAGGTACAAAAATTACATGCAATCAAATATGTTATGTAAGAGTATGTTTGTTTGTGAATTATTCAGAAATCAAGAGTATTATAGAATTTATATAAGCCTTGCAATATGATACTTGTATGGTATGTGTATGGTAAATATAGGTTTTTTTACCATATACCTTTGTATGTTTTCATCTTAACTTAAAAAACATAGATCAAAGCATCGAAAATAATTCATGACTCATAAAAAGTACGATTGAAGTTATTAACTATTAAAAAAAAGTTTCGAGCCCAGGACTTTGCACGAAATTTGAGTTATTTAAGAAAATGTCAGAAAAGTTTATAGTATTCATTTATGGTTGTAGCGATTTCTTCTTAGATAAATTTCCTAAAAATCGTTGAAGAACGCTTTTTGTTTTGGATAGGAGAGAACCTTACTTTATAAATGAGAATGTGAGAATTTATTTAAAGAGTTGTATTTTCAATGAATAATCTTACCAAAAAAATAAAATAAACAGTTTTTGCTTTATAATATTATGCTAATTATGACCGAGTTTTGAATATAAATATTTTTGAATATAATTACTATAAAGCTCACAAAATTACCAGATATTATATATTACACAGTCCTAAAGACACGTTATTTTATTTTCTCGTTTTCTGTGCTTTGTTGAAAAATAAAAAACGCTAAAGATATGAATTCTATTTACATACTTAAATAACATGTTTTGTTATTAAAAATACGTTGTTTCTCTCTATAAGAGGAGTTCGGCTTTAGCAAAGCTCAGATATATGTACACTTCTGATCAGAAAAAATTGAATGTATCTAAGAGTACAGAAATGAAAATGTTCTTTTTGTTAGATTTATGTGACTATAGAAATTTCCGAGAAAACATTCTTAGAATGTTTATGGAATATGTATAATAAAGTTATGGTAATGGGCCTATGACCTATCCTATCCTTTCGATAGCTTTTCTCTCTAGACAATATGGGACCAGAGTCCTGGGGTTTTAATTACAATTTAAAAAGCTTGGCGCGTATTTAGGCTATTTTTTTTCTTTTAAATCGTTATTCCAACAAATAAGAACGCTTTTGTAGATAAGTGAATGAATTTTGAAAAAGTTTCGAGTAACCTCCGAAGCATAGGAATCATTTGTGGAAAAATATGCTTTCTGTTTGACCGCTACCTATATTTATTTATATCTTCATTGAGAAATCAATGGTATCTTTATCGTCATTCGAATTATCAGTAGTTTTGCTGAGAAAAAACAAGCCTATTCGATTTTATGCAATAAGATCAAACCAATTATTTTGTATTTATCAATAACGTTGGTAGTTATTTAAAGATTTTTTTAACTGACTTTAAGCAAAACTAATATTCTCAATTCGATGATATTTTTTTTTCATTTGTTTGTGAACATTTCAGACAAATATGTATCGATTTCGATGATTTTGATATTATTCACAATCGGTCCGATAATCAAAACAGTAAAGATTGAAACTCTGGAAGACGGAATCAGGTTTTGTAATCAGGAGTGTACAGCAGCTTAGGTACTAACTTCACAACTCTTTGTACAAACAGGAAAAATATTCTTTAATGTTTTTGTGAATAAGGCTTTTATCATTTAACCTGTAAAAAGTTGTGTAGTATATATTCTTTTTGTAAATGTTATCCTTGTATCAAAGAGTAAACAAGAACAAAAATACTATAAGAATCAAAGATAGACAACACACACATACACGGACAAAGCAAAACCAACTAGAGAATACATAATAATAATACCTTACGTATGCTTTTTCTGCACACATCACATGTGGGGGTGTGTGTCTATGTCTTTTACCACAGAGAACAGGATTAGGTATTATGCAGATATTATTCATTCCTATAACTAAAAACATCACTAGGCAAAAGGATAATAGTCATTCGTCTCTCTGACTACTTACTAAGTCAGGATATATAATCATATTATTGATTAAACATGATGAGTATAATAAACAAGGGTTCCAACCGCAACGAAATTTTCGTTTAATAAAGATTTTAGTTAATTTTCGTCTTATTAAGATTTTAGTTTATATTATTTGTCAAAGACCTTTGAGTCTGTAGTGTACTCGCAACTTGGGCTATAATATCTAGACGCCTTAGTGCAATACATGCGGCCAACGTGGGACCCCAATTTCAAGATTAAAGATATATAAACACAATATTTTTTTCATTGTTGTATGTAAGGATTTTTAAATAAGCAAGAATTGATCCACAAAAACTGTCTTCAATCTCATAATGGCAGAAAAATCGGGAACTTTCGTATAACAAAAGACATCCAATCATTCTCATTCTTCACCTGTTAAATGTTAAAAAGTCAGAATAGCTGAATAATGTTATTAAGAATATTAGTGAAAGATGTACATGGCAATGGGTAGTCAGTAATCAAAAGTGAAGTAGAATACTCCACAAAATCTGAACTGTAGTCAATGAGCGCTCAGTATGGTGAGTGCATATTTCAAATAACTAAAATTCAAATATGTATAATATATTTTATTATTGTGGACTATAATAATAGATATACATTTTTTCCGTGCATATTCAACAAGCACATTTCCTTTCGGTTTTCCAATACGACATCCTAAACACAAAAAAGTAATGCAATGCAACGAGAGAGATTTAAGTCAGTGGGTGGTAAAATAACAAAACTTAAATACATATCGTTAGTTGTCTGTATATATATATTTTTTTTTTCCGTGCATTATCTATACATGCAAACATATATTTTAAAATAAAACATTGCATCGGCCGAAGACTGACTTGTGCACTACTACGCTACTACCCTGTTGTACAATAGACCACAAAAGTAGCGTCCTTTTTTACAAAATTTTACAGTTGATTTTTGCTCAAATCCATTAGGTTTTTGAAAAAAAACGGTTCGAGTAAAATTTATTAGTCCATTTTTAATGATCAAATTTTTTTCGAAGAATTTTTTCGCAAAACGAATGGATAAGACACAAATGAATTAATGAAATTTCGAAAAGAGGACGAAACTTACGTTGACGATAGTATAACAACTGTACATGTTGAAAACTTGTAGGAATAATGCAACATTTCAACGTTGTTAGTTGTGAAAATGTAGTTTGAGATATTTTATTTCCATTTTATAATATATCAACAGTAAAACTGCAAGTGGCATTAAATACAACCGTAGAACTCGCATTGCCAGCATACAAACAGCAAAACATTATATTGTATGTAATAGAAGTTTTTGATTGACATCTCTTAAGGTGTACCTGTCAGAAAATGTAAATCATGGCGATATTACTTTATATTAATGTTTGCTATTTAATAAATAACAATTTTTATTTTTTAACTTTTTAAATTTAGAATAAATAAATGATAGCTGCTTTTAGTGGTCCGTACCACAATTGGAAAAACAGAACACTTAAGGAATAACTTCGAAGTCTATTATTAGAAGTAATGAGTAAGTCGTGTGGTGTTCACTAGATCCTTTGACACGAAAATACGCTCATTATTCAAAATTGCATAGTTGATTTCTGATGTATTCTTTCGGTTTTTTGGGAAAAATGTTTCAAATAAAACTTATTAGTATAAGTTGTATTTATAAAGTACAACTTTTAGTCGAAACATTTTCCCGAAAGCTGAATGAATAAGGCACAAATCAATTATACAACATTGAAAACAGAACAACACTTATGTAACCAATAATAGTATAATTCTTATCTATCAACAAAACTGTTTATTGATATTATTTTATTGAGAAAATCTTGATTTGATTTGAAGTTCCTAAATTATTTCTTTCATTAACTATTGTAGTAAGGATACAACAATCGTCCTAGAGGCCGAGCGGTCTAAGGCGTTATGTCTGAGGTGTTATATCTACTTGGAACTGAGAGGTTACGGGTTCGAATCCCGACATCGGAAGTTTGTCAATTATTAAGAAAAAAAAAGGGGCGGATAATGGACTAAACTGTCGACGTATGAACAAGAACGAAGTAACCGGCTATGCTTGTGAAGGTTTTCTGCAGGTTTTTCACGAATTCCAGATGAATATCGGCATAGTTCATATCAGAGTCGGCTGCAACCGCATATCCTACCAATTCCTAGTCTACACACAAAAATTTCTTCGACTTCACTCACATACTCACATTCTTAGGCATTATAATAGACCTTATGGTTGAAGTGCAGCCCGTCCAGGGTAGCCGCTACAATCTATCTATCCATCTAAGGTTACAACAACGAATATACCAGGATATCTTGGTACATTTGAACAAGCACGAAGTATAATTTTTATTCTGGGGATTAATTTCCGGGGCTAAATCTGGACTAGAGAATAATCGTAGTCGATTTATTGCTGTAAATATTAGACAACTTGATTGAGCCCATTAACGAACTTGATCTACCTACGTTTTTGAGTTTTCGTGTTGACGGACGGACGGACAGAAACATTTGCGGAAATAGACTAATTCAATTTGGTCATTTTATGGACACCTATACCATATAAATTCATCATATAAATTTTTTCTCTGCGATCAATATTTTCAAGCGTTACAGAAACGGAACTAAACTTAACATACCCTAGTATATATTATATACCGGGTATAATAATAATGGTCGTGCAAGTATATGTGATAAAATAATTTTAAATAATTCTTTATTTAAATTTTCCCAATTAGTTAGAATAACGATATATATAAATACAAATTTTTTTATTCCTTTTACAAAATTTATATGAAATTTTCAATTAAAATACAATAATTATAAAAATATATTTTATTTTTAATTAATCTAACACAATTATTATCATGTATCCAGGAATAACGATATAAAATACTAATTAAAAATAGTTATAAGATTATTATCATCATTATTATAATTAAATTAAATATTTGCATTTTAAAACCTATCAAAAATATTATAGTTTAAAATAAATTTTATCAATACAGGGTGTTTAGGAAAAATTATCATAAACTTTTAATATAGATAATAGTTTTAATCTAAATATGATACACACAAAAAAAAACATTTAATGATTTGGATTGTTCAGGAACTGTTTTATGACTTAATACTCGTTAAGTTAACGTTTGATCGCTCATTTGGAATTAAGCCATATGGATAAGAAGTAAATCTTATACATTTATTCTATTCTTGCTGTTCGAAGATGAGAACTTAAAGAACAATGAATGAAGAAAAATTTCCAACATTAAATTAAACTTACTAATGTTAAACTGGTTAAAGTTATTGGGACCCTACACATAATGTACTCTGAGAACGAAATCCTTCTTTTCACTCTAAATTTGTTAACTTGAAGATACTTAAACTGTTTAATGTATAGGAATTCTTTGTAAAAGATTGTAAAATCTTAAAATAAATAAATTTATTATTATTATTATTATTATTATACTTAAACAAATTCTTGAATGAAAACAAGGATTTCTTTCTCAGAGTATAGTATTTTGAAGAAAACATATTTACTTGGTTCAAGAAATTCCTTCTATCAGTGTACACAATAAATCAAAATAAATTAAACAATTTACGGATAATTTTAAACGAACGATATTCGCAAGTGTTTCATTTAATTTTAATCACTGTTTTAAAATTTCTTTTCTTTGAATTAAAAACCTTGATTTAAAAGATTAGCTTATAAAGCAAATATTTTTACGATTTATTTATTTATAGCAAAATACCTTAAAAACTACACGTTATAAAACTTTGTTTATATTTTTAATAGAATCAAAAGTTTAAAATCTTAATTTCAAGTTTAAAATTAAATTTATATCTTTAGCAGTTGTGAATATGGTTTTACGTCTGCTGTTGGCGGCAACTAATAAGCGCTCATTAAGGTGTAATAATATGAATAGTATAATAATATGAATCATATTTTATTACTTTGTTGCTTTTTTTATTGATTGATTTTATATTGGGGTCTAAAACTATTGCACTTCGACCTTATGGTCCATTGTGCTTCAGTCCGACGAGATTCGCTTCTCCCATATGCTGGCAAAAGCCAGGAGCTGCTTATCAGGTCTTCCTAAAGGTTCATATATTCGAGGTGAGGTGCACCGAATATCCTGTATCTGCTGTAACCTAGAGGGTCGCAGTCAAAGATAATGTGGCTTGGTGTATCTTCCTCCACGCCACACAATCTGCACACAATGGACCCGTTATGGAGTCCCATTGTGTATAGATGCTTCCACAGGGGATAATGTCCGGTAATGAATCCGGTAACCCTCCGCAGTTGCATCTTGTTCAGCTTCAGTACATCGAGAGATAACCTCTTTGTTGCACTCTGAAGTAGTACCTTCCCGAGCTCTTGCCGCGGTACTTTTTCCCAGTGATCACGGTGTTTAGAATTTGACCACTCGTAGGCCACCTACTTTTTTATTACTTCGCTCATTGGCTGACGCAATCCAGAAAGCTTCAAATTTTACTCGCCATATTACATACAGCTGTTTGTACAATATATTATTGTATATTTGAAACATTCTGTAAAATATAAAATAAATTTAAACATTTTTATTTCAAATTAAGGTTAATAGATATTCATAAACAGTCATTTATGATTAATAATAAAATTTTTGAACGTCTCAGCACTTCATATATAACTATGTACGAGAATATGAGGTTGAAGTTTTAAATGTATTTGATGATAAAAGTGTATATTCGGCGCTAAAATAGGTATAGTTGAGGGTATGTGTAGTATAGTCACTCTAGGAATACGGTTTTTAAAGTACTTACAGAAATAAGTTCGTGTCACAACTTCTTTTGTCTGATCATTGAAAATGAAAAGGGATGGAATATATTATAATTATGTATTTGCCGATACAGTGAGTCAAATATAGACACAGGCCACTATGGGCAGGCATCTCTTTATTGTTAACTTTATTCTTCCATTCAAATTGTTTCCTAGAGCTCCTAAACTAAACTATGCATATAAGATTGAAAGATAAAGAAACGATAACCAGAATAATTACCTCCTTTTTTCACTATAGTAAAACAAGACGACCAAACTAAGTGACCTTAAACTACGATAAAATATGTAGGATGTAGAATAAATGGTCATGTTATTTCGATTGGAAATAAAACTTTCTGCGAAATGCTAGAAGCATAGTTTTGTTGCGATGTATAATCTGATGGTTAGTTGTACGAGGTAATATCACGCATTATAACTCTTTTATGCGAAACATGAAAAGACACAGAGTTTGAGCAAAGAGCGAGTGTTCTTCTAATCCAGAAGTATTCTACGATATTCGCACGCCCAGAGGTTAAAATGAGTATTTATATCCCAATTTTTATGTATTCTCGAAGTCTTCACGATTTCTTGGAACATCTTGCAAATTATCTATCAATACTTATTTAATAAAACTGTGAATCAATTCTGTATATGGTACATATTTTCAAAATAAAATGATTACCCAGTACATTAAAATTGCTGAACCGATTTTGATGAAGTATCTATCACAGATGCTGAAACATTTTTTTTATACATCCAATTGTTTTGGCTAAAATACGGGGCGAGTAGTATTGAATAAAAATTTGATCTTGTGCTTATTTCCCTTCAGGTAGTTTGATACTCACCACCTAAGGTCAAAGTAATTTAGTATTTTTTTTTTTAAATTAAACAAAAAACTATTACGACCGAATTGTTCATGAGCAACAGAGCCCAGAAGCCAAATAACAATTTTTAAAATATTAATTAAATCAAAACCTTGTGGTAAATCGTTTCGAAATTTTACGTCAGTAAGCGATTCAAATTTCAATCAATTTCTGGCGTTATTGAATAAAGACATTCATTGACGTATGGCGTATGCTGGTGTATTTTTACATAATTTTAAACAATTTGGTAAAAATTCTGATTTTTTTTCAAAGTGCGTTTAAGTATCATCTTTGGAATAAGAATTTTAAAAGTAGTTGGGGGGGGGGGAGGTAAAGTTAAAAAGCATTGGATACCAAAGTACCTTAAATACCCTCAAAGTCAAAATTTTCTTTTTCATAGTGAAACTCTACGTTTCCGCTTCTGTTGTGGATTACATTAAATAAAATTACACGGTAGACAGATTCACTGAAAATAGCCGAACATCCTATAGAATTTCATATAGAATGCAATTGGTGCTCGACCACCATATTGGGTTGGTTAGGTTCGTTGTAAGCGAAAAATATATACATTACACAATATGCACATACAAAGCCAGATAGAGAATAGTATATAGTCAGGGTATGTACCACTAGTAGCTTGCTAGCACACATTACTATAATAATATAACTAACCCATTGCTGCCAACTGTATATAACATAACCAAACCATTTTCTTCTCCACAATATACCTCATGCTGCCGTCTGTTGTTCATTTTATAATATTACCAACCTCATGTATTATAGATAGACAGATAGGTAATATCCATCCACCTTTGCACCGTGTATTTGATTTTGTTTTGGATTATATAAATAATAGGGAATATGCATGCAAATTTTTTTTTGACTTGAATTGAAGCATGTTTACTTGACAACAATCAAGGTAAAATTACTTTTTAAATAAGTTGAAAAATAGAGATATGAATGATTGAAATTCCCGATAAGACAAAGAGGGTGATAGCCCTCTTGATATGTTATGTGATGTCATATTACACTTTCACCATTTAAAATACACGTAAAACTCCGTTTTTAGTATTTTTGCAAGAAAGAGGCAGATAATAATACTTAAAAGCTTATAGCTACCTCGATATTTGTCGGATTTTAACTTCGTTTTTAAATATTATTACAGTATTAACAGTATTTTCATATTCTGAAAATAAATGTGAAAAAAAAAAAATGCATATTCCCTATTGAAATGAGTAAAAAGATTTAACACAAACTTCTCGACCTTTCCGGGTAGACTTTTTGGAGGGTTGTCAGGTATCGCGATTCTTTTCGTTGCCATATTATCTGTAATGCCGAAAATCAAAGGACCACCTCCCCTACTTTTTACTCTCTTTGAGCCAGTACACACCTTCTATTTCTTCACTTACCTTGTGACGAGAACAGTTTGAAAGAAACTCAATATTTTACGAACAAACATAAACTGACCCTAAAAAACGTTCAGTGAACGAAGAAAAAAAGATTTATATTTGGATATAAAGAGGTCAAAGCAGTCAAAAGTTCCTGGATGTAGAATTTGTATTCTGTATTTAAAGAAACGATTTTTCTTATAGAGATATATTTCTTCACAAAGTTTTTCCAGGATAGCCGAAAGGTGAATGTCAGAGTAAATTGTAGCAAATGAATCAGCAAAATTACGTCAAAGCAGTTTATCCTCTGACAACCTTTGCGCCTTCTGCTATTATATAAGGCGTCCATAATGTGCATTTTAGTTTCCAATGCATATTTCTCAACAAATATTTGAAATTTATTCTCTGATCTATTTGACTATTAAGCATACTACATTTTATACTTCTTTGCTTTTAAGCTTTTAAAATTTTGGTTAATACTTCAACCTGAGAGTCAAAGGGTAAAAGTGAAAGTCCTCATCCATAACGATAAAGAATAATATATAAAATCAAAATTTTCCGACAACGCAGTATAATCATGAATTCTATAATATAATATGAAGGAAGAACATTATTTCGTTTCGTATGCCAAATGAACTATTTTATTTAAATGCCGCTGCTGAATTCAACATATAGCCAGGCCAGAGCTACTATAGCACCACTACATATACTAAATACAAAGCGTACTTGAAAACTCATATAATAATAATTCTCTTTCTAACTTCAATTTCTCTTTGTCATTTCTGGCTGGTTCATGAATAGTTTTAACGAACATACACACACAACACCAGTACAAAATACAATAATGGCACATGTTATATAATAAGTATAGTACCGAGTGTCCCACACCACACGTCAAAGTAATCAATATTCATATTTTTATATTAAACAATGTGTAAAGCATTTGTCGAAAAAGGCAATTTGCATTACATTAATGTTGTTTTGTTTATAACTGTAAAAACTAGTTTCATATAATTTCGCTTCAATTTACACCTATTTCGCAATGTTCACTTTTTTTATAATTTTTCTGAATGTTCCTCGTGGTAATAAGGAGTAGGGGCAGCAATTTTTTCCATTTTTTCCAAAAAAAATGTTTAAAAAATGACTGAATAAATTATATCCTATATATATTGCCCAGTTTATTTGACACCCTATATGACGTTTGAGATAAAAATCTGTGACAGACAGGTAAACTGTCCGAGGTTCACAAGTGTGGCGAACTACAAAAAACTGAAAAAAAGGAGGTTTTCACAAATGAAATATCCATAAGAAAATTAAGGACGTTCATCCATGAAGCTTGATAGTAGATAAAAATTTTTTTTTTAGTGAATTGAGTAGCTCAATTCAGTAGTTATCCTCCCTCAAAAATTTAACACCTGTTGACGATCATTTCAAAGAGTAATTATCGATTAAATATCAGACTTTGAACACAGCGTCTTATGGAGAACAGAATTTTTTTTGTACTTAAAATTAGAATAACTATATTATTAAAGTAGACACCATCATGAATAATGTTTATAAATATTCTTTGATGTATGCAGTTTATATAATTGCATTAAAAAAATGGTGTTGACGAACATTTGAATTAATTATTTAATAAAATTAAAACTTTTTTGATAGGTTTGTTTTTGCCACCATATTTTTAAAACTGGCGACCACACACACTAAAATAATATACACATACACACAAATCCAAAACATAGTTTACTGTCAGCTCTGTCATATTAAGTCAAATTAATTTCTAATTTACAATTTCCTGGTATTTTCCAATAAATACTTTTAAAATATTTAGGACAAATAAAAAAAGGTTATAAATCGTTGTAAGATTATTGACATACTTTACAACTTTTTTAAAATCCTAAATAAATTTTATTAAAGATAGTACTCATTTGACTTCAGCGTAGCAACTGAACGTCTTTAAATGATATTTATATTTTAAAAAAAGAACTATAGTTAATCCTATAGATCTCATTTGTCGATAGCCCAGCAGCAATTAATAATAGCAATTTCTTCTACAAATATCGTCAGACCAAGTAATTTTTAACCGATTCCCTTCATTAATTACGAGTAATTTACTACCCATGCAATCGTCTAAAGCTCAAGTCAAATGGTTTTGATCCAAACTTAGTTCTTTATATGTACCTCCCGGTATGCATAATAAATACGCATAAATATGTTTGAAAATACGTCTCCCTCTTTACCTCCCCGTAGAAGTACCCACCAACGAACGATGAATCATCTGTGTTATAACTAAAAGATTAAATATTCATATACATAATATTTAAAACATAACTGTTGTTGGACACCAAGCCACCCCTAATAGCTAGTAGCTCTAGCATATAGCGGTTTCATGAAGTCTTTTACTTTCAACATCATCATCAATGCAAAAATGTAAAAAGTAGTAGCAGCAGGCACTAACATCACACCATCGTCATTAGTCTCTAGTAGGTCCCTCATTTTATCAACATTTAATGAATGTCGAGTCAGTTATTATTATTATTATACTATGACCATAGTCAAATAACGAAAATAGGAAGAAAAATAATATAGCAGAAGACCAAAAATATGAAACTGTTAAACTAAAGAAATAGAACCAGTTTCAAAAACAGTTACATTCTGATCTTTGTTAAAAAGTCTCTATTTTTCCTATTTTATTGGCTTTATTGTATTTTAAATAATAGGGAATATGCATGAACATTTTTTTTCACTTGAATTGAAGCATGTTAACTTGACATGTTTACTTGACATATCAAGGTAAAATTACTTTTTAAATAACTTCAAAAATAAGCGAGATATGAATGATTGAAATTCCCGATTAAACAAAGAGGGTGATAGCCCTCTTGATATGTTATGTGACGTCATACTACACTTTCACCATTTAAAATACACGTAAAACTCCGTTTTTAGTATTTTTGCAAGAAAGAGACAGATAATAATCTTTAAAAGCTTATAGATTCCTTGATATTTGTCGGATTTTAATTTCGTTTTTAAATATTATTACAGTATTAACAGTATTTTCATATTCTGAAAATAAATGTGAAAAAAAATTTTCATGCATATTCCGTATTTTGTATAGAAACTGCTATATAGCATGTATTTTTGTTAAAAAATATTGGGCTAAATGTCTCCTTAGAGTCCTATAGTACACTCAAACTAGATAGTCCATCCACATAAACAGACGAAATTCGTGTTCAGACCGCATGGTAAATTTGATTCGTTTGACAACTTGGATTTTTAAATCTGTATTAATTCAAGTTTCAGTTCATGCTTATGGGAATTATTGTTTACTGCTATCATTTTTGTGACCCATCATTTAGATTGTTTCACTTTTTTTGATATTTATTTTTAGCTTTTATTGTTATATTTATTCTTGTTAATATTATTATAGTTTCCATTCGTTATATTCATTTTTATAACAAAATAATATGAATAAAAAACGGAAAAAATAGAACGAAGCCAGTCTGTTTTGAACTATTTTCACGTATTCAGTGAATGTATATGTTATTGCCGATGGACTGTGAAGCTTGAGTTTACTATAATTTATTTGTAAGTTTGTAAAAAAGTACAATTTAACCTTAAGATAACTCTAAAGAAATAGTTTGGTAATATTTGGTGTCTGGACACTGTTGGAATTTTATTCTTTGGGGTAAACATAGAATATATTGTACGCCACAAAAAGCCACAAAAAATTGAGAATTGCTAAGCAGAATGATAAAAACCAAACATTTTTCGTTCTTAAACGTTTGTTCAGTCGCTTACGGTTTTAAAGATTTTGCCTATTCATGAACTTGAAATTACTTTTTCATGTTCGTGGTTGTGCAAAATATGTCAGAGAATTCTGGCTGAACCCTTCTCTACAAGAAAATAGTTATTAGTCAAGTTCTATTGAGAACTTCATTCTTTATATACCCATTATATGTAAATATACAAGGTATATTAAGTTTAGTCCTGACTTTCTAACGCTTGAAAATATGAATCCTTGACATAAATTCTTGGAATGGGTGTTCACAAAATGGCCTAATTTCGCCATTTTGGCATGTCCATCCGTCTTTGGATACCATAACTCAAGAACGAAAAGAGATAACGAGCTGAAATTTTGTATATGTGTTCTATAGTAAAAAAGTGAAGTCAAGTCCATTCATTGGAACAAAAAATCTTCTTTTTCAAATAAACAACTTTTGTTTGAAAAATTATTTTATTCACTCAATAGTTTTCTCATAATTTGTGCTCAAAGAGCAAATGACATACTATTCATAGTTGAAGGAAGGCGGTCATATGTAAAGATATTAACAATTCGAATATTGATATACAACTCAGTATATATTGGGTATTCAAACAATTAACTATTAGTTGTTACATTACTTGTTTGAAATCGGTTAAAAACAGACCTTAAATACATGTGATGTGAAATATATGCAATGTTATTACAAAATTATTATTATTTACAGAAATTCTTCAATTTTGTAATAAAGGAAAAACTTTCATTATTTATACGATACGGATGGAGATATAATATAGCATACACCAAAACGATAAAGAAAATTTTTTAGTAAAATTGTTTAGGAAAATACCTTTTTGCTAAATGTAATCAGTAAAGTTATGTAGAATGGAAAATATGGAATATTTTATGTAAAACCTAGTGGAAAATTACACTATTGTTGTGTACGGACATATTGGACATTATTATTACTATTTCTATATACTCAGCAGGAAAATGATCTAAAACTATTTTTGTATTTAAAATATTTTGTACGCATTATTTTGAAAATATTCTCTTATTTGAAGAGAGAAGGAGGTAATTGTATTTATCAGATGCTTCAAAGGGTATATGGTTAGTTATTTTATTCGAATAATGTTTTAAGTTTCTCAAAGAAAACAAGTGAAAATAACAACTAACAGAGTTAATTGTTTAAACACCCGGTACGTATTGAATTTATGAAAAAAAGTTTCACAAGTTATTTATTTTTAAAGAAAATTTTTTTATTTCAACTTTTTTTCTATCTTTTACGATTTCAAAGATAAACAGTTTTGCCCGTTTTGCCCAAATATGGTACGATTTTACCCATTCACACATACGAAATTTCGGCTCGCTATGTTTACAGGCGGACGTACGGACGGATATACAATTTTGCGGAAATGGACTAATTTGGTCATTTTAGGAACACCCATATCCGATAAAAATCGATTAATCAGTTTTAATGTGATGCGGGAACAAAGAGATTAAATTATTTTTAGTAGGTTTTTGATATCTATTATAATTATTAGCATTAAATTTCATATTATTTTGCATGTACACAATTGACTATGTCTACAGTTTTAATCAGTGATCAACGGTTGTGAGCAAAATAACGGACTACGATTTGAGTTTGCTGGATAGCGCCAGTCGATGAGCGCTCAGTAAAGTGTGACCATGAAGTAAAAAGTCTTGAAAGCAATAAAGTAATAAAATATATTACTTAAATAATTTGAATTTTAATTACTTCAAATGTAGCCACAGCTTACTGAGCATATTGGCTGTCGTAACCCAGAAAACCACACAAATTTTGATCACTGATTGTTCATTACTGGTGTCATAGGGGATAATATTTAAATATGATGTCTGCGAATCAAAAGTGAGAGGGCGAACAGTGTGAGTGTTTTTGTCCGAAATAATAATGAGAGTAGACCGTAGGAAAATATTCCTTACGACTCCAATTAAATTTGAAAACCGTTCTAAAGTTATAGCCGTTTTCTGCCCATTCCAAAGTTATAGCCGGTCCAGATCTCTAATATACATTATAGTTTCTATAGAAATATTTGCATTAACAAAATTCTGAAAATAAAATTATTTTTAATTTATAATATAAAAAAATTGACGTTTTGAGCTGTCAAAATTTAGAAAAAAATTATTATTTTTTACGCAATCGGCTTTTTTTTATTTAAAATTACTTTTCCTTGTTAATAAAAGAAAAAAATTCATAAAAAAGATGTATAAGATGTTTGCATATGCTCATTTTTTAATGCGTTTTATTTAACTGTTAAATTTTTTGTATAATTTTTTCGACCATCTTGTATATAAAAAAATATGCATCAGCTTAAATAAGAATATGCAACAAAAAAAATCCGTAATATCCTTGCATTCATTAAACTCTCATTCTGCAGTGACAAAAAACAACCTCATGGATTTAAAAAGTGTATATACAATATTATATATGGAATTAATAATTATCCTTCTTTTTATTCTAATCGCAGCCATCAATCATAATATAATCTGTTTATGTACGTTGACTACACACAAGGGTGATTAACTATCCGACTTTATTAAAAAAAAAGCTCAACACAGCGTAATTATACCTAACTTTTTTTTCTTATCATTTAAAAAACAAATATAACATCTAATATTTTGTTACAACAGGTAAATCAGTAAAGTTGTGGATACTGCGTTAAGTTGTGGATAAAATGGCTCCATTCAAAAAATTACTATCCCATCGACGAGAAAAAACGACAATTACTTGGTAGAGAACTTAATTTTTGATGGCAGTTGCATTTGAGCATAATAAAAGTATGAGGGTGTTATAATACTCGGAGAAGGGAGATTAAAAGTAACACAACGATCAGAAAAAAGTTTCAGACAAAAGTAGTAGAACATAAAATTATGGATAAATAAAGTCTTATTCGTTTTTCTTATATTTTTGATAGTTTCGCAGCCAAACTATTGTAAAATTGACCAAAGTCAAACAAAAGCTTGAACTGACTGACTTGATTAATCGTTTTGAATTTGAATATAATTTGTCCTTAATCAAGTAATGATATATTATTAATAGTAGATATTGGAAATGTTCTGCTATGAAAATTTCTAGTACTGATAAAACTAAGAAACGTCATATAACGACAGTTTTAAACAAAAACGGGAATATAATAAATTTCATCTGTAAAAGAATTACAAATTATATTTACAGGTCATATTTCATTTTAACGAATACGGAACTCTGGATAAACAATTATAAAATAATTTGTTGCAGTGAATGTGTTGAAAAAAAAAAGCACTGCACTAAAAAAAATTTACTCCCAATATAATTTATTTATATTAAATTGTAAAAATAACAACTAAGTTAATTGGTTAAATACCCGGTATAAAATGAGTTTTTGAAAAAAATTTCAAACAAAAGTTGTTTATTATTAAAAAAAGGTTAAATTTTTGTTCTATATCTTACGGTTTTATTAATGCCCAAAATTTTATTAATGCAGGTATTATATAGAAACTATAAACTATAATAAAGATCTAGCCATCAGAAAATGGCTATAACTTTGGAATGGTTTGGAATGTTGTACTTCTGATACTTTTTCTGGAGGTAAATTTGTATTTGCTTAAGTTTTGAAAACAACCAATTTCTCTTTTGTAAAACAATTCCAGCATAGTATATATATTATTGGAAGTACTGATACGATTAAAAGAGTGAAATTCTTTATGTATAATTACAACACCGGACATTTAAAAATAGGGAAATAAAAAAAAATAAAAGAAAATAAAATAAAATTATATTGCGTGTTTGAATGACCACTACTCGTAATAATAATACTAGTACTCTTATTACGCGTACCACCAAACTACAAGAATTTCATATTTGTACAAGATGATACAACCACAAGTTATGATTAAATATAAATTATGAAATATTGAATCATCTAACGATGTTCTTGAGATACTAGCGGACCTTAAAACGTACAACTCGATTGATGATATCGGATTTGGATCTGGTATAGCCTCTATAAATTTTGAAAAAGGAGCGTCACGTGAGAAGCAATTTTTACTTTAGGAACGGTTGTAGAACGAATGCTTGATTGCAAAAAAGACATTCATTTTATAGACTATGAAAAGGCTTTTGATAGCATAAACCAAAACAAACTTTATAAAATTCTTAGGGCTTGTTAAATAGATAAAAACATAATAAATATAATAGTACAACTATATAAAAAACAGCAAGCGACTGTAGTCACAAAGGGAGGGAATACAAATTGGGTTAAAATAGGGAATGGTATTAGGCAAGGATGTATATTATCACCTCTTTTGTACAAAATTTATAGTGAAGTGATTATGGATAAGGCATTAGGGGACTGTGACATCGGGGTACAAATTCACGGGCATGTGTTAAACAACATACGTTATGCTGATGACAGTCTTGATGGCGGAAAGTGCACGGGATCTCCAAATTTTAGTAGACAGAGTAGTAAAAGCTAGTGAAGAGTGGAACCTAAAAATTAATAAGAATAAAACTAAAGTGATGGTATTTACGCGCAAAAAAGTGATGGAATTGTTAAAATTGAGTGTAATGGCGTACACCTAAAACAAGTTAGTGAATTTCGATATCTGGGGAAACTCTTTTACAACAATAACAAGGCTAGCGTTGAAATAAAATCAAGAATAGGTCAAGCAAAGAGTGCATTTATGAAACTAAAAAAATTCTTGACGGATGTATACATCGAACAGCAAAGTGATTAAAATTATTGGACATTCACCAGAACTTAGCAAGAGAGAATTAAGCTACTTTGGGAATATTATTCGGTGAAACAAATATGAAATGATCAAGATTGATCAAATTCCAGCAAAAAGAACAGTTGGAAGAAATAAAATTAGCTGGATGGATAATTTGAAATCTTGGACTGGAATGTCTAGAAGAATTATGCAGAATGCCAGAAAAGAGTAAAATATGGGATAAAGTAATCTCCAACATTCCTTAAAGGGATATGGATACATACATAGCGTCACGTGAGAGGAATTTTTCGTGATACTCAAAAAACTTGACAAGGTTTGTTCTTTGGTTGAGCCTTTATCGTCAACATCGGAAATGTTTTTATACATAATTTTCAGTTAAATAAGTTAATTTAAAACATTTTTTAAACTAACTCTTGATAAAAAAAAGTCTTTTTTATATCCGGTATATTATAATATATACATGGGCATTACTCCCAAACTCTATAACACAAACATAAAAAAATCAGGCCGTTAACTGTTTTCGTTTTTGTGTTATCATAGCTAATCAACGGGCGGACAGACAAAATATACAGAAATAGACTAATTAGCATATTTTATGAACACATTTACCAAAATATTTTTTCCACGATCAATCCACCGTTACAAGGTCGATACTAAACTTATAGTACCATTGTATACACCAGGAGTGGCCAACATTTGCATGTAGCGTCAAATCGAAAAATTTATTAAACTTTTTTGTTTGTGTTTTTCCAGCTCTACACCGTGGTATAGTTTTCTTGAATGAATTTCAGAACATCCTGTATATTATATATACCGGGTATAACATTAATGAAATAGAAGTGTCACATCTTGTACAAAAAATATGTAATAATTTTTTGTTGTTCTTATTATTTTAAGTGTACCTCTACTACCTACTCTGACAACGAATAATATTCCCGGTACAAAAAACATACATCGTCATACAATATTTTTTGCTTATTACATAATAAATTATAACCCCATTTGAATTTTTGTACATAAACAAAAATAAAATATATGTATTTTGCTAATGCAAAACAACATAACATTATAGTTTGTTCGACTTTTTTTTGTATGGTTTTTTTAAGGCCAATGTGTGAGATATGGATAATTTATTATTCTTTAACTTAAAATAAATTATCCATATATGTATGTAAACATATATATATATATATATATATATATATATATATATATGCATATATATATATATATATATATATATATATGCATATATATATATATATATATATATATATATATATATATATATAAATATAAATATATATATATATATATATATACATATATATATATATATATATATGTGAAATAATATTGTCATTTTCTATTATATTTTATGTTTTCATAAAATGACCAAAAACTAACAAACAAAAAAAAAACGGAAAATAACATATTTTTGAAGTGTCTCTCTCTATTATACCAACATTTTATGTTGATTGTTTTTCTTGATATAATGTCAAAACGAATTTTGTATAAATTTGTATACGAAACAAGTAAAAAATAATAATTCGTTACGCAGTAGCTGCGTCAATACCTAAATCACTCTCTAGTGAAATTATATTTCAAATTTTGCCCCTATTCCTAGAACATTTGTTTGTATTTTATAAATACGTATTTCGACTACAATGTAGTCATCATCAGTATGAATTAGCTAATCGTAACTATCTCTGGGACATGGATTCAGAGATATGTTGCTTGTTGCTAATTTGGTGCCTGTGTCACCTAATTAGCAACCTGTGTCACCAAATTAGCAACAAGCAACATATCTCGGAATCCATATCCCAGAGAAAGTTACGGTTAGCTAATTCATACTGATGATGACTACATTACAGTCGAAATACGTATTTATAAAATACAAACAAATGTTCTAGGAATAGGGGCAAAATTTGAAATTTATTTTCAAAAAAACGTAGAGTTCTCTTTGATTATTTTAATAATCTTCACTCTCTAGTGGTCACAATTTTAGTCTGATGAAATGTAATGTCGTATCTGATGATATTTTTTAAATATACTACATAATATGGATGATTTTATATAAATTAAATGTTGACTTCGAATAACTTTTGAACCAGTAGACTTAGCGAGAAGTCACAAAAACCGAGCGTTAAATTCTCAACAAAAATATCTATTTCTCATTATTGTAGATTTATTCATTACCAAAATTTTAAAGAGCAAAAGAAGTTATTCGCATGTTATTTCCATCAGAAACTTTGGTGGGAAAGCGGACTATTTTGAGTTAAGAGCTCAAAAATTCAGGGAATTTTTTAAAATCGATTTGGAAGTGTTTGAGCTGGGAGCATAGACTCTCAAACACCATATATATCGTAGTAAGCGTTTTGATCATCAGACAAAATATCCCCCAATATAATTAATATCTTTTGATAATGATAAAAAAAAACCTGAGTTATGCGGGTTACAACTGAGTTATAACTGAGTACTACAATCTTTCACTTCATCGGTCATACCCCGAGTTGGTCGGGTTTCCGAATTTTTGGGCCTCGGACTAAAAGGCGTTCTATATATTTCAGATATCGTGGCAACAACCATTATTATTATTATTATTGATATTATTCTGTGATTTCAAAGATTTTGAGATATTTTGTCGGGGATATTTTGTCATTTTTAATATTTTTCTTTTGGTATTTGAAAGTCCAAGTTTGTCAAAGAGTAGTATTGGTCAAGAAATAATGAACAGAAAAAAGACAATTTGCTTGATAAGGAAATTTGCTAAAAAGTAATTTTATTTTAAAAAGAAGTATGAAAAATTTTACCCACATTTTCCATTTTGATATGAATCTTGCACGTAAGATATATGGAATAATTTTTCTCACCTGAAATCAAAAGAAAAATATTATTAGTAAAATGGAAAGATATAATTTAATCTAATAAAATTAAAACCCTAACAGTAAAACAAACTTATTGAAATTTTCAAGACTCATGAGGGGCAGATTTCATGGCTAATTCACACTAATATGCATATTATTTGGCATAAAATTCTTAAACATATATAACCAACCATCTTATGCACCATATAATTCTTTTCTTTATAAGCATATGTTTGGATATTTATTTTTTACTAATATTTATCCTTAGAATCTTTTTACCTATAACCCTCCATATACCGTACGTTTAGTTTACATCTTCGCATAGCAGATCTCCCACGAGTATGAGAGAGTACATATGTAGACATTAAGCAATGTGTATGAGAAGGAGGTCTTATAATAATAATAATAATAAACTATATTCAGTAAACAATTGTACATTGCATAGAATGCGTCAAAAGGAAAAAAAATTATAGGTTTGTTTTGTTACTGTTGTGTTGTATGTGTCTGTATAAATTTTAGAGAGTGGGGATTCTTGGTTGAATACAAATATTATTAATTGTTTTGATAATATGCAATCATTACTATGTGAATGCTTTTGGAAAATGCGTGTTTGTGTATTTTATTTATTGGTATTATTACAACAATGGGTTATTATTACACAAAAGAAGAGAAAGTGCAAATTGTTAAATGGTACTTTTCCGGACATTCCGCACAGGAATGTGTCAATTTATTTATTGTGGCATTTGAAGGTAGACAATCACCAACCACTCGAACAGTTATGAATATTATTCACTGTTTTGAAAAATATACTTGTTTATCAAACCTATAAGACCTCCTTCTCATACACATTGCTTAATGTATACACATGTACTGTCTCATACTCGTGGGAGATCTGCTATGCGAAGATGTAAACTAAACGTACGGTATACTTATTGTCTTTCAACTCAACAACAACATGCAATATTATTGAACTAATTTTGAGAAACTTTTAAAAACCTTTAAGAGGAAACTAAATAAAGTTTAATTTGTGATTTTTTTTCTCTAAAACTAAAAAATAAAGTTCTTAATCTTCACTGCAGATTATTGAAACTTTCGCATATTCTAGTCGATAAAATATTTAGATTCTATAACTTTTCCCATTAATAATGGTGCTTCTCAGTATTCGAGACAAAAAAACACTCGAAGTAATTTAACACAGAAGAAAAAACAATCATAAATTCAACTGACTGTTTTCAAGTTTAGGTATACTTATATGGATAACGAAGACGAGTCTAAATAATAAAATTAATTTTATTAAATTACCCGTAATTTACATGTTTATACCTAATTAAAAATTAAATACTAAACATAAAAATTATTGCAGCGTCATAAAGTACCAACTTAATGTTTTCACAAAAAACTTATTATAATAAAATTCGTTCGTGTAATTAAAAAAAAATTACAATAAAATATTTTTTTAATTTTTTTAACGTAATCAACCTTAGACGTGAAAACTTTAAATCAGAAAATACAGTTTTAATAAGTATATTAAACAAGGACAGCTCCTTAATTATTGAAGGAGAAATTTCCTTTAAAATTATATCTCCATTACAATGTAAATAATTCAAGTTGTATCTTCTTACTACAGACGAGGAAAAATAAGTAATATGTTAGGGACTCGCCAATTTTTTTTTACTTTTCTCTCTATATTATTGAGCTGTAAATGTAAATAATAAAACATTTAATAAAAATAATAAATAATTATACTATTTTTCATATCAAGGATTTGATGTCAAAAAATGGTATGAATGTTCAGACATATTACTTAAATGTCAAATAAAGTAAACGCTAGTCGCTTCCGTTGGTATAATAAAACCGAAAGGCAACCATACTAACAGTTGATATAAATAGACGCTAGTTAAAAAATAAAAACAATTTAAAACATATATAAATATGTTTACCGGTAAGTATTAATAATAACAAGTGTTAGCTTGGTATAAACATTTATCTACAAATTAGTTTTCAAACAATTTTAGCAATGCTGTACTCATAAAGAGGAGTAAACAGATGACTCACATAATACATTGAGATTTTAGATTTTTAATGATGAATAATATAACTTGCGGCATTGCGACGAATCTGTTAATAAAAATGGACAAAAAAGTTGAGCAATAACAAAAAATGTACAACCACACTATATACAGTTTGATCCACCTCAAATATTTTGCGAACTTTCATTACAAATATCTATTATAATATTCCATTGCGAATATTTTCTATG
Source organism: Nineta flava (assembly GCA_963920215.1). NCBI lineage: Eukaryota > Metazoa > Arthropoda > Insecta > Neuroptera > Chrysopidae > Nineta > Nineta flava. The sequence goes on along the minus strand of OY986042.1, from coordinate 42,212,625 downwards.
TCAGTGATTTTCTCTCTTTCTGAAGAGAATGATTATAACATTAACAAAATTTTCTCGAATAATTTTCTGTTCGTGTATACTAATTTAGAGTGTTCTTACACTAAATAATATCTGAGAATAATGAAACTTCTTAGAGAACTATTTCACATGGAAGGAACTTGTGTGAAAAACTCTCGAATAATAATAATAATATAATTCAAATCCCATATATATTATTTATAATACAATAATAATAATGAGAAAACTTTCTATATTAAATTAACTAGATGTTATATTATTAATATAGATTATTATAGTTTTAATATTTTACAACCATAATAGATGGCACTAGTGTTGGTGTGAATTCATTTTTGTTTTCTTGATGAACTTCATTGTGTGCTTTCTCTGTGCCAAAACTATTCACCATTGAAATTTAAACTATAGACTTAGAAACTTGGATTATATTATGGGTTATTTACAGTGAAAATAATTACCACACTCCAAATGCCAGTGTTATCTATATATCATAACGTGAAATATATTCCATAATGAAAATGACTTTCACACGAATTAATAAAATATAACCATATTAAACAGCAAATGCAAATAATTAACTCTTCATTCTTTTTGTAGATGCATCGGTTTTTTAAACAGCCATTTTTTGTACAAATTTTTAAATCTACGATAAACAAATTGCTGATTTCAAACGAAATTAATATGTCCTCCAAAAGTTTGGAACAAGGAAAATCCATCGTTTTCTTGCTTGGGCCTTCAGGTATGAGAATTTTCATAAAATTGGACACACTCACTAGGGAGTATCTCAAAAGGGACAAGCTCTAAAAATTAATAGTTTTTTAAACATTATAGTTCATAAATATTTATAGCCATGCCAATTCGCAACTTTATAGCTCATGTTGTATGCGAAAAAAATGACTGTAAAATACAGACGGACATGGTGAAACCAGTGTACATATATAAACAAGAACTATCACTTAAGACTTTTTTTGAAGTCATTTCACATAATCTTGAGAGAATATAGACTGCGTTTCATTACACTGACCGATAGATGACAGGCGAGAAGTAGTCGGTTCACAAATATACATAAAATAAAAGTTAATAAAATTTGAAAACAAATAAATATTATAATATCAGACTTGTATAAAATAATTAAAACACAAGTACATAGTAAAAATTGATATTTATATTTCAATGTCAATTCCATCCATCTTAAGGTCAATTTATGGAAACATTTTCTAAAGGTGATATGAATTGACTTCAAAAAGAGCAAAGTACCCACAAAGTGCATGTTCCTTTTTTATCTAATATATATTTGTTGGCGAAACTTCAAAGATTCCTGGTTTGATTTCTGAAACCTGAAAAAGAACGTGATATTACAGAATCAAAATCTAATACTAACTAAAGAGATGATTCTCTCACATATTTATGACTTAATAATCTGAACTGAATCACCCAGTACATGATCATAGTGTTTATACAACTATGACACTATACATATTTCATAGTTATTATTTGTAAGATATTAATAACAAAAATCTATTGGAAGCGAAAATATATCAACACATTTATCATCAATATTGTAAATCATTTAATTTTTCATAAATCATTATTTCCATGAAAATGATTTTCTTCTTTATATTAAAGCTCTCTCGACTACAGTTTTATATTATGTATTATGGATATAGATTGTAGTAAAATACACAACATATTTATTATTAAATATCACCATAATATTTTACTGCTGTATTAAATGTGTAGATGTAGCTTCAAACGTATAGAAGAAGAAAGAAGCTTCACGAAAGCTTTTGCGTGTGTATATTAAAGATTATTTATATGCTTTTGATTCTCACATTCATTGTTATTTGATATCATTTATAATAAAATGTTTCCGTATATTAGTAATGTCTTTAATTTTAATTATCTGAATTGTGTATATTTATACATTGAAACAGTTTAACTGTAAATAACAGTTAATGGATTACATATTTCAAACAACAAATGTAACAAGTTACTGGATAAATTATTTAAAAACACTGGAAATACTGAGTTAAATATCATTGTATTTTATCACAGGCACAGAAGTAAAAAAAAAAAGATGATACATCAAGGTACTATATACATATGTATGTATGTTTCTGTAATCTGCAGTAACAAAAGATGTTTGATCTGGAATTATGGCAAAAATATAAAAATACGTTTTAAATTAGACGGATTTAGTGTACAATCAATAATGTACTAAAAGCTAAAAATTAATATTATGGCTCAATCTGGAACTTTATATTAATTTGATCCGACTCAAATAAAATTGTGGGGCGCAGTTGTTATAAAACTTTCTTTTATTGGAAATAATATCTGGTTTTTGAGTGTCTGTTTTGTTCTTAATATTTGATGTTAAATAACAGACAGCAACGGTATTGTCGAGCGGTTTAACCGGTCACTCAAAATTTGCTGTCAAAAAATAATAAATGGTACAAAATTTTACCTTGGGTACTTCTAAATTTACGCTCCTCGGTTAAAGAGGATATTAATATGTCGTCTGCTAAGAAATTCGGCATTCCTGTTCGACTAGCATATGATTTCTTTTCGGAAAAGATTGATATAAATCATTCTGTGTAACAATCCATTCAAGTGTTGAAGAACAGAATAGTCAACGCTAAATTTATTTTCACTAAACGGTTCGCTATCAAAAATGTGTTTTTGCTAAAATATTTGGATTCTTCAAAAAAAGGTTTATATACAGGAGGATCTTATGGTCGAAGTGTAGCCCATCCAGCACAGCCTCTACAATCTATCTATCTATCTTGTAATTATAGAGGGTCATACTCTGTAGTACAGAGGTTTACAAAAATTTTTTTTTTTGACGTCAACAACTAATCTACCTCTGGATCCATTCATAGGCTGAAACTAATGAAACCAATTCTTCAATGTTATACATACGTTCTTTATGTTCTATTTTTTTTCATTATGTTGGTCAAAATAAAATAAACTTAATTATTTTAATAGACTTTTGTATTTCTGTTGATCACCATTCAATAAAGTTTTATACCTGAGAACGAGGTTATTTTGTCTCCAACGTTTTTCTCCGGGTTTGCTTTGTTAATTGGCTTAGATACTATTGCGTAGAGTACATATTTTCAGAGTACAGAGTTATCTTGGTAACTACTAACAAACTTATGAATAATAATTATTTCATTAGGTAAAATAAACGATTGGTTTAAATCCCAAATCTCGTCTTGTTTCTAGCGTAGATTTCAGGATATCATGGTTCCTACTACATCATTGATTCTAAAATAAAACCATTTAAATTTTAAAATATTTGTACTTACGTTGGCGAAATTATCAATAGCTAAATTTTGTTCGAAAGTTCGGTAAAATTAATATGAGAAAAATTAAAGGAACCAATATGTATATGGTTGCTTTTATGAAATTATTTGTCATTCTTTTATATTTTGAACGCGTATCATGTATACTTTTTTTCTGGTTGATATTGTTTCCGACATATTTCATAAATATATATAATAAAAAAATTCAACTAAAAAAAAAGAAGAAATAGTTAATATTAACATGCATCACCGCATTGAAGAATAACATAAGCCCCATCTGTTTGTTATATAGAGATTGAAGATCAACGATTATAAAGCTGGGCATATTTGCGTTTTTGTGGGTTATTAAAATAATATGTCATTTCAAATCGTACCACATCACCTTTAAAACATGAAGATTGTGTTTCCATACATAGACCAGCAGATGGAAGACATTGATATTTAAATATAAATACCAATTTTTACTATGTATTTGTATGTAAATTATTTTATACAGGTCTGATATTATATTTATTTGTTTTCAAATTTTATTAACTTTTATTTTATGTATATTTGTGAACCGACTACTTATCGTATCTCATCTATCAGTCAGTGTATTGAAACGCAGTCTACACTTTCTCAAGATTATGTGAAATGACTTCAAAAAAGGGCTGAGTGATTTTTCTTGTTTATGCTGGTTTCACCATGTCCGTCTGTTGTCCATAGCCATTTTTTTCGCACACTACATGAGTTATATAGTTATATAGTATATAAGTTGCAATTTGGCATAGCTATACATATTTATGAAGTATAGTGTTTAAAAAGCTATTAATTTTTAGAGCTTGTCCTTTTTGAGATACTCCGTGGTAAGTATGTCCAATTTTATGAAAGTTCTCATACCTGAAGGCTCAACCAAGAAAACGATAGGTTTTCCAGATTTAAAACTTTTGAAGGACAAAATCAATGATCGCAGGACAAATGTAGTCGATTAAACGATTTTTGGTTTGAAATCAGCTATTTAGTTAGATGAGTATGTGTTCGTTTTTCAACGAATTCGACCGTTTCCCAAATTTTTGTATATTGAATATTATAAAAGTGAATTTCTTTATCTGACATAATACAAAAATTTTACTACGAAAAATACAATCGACTTTTATAAAAGCCAATATAACTCCCCTTTCTATCCTCTCAAAAGTTTTCGGTCGGATTACCAAGAAATTGTTTACGTATCGTTCCCTCAAGCTACAATCTGTAATCAATTTAATTCAAGAGTGTTGGAGAAACACGGAAAAAGCACAGTTAAAAATTTCAATCTTAAGCTATTAATTTTGATTAGGACAGATTATAGCTATCGCTTTGTACCTCCAAAATAAATTTTGGAGATACAGTTGATTGATTGATTGATTTATATTGGGGTCTAAAAACTATTGCACTTCGACCTTATGGTCCAATGTGCTCCCCCTTCTACTTCAGTCCGACGAGATACGCTTCTTCCATATGTTATCAATAGCCAAGAGACGGGCACACAATGGACCCGTTATGGAGTTCCATTGTGTGTAGATGGTTCTGCAGGGGATAGTGTCCGGTAATGAATCCGGTAACCCTCCGCAGTAGCATCTTGTTCAGCTTCAGTGCATCGAGAGATAGCCTCTTGGTTGCACTCTGAAGCAATACCTTCCCGAGCTCTTGCCGCGGTACTTTTTCCCAGTGATCACGGTGTTCAACATTTTACCACTCGTTGACCACCTGTTTACATGCAGTCCTTGGAATTCCTAACATAGGCTCTGAGCCAGTGAAAGGTATACCGACTACTTCTTTGCTTAGGTACCTGCTTTTTCGTTTCCTTCGAAACCACTGTGACCCGGCACCCAGATCAATTTAACATTGTTCCGTCTTGCCAGTTCCAGAAGTTCCTCCAGACAATCCTTGACTACCCTTGAGGGTAGTCATGAATTTTAACAGTTCGTCAAACAATTTGTATTATCAACCAATTTTTAACGAATTTGATACTAATTAATTAAAACGAATCTTCGAAAGTTTCATAAGAATATTTTTATTTTGACTGTTGTTTCGCAAGAACTGTTGCTTTTCACAAAATATATAATAATATATGTTTAATAATAATCATAAAATTGATGTGGTTTCTGAAGAAGCAGTGATCTCAAACATTTGTTTAATCTAATAATTACAATGGATTTTCGTCCAGTAATGAACCATTCAATGCAAAAAAAAGATTTGATAGTTTTTAATCTATATTTTCGTAAAACATATAATAATAATTCATATCAAATTCGAAAGCTCTCCATGTAGCCCAGCTTTAACTTCAAAGATTATCATGATGATGATCACGATGATGAGTAAATAGAGTTAGGTTGGTGAGAGCTTTATAGTGGTACATGCAACTTTAACACAGTTGGGTTAAAACACAGCAACTTTAATATATATAAAAAAAAACATTGATTTATCATCATCATATGAATAAAAGCGTCGAGTTCCCTTCTCTATGCATCCTATCATCTCCTCCGTTCCGTTCTATTCTGTTTGTGTGTGTGTGTTATGTAATAAAAGGCAAGCGGGCATTGACCTTGTACAGTTGTGGCAGTTCTTTTAAAAAATAGAGTAGAGGGAAGGAATGGCATATAATGTAAATGGACACAATATATAGAAATTTAAAATAAGTGAAAATTTGAATACAACTCTTGACAAACCTTTCTTACTTTTACTATCTTTTATGAATCTATAATACAAATTATAATTTTTATAACGATTAACGATTAATGATTTTAAAAGTGAAAGTAACAACTAAGTTAATTGTTTAAATACCCGGTATATACTGAATTTATGCAAAAAATTAAATAAAAGTTGTTTATTTAAAAAAAAGGACATTTTTTGTAAGTAAATTTTTGTTCTTTTCAAAGATAGCCAGTTTTGCCCAATTTGTCCAAACATGATCCAAGAATACATATAAGAATACATATACTTATTTTCAATTCGCTATCTCCTTTTGTTTTTGAGTTATCATGTTTACGAACGGACGGATAACTTTGCGGAAATGGACTAATTATGTCAGTTTGTGAACTGTCTAACAATTTTTTTCTGCGATCATTATTTCCAACCGTTACAAAGTCGGGACTAAAGTAAATATACCCTGGTATATATTATATATTACCGTATACACTGGAAAATAAAGAAAATAAGACAGAACTGAAAACTTAAAAATAATCTGTAACTTTGAAAAAATTTAAAAGTGTCATACAGGAGCTACGTAGACCAGTGAATTTTGCCAAAGAAAGAGAATGAATACCACATCAAAGATAATAGTGAAATTTCAGAAAATATAGCCAACAGATAAATTGTCGTAAAATCGATTTTACACAACTTGACTTATGATAAACTTTTATGTTTAACCAATGATATGAGACTCCCTTTCCCCTTGACCGATTAAGTCCATTAACGAACTTGGTCTAACAGCTACCAAATTATTGGTCCTATTATATTTTATTGTAGCTGATTTGCTGGTTAATGATGAGATCTTTAAAACGAAATTTGTTATTTTTAATTTATTTAAATACCAATTAATATTCCAACGAACGTTTTGAGTCCAATGCCGAACTTGGTTAAAAATTTCCGCCTTCTATATATGCACAAATTTTGGTGTTTGTTTTTAACATCTACTAGGTAAGTTGATCATTTAAACATTTGAACTCCACTGTATTTTTAACTTGTAAGAAAATTGCATGAAATGAAAATGACATTTTTAATTACATTTCACTGTTCAATTTTGAAATAATTTACATATAGAATATTATTCACAAACTGGGCGGTTGTTGGGTTTAAAAGTTGATATTATAAATGATATGAACTTAGTAGTGAATGAAAATGAATTGTGACTGGTTGAATGATTGCATTCAGCTAAAATATTATGCATAAAATATGAAAATATGCTAAAGCTGGTAGTATGCTATAATATGCTAGCATATACCAGTGAGAGAGAAATTACTATTTAAAAATAAACACTCGCATAAATACAACAAACATTACACATATTGGACGATGAATTGAAACGGAACTAAAATCGACAAGTAATATTATATGAAATTTTAATGTGTGTATTTAAATGTTAACGAATAAATTTACATGTTCACGTGTAAATTACAATAAAAATAAATTTAAGAACGTTCATGCATAAGAAATACTCAGTGTCGGACTAAACATATAGTCAGAGTGACGTTGGCTACACGGGGCACAGCCTATGAGAGCCCCCGAAGCTTACTATCTACACGCAAAATAGTCCATACATGAAGAAGGAGGAAGGAAGAAGAACTGGAAGAAATGCGACGATGGTTTAGATCAAACAGAACGCTATTTGTCTGTTTTGAAGAGACTTGCAACTTTGGTCCGCCGAAGTTTCAACGATTTTCGAAGTGCATTAAGGTTGTGCTTCATTGTCTACTGGGACAAGAACTGCTGGTTTCTTTGATTATCCTAAACATAACTATAATTAACGGACCTTTTTAAGTAAAAATGTACGTCTTTGAAAACAAAAACTTTAAAAACTCTTACCTATTTGATTAATATTATCATCTGGTTTGGCGGGCGGCGAGCCCTTAAAGTCATAATGCACGCCAGCCCCTTAAGCCGGAGTCTCTCCCACGCAGGAGACACTTTATACTAGGCAAAACTTTTCATCTTTGATGTTTGGCAAGTTTAATCAAGTGTTTCGTTAAAAATTCAAAATTCTCTTATCGACCATAGTTTATAATTTGTACCTCTTACCGACCATAATGTGGATTTCGTAGAATTTTATGAATGTACTATATTGAAATTGTAGAATTTCTTGAATGCAGTTCATTTCTAGCGCATTGGACGTCTTTAAATCTATTATAAAGTCATTTTTCACAAAACATTTATAAAAAATTTAATAAAATATTTTAACTTTTCCGCTTAATAAAATTTTTTGCTTCCAAAAATCATAGTTTTAGTTTTTAAAAAAAAGGAAAATTTTTAAAGAAATGTTACACCTTCAAACGTCAAAATTTAATACACGGCCAGGCCGAGTTATAAACAATTAAGAATGTAATTTAGTCAGTCAATTATAATTTTAACGTTTAAATAGTCTTAAACTCAAATTACACATGAATTTGTAGGTTATATCTAAATAAATCATTCTCATAAACATGAAATATTATTTTCGCGCCAACGTGTAAACAATAACGACACAACTCTAAATCATTTCTACATCATATTCATACAAAAAAAAAATACATAATACAAATTTTGGTATGATTACTTCCATTAAAAATATAATTTATTCCATTTAGAAGATGTGTCTGTGTGAATGATTGAAATTTGCTTAGTGGCGTACAAAAAGGACAATTATTCTTTACAATAATCGATCTACATCGATTTACAATATCCGCCATCAAAAATTAGCTAAAACAATAGAGACAATTTTTAATAAAACATTCAAATCGATAACGAAAAAAAAAATCTCAAAAATCAAGTTTAGTCGACAGATATTGTCCACATTTCAGAGGAAATGTGGACAAAAAAAATAGAAAAGAAAAAGAAAAAGAAAAAAAAAATCTCAAAAATCAAGTTTAGTCGACAGATATTGTCCACATTTCAGAGGATATTTCGTAATCAACATGCCAAATCCTTGAGAACGATTTTGGTATTTTTTACCCGGTATTTAAAATATATGCCAGGGTATATTAAGTTTAGTTCCAACTTTGTATCGGCTGACCCTCTCAAAAACGATAACTCAAAAACGAAACGTATAGCGGGCTGAAATTTTGTATGTGTATTTTAGAGCTCAAATAGAGAAATGTAGGGTCAAGTTCGTGAATGGGCAAAATCGGACCATGTTTGGGAAAAATAGGCAAAATTGCCTATCTTTGAAATCGTAAGAGATATAAATATGTTCCTTTTTTTAAAATAAAGAACTTTTGTTTGAAACTTTTTTCATAAATTCAGTATATAACGGGTATTTAAGAAATTAACTCAGTCAGTTATTATTTCATTTGTTTTATTCCAATTTACACTGCACAGTGCGTTTCATCAATAACTAAACAAATATTTGATTTGTAATAGAATTTTTTTGTTTTTGTCAAAAGTTATTTTGAGTTGAGATAGACTAAAAAAAACAAAAAAATTGTGTTGATTTAACAGTTTAATGTGTGATTTTCCAATCCTAAAATGAAGTCCAATTTATGTTGTCATTTCATTTTATGTTGTCCTTCATAGGGACAGCACTACTAACCCACCTATATAGTATTAATTGGTTTTATAATCACAAGTAAAAATCTGGTGTAAAACACTCACACGACCTCTTTACACAGAGTTTACCAAATGACGTTAACAGACACACATAAATCCCGACACATAAATACATACATACACACAGACCCACCAATAGCAAATAATGCGTGTTTTTGTATCCGAGGACCACAAAAAACGCCGGAGGCCTACAAGGCTCCGGGCTAGGGGCCCAGCCAGTCTAAAGGCCCCAGTGGCGGAACCTTCATATAAGCTCAAAAGCATGGCTTGCCTTATCAAAGAGCTTTATAGAAAATATTAACTTAAAAGTCTTGAAACGATATTATTCAAGCTATTTAAAGGTTTAAAAGTAACTTTTGCACTAGTCAACCAAAATGTCAAACAAAAATAGGTTATCTACCCGAACGTAGACCGGCCGTTCTGCCATAAGAAATAGTTGAGATACGGTCGTTTATCTCGCTCGCAAGCGAAGGCTCTTACCTGGCTTGCAGCCGGTCTAGTACATATCTCTCTGTCTGATATATGAACTCGTGATATTGGTCTTATATGAATACGCGGCCGGTAGTGCGTCCAGGATAGCAAATTTTTCGCTATCGAGATCGCAAAAACATTTTTGAGTGACACTTATAATTGTAAATTCAGTAAAATTTTATATACAAACTCTATATAAAATCATAATTTGTGTGATTTCGTAAAGTCAATTTAGCGAAATGACACGTAGAAGTTCGTATGAAATATATGAAAATATTTGATTTGAACGGCAAAAGGTTTGGCGAAGATTTGGCGAAAAATCATTGACGATTTCAGTTTGCAATGTCTGACAACGCTCGCAGACAAACAGTCAATTGTCAATCAATCTTTTTTAATCAACTTTAATTATTATAAATAAATATCAGAATTTAATTCGCTAAATTTCCAAAATAGATTTGAGATGGCCTCAAATGCCTAGTAGTCCTTAGTGATGAGCAAAGCAAGACCAAGGTCTTTTCCGGTCTTGGCCTTGGTCATGCTCAAATACTAGCAGTCTTGGTCTTGGTCTTGCGTATGCAGTCTTGGTCTTGGTCTTGCTCAAATACTTGTAGTCTTGGTCTTGCTCAAATACTTGTAGTCTTGGTCTTGCGAATTCAGTCTTGGTCTTGGTCTTGCTCATTTAGTCTTTTACTTACTACTTACGTCGTTTTGGAAAATTTTCAAGGCTTTTTATAGTTATAAATTATAATTGATCAACAATTAATAACTATAATTAATTATGCTATATTTTACAATATGAACAGACACTACACTATTGTTATCACTTTTATGAGATTACTCTAATATCAAAAATTATTTCTTCGTTACTCATTTTTCACAAAATTCAGTTTATTTTATACTTCAAAATCGATAGCTAAATATACGGTATTAAAATGCTCAAATTTTCTTAGATGCTTACGATTTTATCATCTCGTCCCAAGAAAATGGTAGGAATAGTTGAGAGAATTATGTAAACTCGAAAATCTACCCTTCCAATTCTTGTACGCATAAATTACTTTTTACTGTAAGAAATACAGTACTATAAATACTACAAAGTACTCGAAGAAAGTTAGAATATGAAAAAAATTGGCTTAGCTCTACATCAACCATGTGTTAACCAGACATCGGAAAAGAATAGTTACTTCAAGAATATTCTTGCAGATCCTTTTTTTCAGACAATGGTGAAGTTTACCAGTACCTTTTTTTATATTTGATGTATAAATTTATTGGAGTAAACTGGAAATCTTAAACACACAAAATGCTTGTTCCAACAAAAGCATGTATTGAAGTTACGACAAATATTTTCATGTATCCCATTTACAACGGAAGTTATAATTTTTAGTTTAGTCTTGCACTTTGGAATTGGGCTTGCATTCTCGGTCTTGGTGTCGGTCTTGGTGTCGGTCTTGTTCTTGTTCATTCGGTCTTGGTCTTGCTAGTGTATGTATGACCTTGGTCTTGGTCTTCGTCTTGCAAAATAGCAAGACAAAGACCAAGACTGTAAACCCAAAACAGATTTTGCTCATCACTAGTGGCCTCTAAGTCCGGGCCTGACCACAAAACGTAAAGATTCGGTAAAATTTCAATATCTATGCTCCACGCATACAGAGGTAAAAAATATTTAATCTTGATAATCGACCGATAATTATTAAAAATTATCATTTTCAAATTATTTACTTTGTGAAAAACATATATAAATATCGCATGTTTTAAAACGAGGAAAAACTAAAACACACAAAACCAAACACGCGAAAATTTGCATGTTTATTTACCGATATAAACTTTGCAAAAACTACAAAACGCGAATTCATTCGAAAATGATGTTTCGTAAAATATGGATCATACTTATTATACATTTGTTGAAAAAAATTGTATGCCATACCGATGATATTGTCAATCGAGTGCCAAGTTTTACCAACTATTTATTTCCTGATTTTCCCGTATTAATATCCAAATATCCCAACCATACATTTGTATATAATGTGGATAATAAAACATCAATCGACCTTGATCTAAATTGGAATCCAAAGGCATTTAAAAAAGAACTACTCATATTCAATATTGATCAACTAGAAGCTAACTATCGATGGATTCATACATTTTACTTTATAATAAAAGTTCCTTACGTCCATATAGTACACTTAACAGATCCATGGACGTATCAAAAATATTTCGAACCAGGAAATCTATGCTACTTAGATATCGTAATATTTATAATATCTGATAAAAGCATTATAAATGAAAACAGATTAATCAGTGACGAAATTAAACAAAATTATTCGGGTCGAGAATACCAACAAAATATATTAAATCAAACATTCTGGACACAAAATGGTGTTGAAAAATCGTCCATGTTATATGTAATACATAAAGATTCATTATTTCATGTATGTTTCTTTTGTGGATATCAAACAGGCCAATTACAATTAATAACAGACATTGAAACATTGTACGCAGAAAATGATTTTAAAAACTTACATGGGCATACGTTAAATATTGGTTATAATACAGTGAAACCCTATATTTGTGATTTGAATACAGATTCATTTTGTACAAATATAAGTATTGAAGGTCGAGCATTAATTCTAATGAGTGAACATCTCAATTTTACATACAACTTAATCAATGCGGATACTTTTATTACGAATCCTGAAACCAAATGGTATCATCTTGTTGAGTCACTTGATGTGGAAGACATTGATATAGTAATTGGGGCATTGACATTAACAACTTGGCGTCCTATTTTCTTTGATTATATTGGACCATTTACAACTGAAAGATACATCGGCATTTTTTCGACAACAAAAACATTGCGTTTCGGATCACTTTGGACAATATTATTACCATTTGATATTCATATTTGGTTAATGGTGTGTTTTTCAATTGTTCTATTTGTTTTAATTATTTATTATTTGGAGAAATTATTTCATACAAATCATAAGTATAAAATTTGGTATATTTGGACGAATATTTTGGAAACGGTATGCGAACAATCTGCAAGCTTTTTAATGTCATTTGAATATCAATCGATTAGTATACGATTTATATTATTTTTATGGAGTTCATTAATTTTAATCATTAATACGGAATATAAAACGGAATTATTTGATCTAATGTTAAATGGCGTACAAAGAGATCCAAATTATATTCAAGATATGGTTGATAATCCAAATTATAAATTTGCCTTTATAAAAGATACAAATGTGATTGGCACACCACTGAAAGTAATTATTGAAAATAATAGATCTAAATTGTATCAGAATACATGTGATGCTTTAGAGTCTATATTTTACGATCAAGTTGTTGTTGTCAGTGAAGAGACTGTGCTTTTATATGATCTAATTTTTGAATGTCCAAATGTATTGGCTAAAAGTAATTATTTACGTTTAACGCATGACGATAATTATGAACCTCGTCAGTATGTATGGTATTTACATTATTCGACACCATACCGAAAAATATTTAATACAAAATTAGGTCAATTGTTTGATAATGGCTTTTTTGTTAAATGGCAAGATGATTCATTTTCTTATCATCTAGATCATGGTACTAAGTATATTATAAAAAGTAATACGGAAACATTTTCACCGGAAGATAAAATTTTAACTGTTCAAGATATTTATTCGTCGATGTTCTTTTGGATAGTTGGTTTAATTTTATCGTTTCTGGTATTTTTATTTGAAGTTTTTACATCCAAGAGACATTATTTTCGATACTTGGGAAAACCTTAAGGATGTTTGAAAGGTATATCGAAAATATAATGGTTGTCTTAAATCCTAAAGCTACTGTGGAAAATTCAAAACGATTTGCTAAGCCGTTTAATACTTATTGCAATTTAAAAAAACTGTAATTTTATTTGTGTTCTTATGGAGATTTGATCAATAGATTAAATTCATTTCAAATACCATTAAAAAAAGTTAGGAAGCGACCCAAGTGTCCAAATTATATAACTTTATCTATATCGAAACAACTTTGCACAATTTTATTTACATAAATGAAACGGTTGTTGAGAAAAAAAATACAGACAAATTGAGAACAATCCTCTTTTTTGAAATTATAAATAGAAATAGAAATAAAAAGTGTCTTTGTCACTTATACGTATATATACCAGCCAAGTATCCGAGCGGTCTAAGGCGTTATGGCTACGTGGGGACTGGGAGGCTATGGGTTTGAATTCCGACATCGGCCATTTGTCAATTATTATAAAAAAAAAGAAAAAAAAAGAGTTAATTGACTAAAATGTCGCGTATAGACGAGTACGAAGTAACTGGCTATGCTTGTGAATGTTTTTTGCAGTTTTCTTCACGAACTTCAGATGAATATCGGCATAGTTCCTATCAGAGTCAGTTGCAGCCGCATATCCTACCAATTCCTAGTCTACACAAAAAAAATTCCTTCCGTTCCACTCACATCCTCACATCCTTACGCATCACAATGGACCTTATCGAAGTGTAGTCTATCCAGGGCAGCCACTACAATCTATCTATCTATACGTATATATAGTTAAAAAAGGAAATATGTATTTGTTGATTTAAATTAAAGGTATATTCACTGCCAAAAATTTTTCATATTATTTCTTATTTCTTATTTAAAGCACATTTGCCTCCGAGTTTATATTCCACAGGTAACTCGAAAATATGTGTAAAACGGAGTTAAAAAAATAAAGTTACTGAAATTTGGAAGATCGAACTTTGGAATATGTAACTCCAATAATGTTTTGTGGAAAGAATTCAACAATAAATATATTTTGTTCAATCACAAAGTATTCAGAAAAACTCGAAGGGCATCTAAAACCACCATCCACACAAAAGATAAAGTATCATCTAATTCACTTCTAATCATAAATGCAACATGTGATGCGATTTTAAGACGTTGATTTGCTTTTTTTTAATGCTTGAGCACACAGCTTAAAGGTCCAATGTGTCGCTAGTATCGATTTTTAAAAGTGGTCTTTATTTTCAAAGTATTTTTTTCTGTATTATTTCTGATTTAATATTTCAGGTGCTTGAATTATCCTTACAAGTTAATTAAAATTCAAAATTGTAATTAATATATAAAATATTTACATATTTAATATATAATTCATATTGAAAATTGTTTTTTAATAAATCTGCTACTTTTGGGAAATAAATTTTGGTTATTAAATTCCTTTTCATTCCAAAAATAACTAAAGAGATATTACAGTCCGTAAAGTTTTCATTTCAGTGACAGTTTCAGTGGATCTTTCGGGAAAACTGATAAGTAAAAAGTATTAGATTAAATTCTCATTTTCAAATTTTACGGAAATCCTGCTTAAAAACAATCATTTAGTTCCTTTACCTCACAACATCAGTTATTTGGCAAGTATCGGGTTATATGATTTTGCTAATGAATTAAATGAAAATCCTAATATGTCCGGGTTTATGATAGAAAAACGATCCTGCACTATCACAATGCAGCCTCTGTGAAGACGGAAACGAAAAGAGAACGTGAAATTGGACTGTACGTGTAAAACCACCTTAATAATAATTAAGTAATGATTAATTTTTATTAACAACTTGCGATTCGACACGTATTAACGATGATTTCTTGACTTTGATACCTTAAACAGTTTCGATTCACACAACACATTCACTGAAACCACCATCTAAAAAGTAGGAAACCATTTGCAATACAATAGGCGGGAAAGTTTATGTGGTGGCAAGATTTGCACTAACTTCGGTAGTAAATAAATATTTAACATTGAGAAAGCATTGTAAATATTATGCGAACAAAAAAGAAATATTCTATAATATAAACGAAAACATAACACTATCCTTGTTTTAAAGTGTCAATAATTCGATCCCAAGCTGTTTATTTACCACCGAAATTAGCCCTAAAAATTTGTTTACTAGTTTTGCGATCTATTTTTTTACTGTCAATTAAAATTAAAAAGTATTAAGTATTTTAAATGAAATTATGATTCATATCAAGCAATAATTCTTTAATTGTTTACTTGTCATATAATTTTCTATATGCAAATAACAATGATAAACATCCGAATAGAATTATCATATGCACCAATTTATATAATTTCGAGTTCAAAAATGGCAGTGAAATAATGAATTTCATACGCAGACACAAACACATACCTATCTAAATATTTGATATCCATTGTTTGTTTATTTGATCATTTAAAAGTCAAGTTAATTTTCATTTATTTATCATTTATTATCGTTAATATGATCATCAGTATTATCTACTGATGTGTGTACAAACATACACGTATTATTATAAATAAAAGTTTGTTGAATGTCCGATGTAGTATGTCCTCTGAAACTTCAAAAACTAGTGTTTCACCGAGGTGACGAGGTAACCCCGCCCCGCCTCGGTTTTCAGTTACGAGGCACGAGGTTAAGTTCAAAATTTTAATCCTTGTTACTAACCGGACGAGGCAAATTTACACAACGTACATTTTTTTAAATAAAATAAAATAGTAACATATATTTTTACAAAAAAAATGAAGCAATAGATAGATGCATTTTACAAGTAAAAAGAAATTTTACGCCATGATTACTTTTTATAATAATAATCATAAATTTGTTCATCGCCGGTTTACAAATTTTATAGAGAAAAGTAAATGTATTAATTTTATTTTGTTGATCGACTGCATAATATTCTCTATTTGAGAGAAAAAAAAATTGGGCGGTCGGGGCACCCCTGTCAGGAACGAAGTTTTCTACGTTATTTTTTCAACTCTAAACGTGACTTAATGTGTAGATTTCTATTTTTGTCACGCCCAAAACCGCAGCCCTCTTTTATTCAACTATCTCTCTCTCTCTCTAATTTGTATATTTTATTTTATTTTAGCGAATTTCCGGAATGGAAAATTGTGCAATTGGTCTCGTACCAAAGACAAAATTTTGCAAAATTTTTTTTAAATGTCCATCGATCCTACCTAGTAGATGACGAAAATCACCGACTCTAAAATTATATATATATATATATATATATATATATATATATATATATATATATATATATTTATATATATATACAGATAGATAGATATAGAGACATGGCGAGGGTGAAATTTAAAAAAACGGGGCGAGTCGAGATGATACCAAAACCTCGCCTCGCCTCGTGCCTCGTGAAACACTATCAAAAACTATACTCGTATAACTAAGAAAGGTGAAATTGTACAAGCAAATGGACTATATCTAAAGGAGTTTCGGAAAGGAAGCACAAAAATATTTCCATAAAGATATCATCAACGCCAGACGCTCATCTCCTCCAAAAATTTAATAATACGACCATTTCGTTTAGAAGATATCAATTGTTAAAGTTGCACATTTTGAAAATAATATCGAATCATCTAGAATCCTTATTTTCGATAAATAATCGAGCGACAGACATGGCATGGTTCCATTAAGGTTAATGGCATGGTTCCATTAAAGTTACGAAGACATAGTTATAAAGAACTAGCGTATACTACATAGACAAACATATCATTAAATTTTTAAATTGAATATCGATAGTGAGTGGTAATGATTTAATTTTTTCTTAAGTCTTTATTCTTTCAAGAAAATCGAATCGAGAACAATTGAATTCTTATCAACCGGCATATCAACCGATCAGAAGTACAAAAAATGGTTTTTATATCCGGTATATGATATATACCGGTATATTATAATTATTTCCGTTTTTCTAACAATTGAAAATATTGCTCGCGGAAAAAAAAATTTTGTATAGTAAAATGACCTAATTAGTCATTTCTGCAAATGTGTCTGTTTGTCCGTCTACACGATAACTTAAAAACGAAGAGATAGTGTGCTGAAATTTTGTGTCCAAGAGCTAAAAATTAAGGTCAAGTTCGTGAATGGCCAAAATGGAACCATATTAGGGCAAAATGGGTAAAACTGTCCATCTTTGAAACCGTAAAATTTAGAATAAAAATTTAAAGATAATAAATGTTCCTTTTTTAAGAAATAAACAAATTTTTTTTTTGAAACTTTTTTTCATAAATTCAGTATATACCGGGTATTTAAGCAATTAACTCTGTTAGTTGGTATTTTCAATTGTATTTTTTCAAGATAATATTCAACTGTAAAAACGAGTCAATACAATACAAGAGACATGCTACTCTCGTCTCGTCTCGTCTCGTCTTGTGGTATCATAGATGTACCTATCCAACAAGAAAATACGCATTTTTAGAAAACGTTTAGCGATTCAACAGTGAAAGAATTATACACGTTCTAGAAAAAAGTTGCGAAGTATCTTGGCACATCATTCACCAAAATTGAATCTTATTCAACTCATGGTATGCATGCATAAACCATTTCGACTAAAGAACCAATCATCCTTCTGGTCACGTTGTCCGTATCGTTTCGTGAACACCATTGCAATATCTATATATTTAGTGAACATTCAAGTCACTACTGTAGATCAGAGGTGGGCAGGAGATGACTCGGCCAAGCTCTGAGTGAGAGGTAGGGAAGAGAGATAGAGTTAATACAGGGTAACCTACCAATTATTAATATTTTCTTTTTTTAATTAAAACATTTTCTGAAAAAAATATAATAATACCAAATCTTTTTTATGGTCACTATTATACAAAGTAAATAATACAAGCAATCATTC
This sequence comes from Nineta flava, assembly GCA_963920215.1. Classification (NCBI taxonomy): domain Eukaryota; kingdom Metazoa; phylum Arthropoda; class Insecta; order Neuroptera; family Chrysopidae; genus Nineta; species Nineta flava. Next base: position 42,193,939 of record OY986042.1, on the reverse strand, counting down.
AATACATACTCTGGAATTTTGGGCTGGTAATTAGGGTCATTAAATGTACCTTTTTAGTATATATCATATTTGTGTATGAATAAAATAAAAATATATAAAAAATATATATAAATCTTTTGAACCTTTAAGTTTACCGCTGGACCATTGTAATAAAAGAGGGAAATTTTTGCAAAGGATAATTTTAAATAGAATTAAAGTTTTGGAAATTTCAAACGATTTGTCTAAATATTTTACTATTCATATCCGAGAACTAATAAAGAATTATTTACCTGATTTAATTATTTTTTCTTCGTATGGAGTATGCTCAGTATAGTGTCATGGGAATTTGATGAATTAAGTTAAATTTTACATAAAGTGGGAATTTGAGTTCTTCGAGTTAGTCTACTTTGAATTGAAAAAGTGAAAAGTACTATTTGTAGTAGTGGAAATTATTTTTCGCATAATTTGTTTTTCAAAAAAAATAAAAGTAGTGAATTTAATAATGGAGAAGACATCGCAAGCAGTCTTGGATAAGTTCAGATTATTATTATTGTTATTATTATCATTATTGTTAAATTGATTGAATAAATTATTGGGCAATAATCGGTAGGACAACCTGTATTGAAACATCGTTCTGTCTTGCTTCAAAACATACCTTCTTTACTTACTCTCACCCAGCTTATGGAGAGCTCGTAAGGCTCAGACGAGCTGTCTGTGCCCACCTCTGCTGTAGATCAGAGACACCCATTTCATTACTTAAACTACTCTCGTGTCTCAAGTAAAGCCTGTTTTGCAAGACTCAATTAATATGAATAATCCTATTATTCGATATTACGATATTTGATGAATAGTTTTGACAATTTTTAACTTAATGATTAAAAATATCTTAACAGTTTGTTTTCACACAAAAATTATAGAAAAAAATGGTATCGTCAATTTTTAACGGGTTTTCCAATCTCATTGTATAATTGTTTTTATATGAATAATAAATGAATAACATAATGGTTGTATTAAATAATTATTCTAATTGTTATATTGTTATGAGCGTCTCTTACTGAAATTAATAATTATCTCAGTTAATAAAAAAAGTGGATTAATAATATAGTAAAATAATTATTTGGTATTCGTGTTCAGTCTCAAATTTCTTGAAGATATTCAAAACAATTGGAAACCAAGGACATTCGACCCTAGTTCTTTATGATTATATAAATTTTTCTTGTTCTATTCGTTATTTGCTTCCGTTGTGATAACTATCGAAAGAAAACAAAGATTAACGGTGATGTATCTAATCATTAATGTATCTAACGTCAAAATATTAGATGGTTTATTAGTATACGTGACAAACTTTTAAAATTTAAAAGGTCAAATCGTTAACGGTAAAAAATCAGTTCAGGAGATTGGAAGAGTTTGTGGAGAGAGAGGAGCAAAAATTAAATCTTGAATTTCTTTCCTCTAGAAATACTAGTTGAACAAGTTATCATAATTAAAAGGAATCGGAAACCAATTTTACTATAATTTTTTTTACTTCAACATATTTTCAGAAACTCTAAAATTTTATTTTTAGAGTTATTTTTTGTATTTACCTTTAGTCTATCCATTCTCAACTCAATTTTTTCTAAAATCTCTAGTAAAAGTATTTTTGTTATCAGAATAGAAGGTAAAATTTAGATTATTTGTTATAGAAAGGTCTACTAAAACTTAGTTAAATTGTTTCTAAGTATAAATAACTCATATAAATTTTTACACACAAATATTCATGAAAAGAAGTTGGAAATTCGTCTGTTGGATATTGGCGGTCTCTAATTATTTGTTATGATTGGTTCCTTTGATAAATTTCTGAAATATGGCTGATCCAATCAAAAAGTGAATTCAGAATACCAGACTCTAACTAGACGGTCTCTTATCAATATCTTTATTGTTGTAACGGTTAGCACACTCCTCAACTAGAAATCCAGAGGTGTAGGTTCGATTCCTGGTGGATGAGTTAATTTTTTCATATCAATATTTAATTAAAAATTTAAAGACATGTTGGTACATATAGTATACGCTAGTTCTTTTATACTATGTCTTATGCAACCTTAATGGAAATTGGCATTATTATTTTATTGTGACGCCTATAAGTATACATAAGTAATAATATATGGAATATAAAGCTGACGTTGACAACAAAGTAATCCTGTCAATAAAGTGACAAAATTGATTCATATACCAGTGTCATCCTTGGTGTAATGGTTCACACACACTGGGTTAGATTTCTAGAGGTCCAGGTTCGATTTCTTGTGGATGAGTTAATTTTTTCATATCAATATTTTTCAATCATTATTATTTCAATCGTTAATTGATTCTATTTGTACTTTTGCAAAACAGAAAAACATATTTTACAATCATTATTATAATTAAAAAAACATCATAAAACATTAACTAAAATATTTATTACTGAAAAAACAAAATTAACAACCTGCACATATAATTATTCATTTGGAAAACCAACAACCAAACTGTGCTACTATACTCAATAGTGAGTACACACACCATCCATATATTTCATTTTACAATAAAGCATTGAAAATATTTAATAATAAAATATGTATAGAAAATAGAGAAGACACACAGACACACACACACACACACACACTAGAGCGCAATCGTTTAAAATAAAAGTGTAATAAATTTTAATATGGTTTAGTAATTAATTAACGTTCGAGTATAATCAATAAAATTGTTTACAAATTAATAAAATAGGTGTTTAAAACTATTGTTGTAGTCAATTATTTATTGTTAATATATCATAAAAGGTTTTTGTTTATTTATAATGAATTTACATATTATTATAACATTTTTTTAGGTCATCCAATCAACCAACAACTACTTGGTGGATCAAGGAAGAAAGGGCAAAAAAAACGAGAATAATTTTCCACAAAACCCTAACAGGGTTTACTCAATATCTTGGCATTACTCAAAATATATTCAAAATATTGTCAGACATAATATTTAAGAAATATCCAAAAAGTGAAAAGTTTTCCGAGAAAAGTTTTCCACAATTAACAAAAAAAAATATGGGTAAGTGCAAGTTATACTTGCAGAATTATTTTTTCGCGAAAAACAAATATTTAAAAAATAAGTGAAAATAATTAACTGAATTAAGTGTTCAAATACCCGATATATATTGAAGTTATGAGAAAAAAGTTACAAACAAATGTTATTTATTTGTAAAAAGGGGGTCTTTAAATTTTTGTTCTAACTTTTACGGTTTCAAAGATGGGCAGTTTGGCCCATTTTGTCCATACATGGTCTAATTTTGCCCATTCATGAACTTGACCTTACTTGAACGGTCCTTTTGGTGATGAAAGTTGGGAAAGCAATGAATAAGTGTTTTTCCCGTAAAATGTTAAAAAAAGCCAAATAAATATGATTTTCGCATTTTTTGGACTAATTTACCTGTCCAAATCGAAATAGTCCAAATCGGATACAAAAAATTTTAATTTTGAAGGTAACCCAGTAGAAAAAATCATAAAAATTTTTAGTAATCTATTTGATTAAAAATAAGTTTAAAGGGTGACTTGGACCCAAAAAACAGAAAAATCTAGTTGGCTTGGCGATTTGATGTATAGTTCTGGATAAATGCCCCTATTTATTTGACATCATCCGCTCCGTAGAACAATGCCATTGAAGTTTACGCATCAATCATCAATACGAGAAACCTATTTAAGTCTTTTGGCTGAATATTTGAAATGGAAAATCATTCTATATACATTTTTTTTAAATATTATAATCCACCATCAATTTTAGTTTTCTTTGAAATACAAATATACAAAAAAACATGTTGTCCATTTTTGTTTATTTTTGATAAATATCAAAGGACATTCGTGTGACGATAAACACGTCAGTAGTACATTGTCACAATGACAACATAAACATGATACATGTTGAATATATAAAATATATATATTAAGAAAAACATGTTTTCTTTTTAACAGAGTTAGTTATCCATATGTTTTGTATTTCTACATAGTTCACAACAGAACATAAACTTGTTATTCAAATTTTATGTTATAGAACATACACACAGACATTGACTGCACCAACAACAGACGAGATGATCTTATTTTCTGTATTCGTTAATCTAGTTAAATATTACTCTCTCTGCAAGTATAAGTTATTAGTTGGCTCTGCTATATATATAGATATAAAACAGTTTTACTGTAACTTGTATGCAAAATTTGTATACATATTTATTTGTACGTGTTGCTATAAGTTAACAAGACACATAAGTTAATTTTTATGGAATTTAGTATGCAAAGTATAAAGCAAACGGGGTACAACTATTGCGGATTATTTCTAACATCGATAGTAGGAGGTCAAAGCGTACTCTGAGTTTCTGTGAACTGCTACCATAGAGAGGTAGTTTGAAATTATAATATCCGGTATATGTAAATGTACAAGGGTATTTTAAGTTTAGTCCTGACTTTGTAACGCTTGGAAAGATTGAGCGCAGACATTATTGTTTGGAATAGGTGTTCATAAAATGGCCTAATTCGGTCATTTCCGCATGTCCGTCCGTCTGTCGACACGTTCAAAAACGAAAACGAGCAGAAATGTTTTGTATGTTCTAGAGCAAAAAAGTAAGGTCACGTTCGTGAAGGAGCAAAATCGAACCATGTTTGAGCAAAATGGGCAAAACTACCCAACTTTGAAACCGTAAGAGATAGAACAAATATGTAACGACAAAAAATGTTCCTTTTTAAAAAGTGAAATCGGTCCGAGCTTCCCCGTCTAGTCTAAAATTTTAAGACAAAAACTGTTCCTTTTATAAAAATAACTTTTGTTCGAAACTTTTTTTTCATAAATTCAGTATATACCGGATATTTAAGCAATTGACTCAGTTAGTATTTTCACTTGTCTTAAAAACTAATTGCCTTACAAATATATTTTTTCTCACGATGGATAAAATATTTATTTCGAAAACCGTCAATCAGGTAAAAGAAAAGTTTAAATTAAAATGCTTTACCTTAAGAATACTTACAACTTTTGTTTGAGATATTTTTTAAAAACCGATTGGATTTAGCATGAAATATATTCCATAAATTCTATAATTTGTGCTCAAAGTTGAAAATGAGAAATACAATTTATAGGTGAACAAAGGCATGCATGTATACATGTATATAGCATCCATATATACTACTTTTTATATCCAGAATATTTGTAAATATACAAGGTATATTAAGTTTAATTCCGACTTTTAACGCTTGAAAATATTGATCAGAGAAAAAAAATTCATATATTCATAAACTTTGAATTTGAAGAATTGTCCAAACATTGATATACAAACTAAGTATATACTGGGTATTCAAACAATTAACTCAGTTAGTTGTAACATTACTTGTTTTTCCCTAATTTTGATTGTAAAACAACAAATAAACAAAAATTCTTATTTATTTATTTTTATATAAATTTTTCAGAACAATAATCAGAATCAAGGAAAATTGAAACAAAAGTTTTTTTTTGTTTCATTTCATTTCTTTCTATTGATGTTTCATTCCATTTCCTTCTATTGATGCCACAATAGAAGGCACTATGAACCACACAAGTTCATGTCATTTTTTGAAATTTTATAAATGATTTTTGTCTTATTGATTTAGTTTTCGAAAATATGATTCGGATAAAAGTAGTGCATTAGAAATATAGGAACTACTTTTATTCAGAATTTTTTTTTGAAAATCGAATGCATAAGACACAAATAGAGTTTAAAAAAATGGCATCAACTTTAGTGACGAAGTGTACTTAGGTGCCAAAATTTTCTATTCTGCATTACGTCTAAACGTGGATAGCAGTTCTGTAAAACGTATCGCAATGACAAGCCAGCTGAACGTCGTTCAGTTGTTTTACATAACGGAGTTGTTATGTAAAACTACTAGCGGTTTTGTAAAACAGCGGATTCGACAATCCATCTGCGACATATGCATTGACGGTCAATTCTTGTTTTGACAATAAATTGTTTCAAGACAACTAACGGTATTGTTTTAATCAGCGAAATGAAAAAAAATAAAAGATACTACATTCAACGTTAAATAATGTAGCGTGTTGAAGCGAAATTATCGATCTTCTTGTATTCTGATGCCTTCTCAATAGACGAAATGCTTAGATAAACGGCTTAATAGTGATCCCAAAAATAATTTATTGTTGTACTATTGTTGTATTGTTGTAATTAACTGCTTTCATGGCATAAATTTTTTCGAAAACTTCTAATCTCGAGAATTCTTAAAATCAAGATGACACAAGAAACACATCGTCAAGAGTCGAGAAATTTAAAACATACAAAATATATAGTAATGAAATTATATATTCTTTTGATATTTATTTACTTTTTCTATCTTATGAGACGCAGCAAGATTGGAATTTGTCTGGACAAGAACGAAATCAGTTTTTTGTCCCGGCATTTGAAACAAGATGTGACGAAAATAAATGCACAATCTCGCTTTACGGTAACATTACGAAAAATGAAGAAAACTAAACGCTGATTTTCAATTAAATAAAAATAAAAATTTTGCATTTTACTTCAGCAACTCTAAAATCTTATAAATTTATTTAAATCAATAAATTGGAATATTTAATCTCTGGAAGGTTTCAAGAATCAAATTTTATTTTTTTATTGACTATTACAATATATTGTTGAAAAAAATCCTTTTCCTACGTCCTACGTGCCTAATCCATATCTCTGTACCGGAAAATGTATAGACAAACACTGGCGTAAAAGAAACTCTTCTTAATGGCATATAGTGTATATTCTTCATATGCAAAATTAAGAAGTAAGGAGGTACAAACTTGAAAATGAAAATGTAGCCTGTGCGAGAACGAGTAAGTAGAAAAAAAGGATAATAATACCTGACATGTCGGTCGGAAAACCCTTGGTAGAAAATTTCGTACAAGAAGAATAGAAATGATGAACGATATATAACGCCACCATCATACAGCCAAGCAGATATGAAATGCAAATTACAAGGTGCAATTTGATTTCTGCGCCTCATTACCATTGCTGATGTTATTATTCGCTGCTACTACCGAAAACCAACTTGACAACCGCACGGCATCATCATCGTCGTTCAGTTATCATTATCTCATCACTACCAACCTACAACTGTTATCATCGTTCCTAGTACGTTATCGTTAGCTTACCTCTAGCACCAGTCAACCAGACAGACAGACAGATAGACATAAATCTCTCTACAAGCAGTCATGTGAACATCCATTACCAACTACTCCTTCATATATGACATTATTCTGATTACACGGAAATTGCAAGTTTTAAACTTCCAACTTTCTTCTCTCCTTACTTCTACTTAGTTCATCTAGAGGGCACTTATAAAATAGATCCGTATATGAACCAGATAGATACCAGGGCGTTAGTTAAGACTAGAAGAGTGTTACAATTTTAGAATAAACGTAATGTGTATGAAATATATTTTAAGGTTTGTTTTATTCACGAACCAATTGCCTGGTAAAGGATGCGAGTATTCTTGCCACTTAAGTAGTTCTTACCAATTAAGACAGCAATCGACCGCGTAATAGAAGCTAGAAGTAAGTAAAACCCAGAATCACAGCTGGTAAGCGAAATTTTTACACTCCTTTATAAATAATTGATGTAGTCTACTGTCTCAAAAACAACCAAAAAGAAAATACACAAAACTATAATAAGACTTAGAGTAATGCATCGCTCTAAAAGTTGTTGTCTGACGGCTAGGGATACGAAAAGCCTAGAAGTATGCGAAAGAAGATTCTTAATAAAAATCAATGAACCCATGTGTGACAATGAAGCATGGAAGATACGAACAATCCTCGAATTGCAGGACCTGTTTGGGGTCCTGGACATGGTTAATGAAATTAGGAAAAGAGACTGCACTGGTTGAAACACCTTGAAAGAAAGCCAAATGAAAGAGATGCAAAAGATCTACAAGAATAACCCAGAAAGTGCTACGCCTAATTGGATCTGGGAACTGGAAAGCCAAAGTTTTGGACAGAAAGGGCTGAAAGACCTTTTTAAGGGAGGCAAAGGTTCTTCATGAGTCGTAGAGCCTAGTCAATCTACTTATCTATCGAATCGACGTGGTAAGAAAAGGAGCATCGATGACTCATACAGGATCAGTGGTCTTCTGTGGACTTGAAGCCCGTATCTACCGTAATAGCTCAAGAAAGAAGACAAAACTATGATTGGAGATATTTTTCGGAACTGAGGAAAGCCAAAATCTTCTCGGAAAAGCAGATCTACAACTTGCACCAATGGGGAGGATTTAAAATCATCTGGGACATTGTATGAAACATCTTTGGTAGGTAGGATTAGAAACAGATGCGCAAAATAATATTATAAGACTACAGAACGCTCGATACAGAATTTCAGAGTTGCTTGGATGAAATACCAATAGATCACAAATATCTAATTAAAAAACTTTGAATACGATGTTTTCTGTTCTGAATGACGAATATAAACTGAAGCCTGAGATGTTCATGGTTAGGACGAAATATTAAAATTTGCTAGGAATCAAGGTTAATTTCAGGCAACTGTTTATTCTACTATTTATTTTAGCAATAGAATGACAAACTCAAACGGCATAAGAGCCCAAAAATTTAGCAAAAGTGTGCACCTGAATTAATATGGAATCAATTTGAATTGAAAAATAAGCGCACGAGGGCCATCAATGGGTAGAATATATAATGGGAAGAAACTATTATTGGTTTTGATATAGCTGTGGGTAACAATGGTACAACATACAAAAATATATAAAAAATCTATAGAAAGGTCAAAAAGAGTTTAATTGGTCTACATCGCTAAAGGAAGTTTTGACATTATTTTTATAATTGTTTTCCTCAAATTTTTTAAATAATAAGTTTTTGGAGAATTTTTTTTTATCGCAAAGTTAAAACGTATCTATAATATATGATATTCGCTTGTATGTTGTATTTGGTGCATCGTAGCGTATAATAATCTAAAAACTATGATGCTTCAAGCTGTTCCTTTTGCAACACTAAAGCATATGCAGTTTATAATAATACATATATCTTCCCAACCCTTTCCCCTGGTATCCCACAACTAGAGACTGCATGCTTATGCTTACAAGTAGTATACTTTCAAAAATTTTAATATATAGTTTTAACTTTATTATATACCTCCTCTATATTACAGTTACTACTATACTTCTTTCTTTAACTTAAGATGTTCTACAAAAATTATTTGTCTAAATAAATTTTCAAATTTATGTCTAATATTTTTATTTATTTATTCATTTTTTGTATACGGGAAAACTAGAATTGATATGGAATACAAAAATCAGTTGGCATGTGTTGGCAAGTATATTTTTGATATTTATTTATTGTTTTTATTTTTCTCAAAAATCAAAAATTATATTATTTGAAAGTTTTCCATAGACTTCTAAAGGGTGTTCCAATAAGAACGCCGGTTTTGAATTGCGTGCCATTTGTAGTATCATGATTTGACATTTAAAAAAATGGCCGTTCGTTAGTAGGCAGCAGGAGGTTAAGTAAAATGGAGCGCTACAATACACAACAACGAATTCGCATTGTGAAAAATTATTATCAAAGTCATCATCTTTATTGACGAGGCCCATTTTCATCTTGTCGGATGGCTTCGTTAGTCGACAAAATTGTCGCATTTGGTTTTCCGAAAATCCACGAGTGATTGTTGAGAAACAGATGCATCCAAAAACAGTCACTGTTTGGTGAGCATTTTGGGCTTGAGGCATCTTTGGGCAATTTTTCTTCGATAATGCAGTTGATCAAGCATTAACCGTGAATGGCATTCGTTATCGTGAAATGTTAACTAACTTTTTTGTGCCAAAATTGCAAAATATGGATCTCAACAGAATGTGGTTTCAACAGGACGGTACAACATGCCATACAGCCAGAGCACCTGTTGAATCACTGCACGAGTCATTTCCTGGTCGTGTTATTTCTCGTATTGGAGATCAGAATTGGCCGCCCAGATCATGCGATTTAACGTTTTGGACTTTTTTCTTTGGGGTTGTGAACAAATCCACAACGATTGCAGTCTTAAAAGACGAATTTTAACACTGTATCACTGAAATACCACAAATTTATGCGCAAGAATTCTTGAAAATTTTATGAAGAGAGACCGTGCCAGAAAAGCCGAGGCGGTTATTTGTCCGATATCTTATTCCATTCATAGCCTCATGATGTGTACTTCATTATTCAATAAATGTTTCAAACTTATGCTACAAATATATACGTTTTATTTAAAACTCAAAACCGGCGTTCTTATTGGAACACCCTTTATATACACATGGAATGTTATTTAATGATTTTGGATTGTGGAAGCTAAATTTGGTAACTCGAATAAGAGGAATTGATTATTTTTTAAAAGTTTTATTAGAAAATTTTATAAGTGGTGATGTTGAAATTAATCGAATTTAACGAGGAAAAGGAAATACAATTATTTGGTCTATCTTAAGTAATTTTCTTCATTTTCAAGTTTTGGGGCAATAACTAAATTGTCCAATGTTAAAAGTGAAGTATAAAAATTAATTGGACTCTTCTCATTTTCAATATGATCGTTGTAACGATTAACAATCTTGAAAACCAAAGAAATTGAATGAGTCAATTTTAGTGATGCCGCGAGACGAGCGTAGCTTGTCTCTTGTATTGTAAAAGTTTTCTCTGGTTTCGTCTTGTTTTTACAGTTGAAATATAAATTTAAATATAACTTCTATGCATATAAGGTACATATTTTTCTAATTTATTTAATTGTTTATAATCGAACCAAATAAGGATTCAACCTCGGAATGAAATATAATGAGCTGAAAATTTGAATGGACCTTTGTTTTGACATGTTATAAAAGATTGACTGTAAAGTCTCATATAATCACGTGTACGCGTCTTAAGATAATCAACGTAGAGATTGAAAGAGAGTTGTATCTCTCGAATATCTCAAAAGCAGATTTTTTTCGAATATCTATAGATCCTTAATCGAAATTAACTAAAATTCCACTATCAAAATTGAAAAATTAAGTCTAATATCCTTAAAGACTTAACCGTTATTGTCGTTGGCTGAGAAATTTATTGAATAGTCATGTTTATAAAATATTTTAGAATATGATCTCATTGAATAGATTTGTTTAACATGAAACTGTAACATTGAAGACTTTTCAAGTATAAAATATACTTTAAACACTTGAACATAGAGTATAAGTATACTATCAGCAAATTCAAACATACAACCAAGTTTTGAAACAAACAGTTTTTTTTAAAGAATATGATAGAGTATCATTTTTATTAAAATAATATTTTGTTTACAAAATTGCATTAAAATTATTTTGGTCTTACCGACAGTGTTAGTGTAAAAACATTTTAACAGTTATTATATCTTCTGATTAAGGTTGTTAAGTAAGTGGTAGGGGGTAAGTTAGAGTGGGGATTTTATCCTATCCTAAATACATGGATACCTCATCGTTTGCCAAACTTTAGAAAAACAAAAAATTAATTACTAATTATTAATAAAATTATTATTAAATAAATAAAAAGTTAAAAAGATTATTACATAATTATTAAATTATTTTTAAATTATTATTTTTAATTTCATTAATAATTATTTATTCAATTTTAATTACACTGACGTTGCCAAATCTACTGCGACAGTCTAAAATAAAAGTAGCTTTAGTACTATTTTTCGATCTATAAATTTAATTATTTCAGAAACCAATAACAGGATTGTTCTGAAATTTGGTCCAGGTATTTATAAGACTTTGATAATTATTATGAAAAATTCATAAACCAGACATTTCTGGTGGCCGAGAAATAGATTTTTATATTAATGTGGTTAACGCCGAGTCCACTTAACGCTATGATTAACCTATCTTAAAAATCGTAACTTTATCATTTTTTTCTACTCAAAAACTAAAAACAGGATCAACTTCAAACTTTGACAGGATATTAAACAGCTTATTATTTCAATCTTTATTATTGAAATAATAAGCTGTTTAATTTTGAAGAACCTGTCATAAAATTGAATTTTCTTCTTAACAACCTTAAAAACTAAACCCTATGTTAGAAGTTTTAGAAGATATTAAATAAAAAGATAATTTTTAGAACTTATTTTACAATTATAAATCAATATTTTTCCTGATCTACATATACAAAATTTGTTGATGGATACGCAGAGTATCCTGGCAACCCAATTTCTAGGGCATAATATTAATATACAGTATCTTCTATGTTATTGAGAAATTGAAAAATATTTCAGTTCCAAAACCAGTGAAATTTTTGTTTAAAATATTATATACGTATACTTTTCATAATTAATTTTTATAAATAAGTTTTACCAAAATATCCATCAGCAAATTTCATATACACAAATGTTTAACTATAAATGTATAATAAAACCTATTTTGACAAAATGGAAACCCGACTTCTAAAATCAAATATTCTATAACAAAAGATGCACGAAAAAGTAAAAAAATAATTGCATATTCTTGTGCCAATTTAAGTTCACCAAAGCAAAAATTTTTAAATATATATATATACAATTATTGTTATTTTTGGATGCGGTGTCAGCATAGAGAAATTCACATAACTTTTGGACACCGCCTCCAAAAATAATAATAATTGTACATATATATTTAAAAATTTTTGCTTTGGTGAACTAAAATTGGCACAAGAATATGTATAAGTCGGGTTTCCATTTTGTCAAAATAGGTTTTATTTCTCGCTTTTTAGTGACTTTGAAGTTCTATAACTGATTTTATTTGTCTAAATATGGGTAGACCTACTAAACGACCAACTAATTTTTAGTGAATTTTTTTATAACACTTTTTTTTTCATACGTTTTTTTTTTTTTTTAATTTTTAGTACATTTTTTATAACAGATTTTCAGTTTTTTTTACAAGCATTTTGTTTTTTTTTTGTAAAATTTCTTTTTTGGGGTCGGTTTTTTTTTTTGTAAAAAACTTTTTTGAAGTGGGTTTTTAAAAAATTTTTCTTATTTTCTCATTATGAATGAGTATACTCTTTCAAAAAAAAAAAAAAAAAAATTCGCAGAAATCGGTTATCACATATAAAATGAGAATTTTGAGAATGCGATTTGGTGACAATGGGACCAATGGGAAACCAAACCCTTTAAAACAAAAAAAAAATTCAAAATCGGTTCATAAATGACGGAGTTCTGAGGTGACACACATTAAAAAAAAAAAATACAGACGAATTTAGAACTATCCTCCTTTTTGAAGTCGGGTTAACAACTCAACTGAACTTTTGCTCTCAAATTCAAAACTTTATTACCGGTGTAGTTATTAGTTATTTTTGCTTTACTCTGTCTGGTACACAAAGTTTTAGTGTTTTGTAAGCATAATTTTTAAATAAAAATAATTATGAATTATCACATTTGAGAGATAATAACTGTTAAAAACTTTTTACGCAAACACTGACCAGAAGACTATTTTAATGCAATTTTGTAAACAAAATTATTATTTTAATAAAAATGATACTCTATCATATTTTTAAAAAAACTGGCAAGTCTGATACTCATATGAAAGGGTTCTATAGTAGTTTCATTTCCAAACTTGGTTGTTTCTTCGAATTTGTTGATAATATATTCAATCTTCAAACGTTTAAAACTCTTTGAAGTAATCTCATGTTAAAATGTAAATGATTGTAAATGTTTAAAAAATGCCCTGTTAAAAAATCTATTGAATTAGATCCTACAGGACACGAATGCAAGAAGAAATGTTATACATGTGGAAATGTTATATATGTGGAACCCGTTTGGTTCAATTGGCAGAACGCACGTTATATACTTTTCTTAGAAAGATGCTTCTTATTACAACGGATTACAGCATTTTACGGATTTTTTTCTACGGGACCTCAACAACATATATTCAAAATATCAATTTTTAGTTCGGTATATACAATGTTTCGCTGTTATATCAACAAAAAAAAACTAACTTTTTTCTATTAGAATGATTGTTTTTTGGAAATGATCCAACAAAGTTTTACGGAAACATAATTCAATACTATTTGTACAAATTCAATTTGAAAAAATAAAAATATCATATAATAATAATAGGATAGTTTTAGTCTGTTTTTTTGTAGAAATATTTTTTTGCTTCAAAAATTTTTTTGACGGAACTTATTCTAGACAATGAAACACTGTTTATATTAAGATTAAAAACTAATAAATTCTTTTACAATTGAACTGGAAAAACGTATTGGAAAAAAATTTGCATTTAATAATGTAAAAAATTTGTCTGTTTTAAAAAAATGAAAGATCTTCAGAGAATATTTAATGTATGCCCAAGCGTTATTTTATCATATGTATATCTATCATATAATCTTAAATTAACTTAGAGATTTACAAAATTTGATGACGGGTCCCAATACGTTATTACGAGACCAAGAAAGCCGTCGAAGTTGTTTTTATGTAAGTAGATCGTACATAAATGTACACATTCTGAAATTATTTTACATTTTTTTATAGCGGATCATTTTGGTCACGACGTCTGGTGGCAAAAGAAAAACCAAATTAAGTGTGCAGAAAAACTATCAGAAGTTCAAATTCGAAACCGTTCCAAAGTTATAGCTATTTTCCGACCGTTCCAAGGTTATAGCCGGTTCAGATCTCTAATATAGTTTATAATTTTTATAGAAATACGTACATTTACAAAAAAACGTACATTTACAAAATTGACATTTCAAACTGTCAAAATTTAGAAAAAAATAATTATTTGACATAAATAAAGCAACGGTTCTGAATAAATGTATTTGGATAATTCACATTAAATTTACCTTCTGCTGGTAAATTTTTAATAAATGTTTTTATATTAATTGAGAGGACAGTTTTTTCTTCAAAAAATGGCCATATTCAAAGGCCGATTATTTGCGACAAAACAAAACTCTTAGCCAAGAATATCATCTGTTTCTTTTTATTCATAATCAATATGCACAAATTTTGTATTTTTGTTAAAGAAATGGCTTTTTTTTCATGATACGGATCGGATCCGGTCACAATTAATCCGGATAATTAGAGTACTACTGAACTTATTGTAGTTTCCTTTCGAAAAGAGTGAGTATTTGATATTATTTTTGCATATAGTAAAATTTTACCTTTTTGAAAGTAGCACCCGGTACATTCCAACATACAGTCAAATGCAGAAAAAAATGAACCATTTGAAACATTAAAAATGGTACTATATGTAATAAACTCGGCCTTGCGCACTACCGTGCTCAAGATATCACATATTATATATAGTAAAATGCACGCTTCGATTATGGTTCCCTGATTCATATCTCTTACGTTCGATTGTACATGAATTAATGAAATGAAAATGGGTTAAAAATTTGACTCTATTATTTTTTGAATATATTAATAGGATTAAACTTGAATATTTTAAATAATAAATATTCAAACATGATAAAATAAAGTTGATTAAAAATATTCCATCTGACTCTCTATTATAAAACATAATTCATCAATAAGCGCATCAAACTTAATAATGAAGAGTGTTGATTATTAAAATAAAGGATATATATATATATATTGAATACAATATTAGAGAATTTTAATAAAATTTGGTCGGTATATATGTATATAATTTTTCTTAATCCTTAAACATTATATAGAATTTACATATTAATTCCTTTAGTCTGTATACATAGATTATATTGTATAAGGTAAATATATTTTCTATATTTTGAAATACTACATAAACATGAAATATAGTTTTAATGAAAGGTGATAGAAAATCAATATGAATTTCTGAATATACAGTGTTTTACTTGAAACCACTTTTCGGTAGATTTTGCTCATTTTTTTCACATGCTAAAAATGCTAATTTTTTTCACATGCTAAACGTTTTCTAATAAATCCCAAGAACGCCAGATAATTAGAACAAAGTAATCATTCTCTCTCACTCTCTCTCATCAGAAGCATGTAAAACTTCATGCCCGCCCAACTATTATCTGTTGTATTAAAAAAATACTCTACATAATAAAAAAAAAAAAAACTGGGATAGAAATTTTTTTTAAATCGGTTTTACCGTTTTGTTTTCGAAATATAAAAGTTTAAAATTATTATATTTCAAAATTACATTAATTTGTATATAAGAATAGTGAATATATCTATGTGTTGTGTATGTGTGTTTATGTATTTGTTCTATAATAAAAGCAACTCAGGTGTTTTTAATCCTGGGTTTTTTGTTTCTTGTCCTGATTGTATAAGACAGTGCTGGATAAAACCTTAATAAAAAACATTTAGACTTACAAAAAACTTTGAAATGATGTTAATATGTGGTTCGTATACGCACCTGAAACAAAATAAAATTTATTAAAAATGGTTCGATAGAATAATCAGAAAAGACATTTATTAAATATTTTCTCCAACCAAGGACAATTCTAGCTCCAAATGTGTAAACAATTCTTGATTATTAATACGTTTTTATTGATCTATATGTAAGCAAATCTTGCAAGCACATTCAGCCACTTTTAATTGCTTGCAATTCTGATGACAATACAATAATTAAGTATCAAGTCTAGATTAAATTATGATAGAATTCGAAAATATGATACGAAATTAGAATTTTGGTGGAAGTGGTGGTAAAATATAGGAAATTCAATCCATTTTGAGTTTCACCAAACAAGAGGAATAATAATTTATTTTCTTGAAAATCCTGTATCTAAAATCAAAAAGCACTGATAAATTCTAGTTAACCGAAGGTTTTTTATAAGTTGATGTATATTGGCAATCTTAGATTTTGAATGCATTTTTATCCCCGAAAAAGTGTTTTTTCTCTTCCAGTTACCCGAGACTTTATTCCGAAAACAAAAACAAAACCATTTGCAACAAAACCATTTATTTTTTCAATTTATTATAAAATGATTTTACATTAAACAAGTAAAAATAACAACTGAGTTAATTTCTCAAATACCCTTCATATACCGAGCTCCTAATAAATGCGTGAACTGTTTATTTTCTTATACACCCATTAATGGATAAAAATACAAAGTAGTGTATCAGCTTATATGCTTTTGTAATCAAGAATAATTACAGATATTTGAGCTTAAATTGTGGAAAAAAAATTGTGTGTGAAAAAAATTTTTTGCTTCTAATCTTTTCTTCTTTCTCCTACATGGTGGTGCATTGACCAATATAGCGCATTTACGAACTTGAAGTCATTGTTTAGCTATGAATACACAATATATAATCATCAGTAGGACCTTGGCAAACGTTGACAGTCATCAAGCTTTTTAAAAATGACGTTTCATTCGCCTTATCTTTGCTCCCACTATTTTAGCAGTCCATAAAGTATGCTTAAGTTCTCTTTTTCTAATGCAATGTCTAAACAATTAATTTGTCTAAACCTTAGTGTCCCTATTAAGTGTCTTTTCACACCCGCACTTTTCAGTACTCGCTTGTTAGTAACATGCATGTTAGTACATTTCAGTAGATTCCAGCAGCTTCACTAAAGATTTAGATACAGTCCATGTATCACAAGCGCATACATGTACCCATAACACTTCAGAACACAGTTTTTAGTTTTATAGGATTTGTTAGTTAGTAGATTTTTGAACTTCTGAAAGGCAGATTTTGAGAGACGTATATAAGTTCATTTACTTATCATGATAACTTATATTGCTAATTATACAATAAACGTTCTGTACATTTTAAAGAATGATTATTGGTAGCAAATATAAAATTTTTAACAAAATAATGTAACATTTAACATTGTAATACGTTTAAGTACAATTATAAGTAGTCTATAACTCTATAGGTATTCAAAGGGTTCTCGTGTAGGATGGAATGAATATGTCGGACAATATTATTGTAACAAAGTAAAGCTCATCAAGACCCATCTCTATCATTGTGAATCCTCACATAATCCATGACTACAGCTTTGTAGATCCTTTTATGAAATGGTTTCTACATTTCTACTCTAACACAAACATGTTTAAGCAATAATACAGATAAATACATTGTTACATAGTATAAGCAATTGTATTGTAATCGTATTGAGTTTAATTCTAACGATTATGGGTAAAATATATAAAATAACGGTATTTATATTTTATATTTTATATTTTATAATTTTTTTTTCTTTTTGCCATAAATAGAAAAACTATTCTGTTTATTCAAAATCTTTCTCCAAGGTCAATTTTTTACACCTATTTTTGAATTTTCCATAAATAGAAAAAATATTTTATGTTTATTCAAAATCCTTCTTCAAGGTCAATTTTAATTTTTGGAAAGTTATGAATTCGGAATTTACAGAGTTTTAATTGCCTACATGTGACACGTCCTTAAAAGATCAAATAACTTGACCATTTTTAATTGTTAAAGCTGAAAATTTTGAAAATAGAGAAACTCCATAAAAATTTTCTTTATGATCCAAAGTTTCGGTTTTTACAGTAAAAGTCCTACAGTTTGGAAATCCATTCAAATTCTTTTTGAAATCAAAATGTTTTGTGAAATAATTTATCCAAAATCAAAGAAAAAATATTATTTATAAACCGTCAGAAGATATTTTGAGGATTCTTTTCAGGTAGCTTACTCTTGACAGTCAAAAGAAAAAGTATAAAATACAGTTTAAGTATGAAATAAACTTACTGATTACAGCTATTCCATGTTTAGTATGACATATATAGGATTTTAATGCAATGCATGACTTGCGTTGACAGTGATTATTCATAATTTTTGGTGTCACAATTCCAAATTATCACCTTATATTTATTTCCTCTTGAAAATACGTTTATCAGGTTGTCTTCTTTCTGGATAGCGATTGAAATATATTTCAGATGCAATATCACAATTGTTATAACTTTGAATAAAGCTTTCTAACATATAAAATTTCTCGTAATTTTCGTAAGAAATCTTTTACAATTACGATTAAATGAGTTTATTATTTTTATGGCGGAAACAAAATCGTAAATAATCATCGCCTCCTTGAAATACATATAAAAAACGCAAAAATTAAACTAGGAAATTACTATTTTGGCTATTTCAGACATACGGATGAAAACCGACCCGATAAATGATACATGATTAAAAAGAGGAAAATAAATCCATTCTAACTAAGCCATAGCTAACTATACTTCCTATTTAAAAAAAGACAACTTTAGGTCATATCTCGAAAATCAACCTTTTTTCTCAAACTTTCACGACGCCACTGGATTATACCAAAAAAAGTGTCTTAAGAATGTAAAAATTATTTTCATTTATCTTTACAAACAACCAAGATATTCACAATTGTTTTAAAGTTGAAAATTCGAACTTTTGCTTATAACTCGCAAACAAAAGATGCTATGTGTATATATGTATTTGTTCTTTGATAAAAGCTAACCGATTTTTTGTCCTTTTTATATAGTTAAGACAGTGAAGAAACTACCTTAAATCAAAACACAGAAATCTTATTGACAAAGCAATCGATTAGATTTACAATTATAAAGGTAAAAATGAGCGAAATAGATTTCTGTAGCGAGTAAGGATAGTTTTTTAAGTGTTATACACGATTGTCAAACGATAATTTATCCAACTCAAATATTGATATGAAAAAATTAACCGAAATGGAACCACGGACCTCTGGATTTCTAATCCAGCATGCTTACCGCTACACCAAAGACGATTCTGACGTAAGATTTATCCAAATCATTTTTCATTTTGCTTAGATCAAAATGAAATAGAATTAGAATTTGTTGTCTTTAATAATCACACTCACTTTAAGTACAAGGTACTACAATGCCATTTGGTAATTATTGTCAATGTTGTCAAAATTATTGTCAAGATATGTGTCTTAAATATTTCATAATTAAATAACATTTAGAATATTTAATATTACACAAGATTATACACTTTGCGTAGAAAATCAGTTCCGGAAATATTTATATTAATAACATACATAGAACTAATATTCACACTACCGCTATGAAATTCCATAATAATATGTTTTAAACAACACACAAGATTAGTAAAATGTAGTCAGCCATATAATGTTATAACCCTAATCAACTCGCTATAAAATATTTCATTTTAACATATATATTCTGTTAAACATATTTCTTATTATTGTTAATTTATAATATTTACCTGTTCATACTAATTTAAATTTTTTTTTCCGCCCTTATATTACACACAATATTGTAAAAAAATTTGATGTAAAAAAACTTTTTATTTTATTTATTACCTGTTTGCATAATTACAACAGTAGTTTTTACAATAATAACTTTAGGTTTTACCAATATTTCTTTGTTTTCATTCCTACAATGATTTATTATGCAGTTTATTTAAGTACCTAAATTTGTTTTTACCTTTATGTTTAAACTTGTATATTTTTGTCATTATCATGTATGTTCTGATGAAGGAACTGTGTTCCGAGACTAGTCAAAATATAATAATTTTTACGAATATCTCAAATATTTGTTTTATTTAATAATTTGTATTTTGTTTGTAAAATTTTTATATACTCAGATAAAGCACCTTACATACATGAATACTTTTACAAACCGAGTAAGAATCCTTTCCCGTATTTAAAATGATACTTTTATTACGCTTTATAATGTTTTAAGAATTCTTAAAATTCTCCATTGCTGTATTAACAATGTCCATTCCAACACAAGTTCGAATACTTTTGTTTCTAAATTATTAAATTCTTACAATCCAGAAAACGTTTCGAACTGTTAACGAAATATTATAATCGTCGAAAGTTAATAACCTTTTATTGGTAAAAAATATGGATTAAAATCGATATGACAGATAGTATAAAATTTCTAAAGTCTAGTTGTCTAAAGTCTCGGATAGTCGAAAATCTTGAGGGTTGCGAAAACTTTTCCACATTTTAATGTATAAAATAAAAGTTTTGTTAAAAGTTTGACACATAAAATGTACAATACTATCGAATCCATTTGTAATATATTCGATATTTAAATTCTCAATGGAATTCAATAGAATATAGATAAGTCAAAACTGATTCGCAGTATAAACTGTATCTTTAACATTATATTTGAGAATCGTACTAAAAAGTAAGTAATTCATAATGGTACATTATGAACCAAAAAATATGATAATATTTGAGTAAATTTTCCTATGCTGTTCATTGCATTATGGCAGATGTTATAAAATCCTGCCAATGTTAGTCTGCCATTTTTAAACCCAGTTTTATTCCATGATAATAAGGACAAAAGTTAGATTCAGAGCTTTTGGAATTGTATTTGAAAAAATTTATAAACATAAAAATACATTCTGTTTTTTATCAGCTCAATAAACCGCTTTTACCCTGTGTATAGACAAACAAATTGAGTTTAATTTTCGACTAGTACAGTTACAGGAAACCTTATTAGAACGTTATAGGAAACTAACTGTACGTAGCTTATAATTTATACAACTAGCTACGGTAGTTTTAGTTAACAATAGTATATATTTACAAAAGAACAAGGTGTTTCATGAAACAATTATCTTTAAACTTCACTTTAATTAACGAGAAAACAAGAGCCTATAATCAATGCCAGATAAATTTAATCTGGACTGGAGAATATAAGAAAATATCTTGGCGAAGAACTGAAGATTATATATATTTGAAAAATCTGACTAGAATATATACATATAATATTATATATACATATATATGTCCATATATATAATATATATAATAATATTATATATATATATATATATATATATATATATATATATATATATATATATATATATATATATATACTATATTTGAAATACTTGACCAGTTTTCTCTTACGAAAAAATTATCCTTCAATGTTAATGAAACACTATCTATGTTGTAAGAACTTCGATTTCGGCCTTAATCGATTTCAAGGGCCATACATTTCTACGGATGTTCTAAATGTGGGTAAGTATTTAAAGAGGTTCAAAGTTTTCCTTCAGTTAAATTTTTAACAATAAGGCAATACTTAACCAGTTTTCTCTTGCGAAAAAATTATCCTTCTATATTAATGAAACTCCATGTATGTTGAAAGCACTTCGCTTGGTTCAAGTATTTTCACGTGTTTTGTTGGATATCTAACAAATGTTGTCTTTATATTAGTTGGAGTTTATAAGCGGTAGATGTTATAATTCTTTGGCCTGACTTAAATAAAATTTATTATGCATGGATGATATTTAACAACTAAACCTGCCTTTTTTTAATCTGACGATATTTAAGTATTAGATTCTGTCTAAAGAAGTGCAAATTCCAAAATTCACCTTCAATATTAATGAAACACTTTATATGTTGAACATTTTAAAAGTAAGTTTGGTCGTTGATTATTTTGAATGGGATTGGAGGGGCGATAGTAGGCACTTCACTTTGTTCATATCTAGTATTGAATAGAATATATTTAACTACATGTATGTATAGTATTGACTATTGAGTAAGGGAACCTTTGAGACAACAAACGTGATATGACTATCGTATCAGAATACTCTTCTGCTGCTCTCTAAAATAGGTTAGATAGAATAGTTGTTATAGGTAGTATGTATGAATGACTTCCGTGTGTCTATATGTATGTGCAAGAATTCCCTATTGGTTGGTTTTACTCCATAAAAATTTCAAATGAATGGATTAAGGGGGATAACTATTTGTTTAAGTTATTCATTTGAAATTGTGTCAAATAATAAAAATGTCTTCAGTATATATATACCGTACAATGTGTTTGGAATATATTATCAATCAGAAATTGTAGGTTTGTTTTTACTTTCGACCGGTACAATAATCGAAACAAATTCGATCTGAAGATTTTATCACCAATCGATTCTAACGGATGGGCCATTTAAAAATTGGAATTTAATTTCGCTATAAAATGAAAACGCATAGATATTTTTAAATGGTTGTCACTTTATAAAAAAGAGTATACTTTGATATTAAACATGGAACACAACATCGTTCAAATGACTGCTATTTTATCAATGGCAACTTCAATTGCATGTTTCAAGTCGTCAATCGTCTCTGGATAGTTAACGTAAATCCAGCGGAGTCAAATCGCAGCTTCGAGGTGGCCAATTGACATTAGCATTTCGGCTGATTATGCCATTTTCGAAAACAGTGCACAAAAGATTGATTGTTGTGTTGGATGTGTGGCACGTTGCACCGTCCTGTTGAAACCAAATGTCGTCTATATGTCAGCCTTTTCAATTTTGGGGAAAAAATCGCTTAGCATGGCGCGGTAGCGATCGCCATTCCCTGTAACGGCGTTTCCTTGCTCATTTTCAAAGAAAAACGGCCCAATAATGCCGCCACTCGTTGTTGATGGCATTGGTTTCTCCACGATGGCGTATGAATTTTCTGAGCCCCAGATACCACAATTTTGCTTATTATGTATCCTCCGAGGTGGAAATGAGCTTCATCTGAAAAGATGATTTTTCGGTAAAAATGCTCATCTTCGATCAAGCGGTCTTCGGTCCATTGAGCGAACCGAAAACGCACCGGATGGTCATGTGGCTTCAGCTCTTGCATCGATTGATCTTTGTACGCACTCATACCGAGGTCTTTATACAAAATTCTTCTCAAAGAAGTGCGTGAAATGTTCAATTCTTGAGAATGACGACGAGTTGATGTTGATGGTTGTTCACGCACACTCTGAGCAACAGTAGCAATGTTTTCGGATGAGCGCGCTGGACGAGTACGTACACGGGTCATTTAGTTTTTTATTTAATTTTATTTAACGTCGCTCCACTTCTGGGTCATTTGCATCTTCAAAATGGATTAAGTTCAATATTATCGATTGAAATTCATTTAGTTTAGTTCATAGTTGAGTGTATTATGAATATGATGTTGAGAAACATTGGCTCTTATGGAATCGTAGAATCAAAGAAACAAGTTTGAAGAATCCAATCGAATAAATTAATTCGTGAATTATAATTATCCAGTATATGATTAGATATAAAATGATTATATATCCATGATTAGATAAAAAATGGTAGTAAGAATTCCTTGAAAAACAGCTTTTGTGATATTTCAGTTCATGTGAAATTTTTACGTGTGGTACGGAAGCTTCTAACATACCAAGAGCATTATCAAAATTCAAATTTAAAACATTTTTTGTTTGTAATAAATACATTTCAACAAATAAACTTTAAATTTAATCTAAACATCAAAATTTGGTTAAAGTAAACAACATGTATAATGAATCCATTAATAATTCGACTTTGTTCATTAATAATCATTAATTTTAAATTAATAAACACAATACAGTAACTTACTTGCAAAAGTAAAGTTTGTGTTGTTAGGTATTATATAAAGGTTAAACTATATGATAAGGTTGGTTACCTTCTATATGAACCTGTTGAAATAATTAAATTTTATAATTATCATTATACTTTAAAAATGTATAATGTAGAAGGTACATGATAATATACGAATATTTATACAATGGGTTTCCCAAATTTTAGGAGCAGTTAAGATTTATTTTTCAATTTGATATAATGACCGTACTTTAAACTCAGGAAAATACTGTTTCGGAATGCATCCAAAAGGCTGTCCTTCAATGTACCCAACCTGAACTTCGAAAGATTACAGGCTTCATCACCGGACATTAACACCTACGAAAGCATCTGCACACAATAAGACTCTATAACTGATTCATTAGGTACAGACTGTGCGGCGAGGAAGAGGAAACATCTAGCCACATCTTCTTTTACTGCTGCAGATACAAGATATTCGGTGCTTCTCACCCCAAAAATATGAACCTTCAGGAAAACTTAATAAGCATACTTCTGGCTATTGCTAAAATATGGGAGAAGTAAATTACGCCAGACTGTAAAGGAGGAACACAATGAGGTCAATAAGGTCGACGTGCAAATTTTTTTATTGGCCCAAGACATATCTATGGGCATACCTTGAGAATGGTTCCCTTGAGAATGTTCCCTTATATTGAATAATTCATGTTTATGAATTAATCGAAAATCAGATAAATATTTGGGAAGTACATAGAAAGAATGCCCAAATGAGGCATTGAATGAGGAAGAGCCGTAAATATGAGTATTTCCAAAGTAAATCGTTATGTTTCTATAACATGCTTTATTTGACATGTTCTGTATCTGGAGATTTTGATGTCAAACATTTATCAGTTTTTCGATTTTTGCTTATTAGTCATTATTGTTTTGCTATTTCCCATTTGATAATCATCAACAAGTTTTTGATAGAATTTCTTTTAAGCTATGATAGAACACACATATTCTGGTAAGCTAAACAAAAATTCTTTAATGTTAGAGACTCATTCTCAAGTGCTCCCAAAAATAATTAAAAAGACATATTTATTAGGCCTGTCAATACCACAATCCGACAGAATTTGTTACAACGCTTCATTTGTCTTTGCTCTATAAATCCCAAGAATTTGACAAAGTCTAAGATCATTATTGGTGGGAGATTGATCGCATCCGAAGGTGTTATTCATTTTGGTTGCTCAAGCCTACGTCTGATTCAAACTACACATGCATGTTATGTGGTTTGTAGTTTCCTTGTGTTCTAGGCAAAACATGCAGCGTTCATGATCAACCAGGCCTCTTTTCTTGAGATGATATTTCAAGGCACAATGATCAGTGAGAGAACCTGTGGAATGCCTTAGCTAAGATAATATTTTCTTCTATTGTTTTGTTTACGTATTTTAAAAACGCTATTGCTTATTGGTGTCCTGGAATATTTTGTTTAATTTCCCATGGAAACTTTTCTGTCCCATAAATTCACTTAACTTCTTTGAGATAGTGAGAAAGTCTGTCGAGTATCTGAGGAAAATATTTTCTTTTATTATTTTCTTTTCCTCTATTCTAAAACACGTGTTTTTAAAACGTTTTAAAAACATTTTTGCCTGTTGGTGTCCTGAAATATTTTGTATCCCTATTTTAGTTTTCCCATGACTAGCTAACTTCTTTGAAGTAGCCTCTGAGTGCTACAAAAAAGCTTCGAATATCTAGTAATCAGAATTGCACCCATAATAAAAAATTGCAAAAATATATTCGCTTCCCTTATAATTTAAAAAACCCACTGTATATTCATGCATACATACATATATATATTAAAATGTAAAAAGGACGAAAAAATAAAATAAATAGAAGAGTTTTATAATTACAACGTAACATGAAACTTTTTTATAAAATAAAATACAGCAAAACAAGAGAGTGAGTAAGTATAAGTAAACTTCGTTGTAACATTTGGTATTAATTAATTTATGTATTAAAACATTATTATTATTATTAATACTTTAAATATATATTGTCTTTTAGCTCAAATTTTCGTACAAACATGTTACAGGATGTCCTAACAAGAAAGAAGATTTCACATCAAAGATAAAATTCAATCTATAATAAGAATTTATCAACAGCACGCGGATTCGAAAAAATGCATGTGAATAAACAAATTTCATGCATGCGCATATACCAAGAAACTATATCCGCTACGAAAAAATGCATGCGAATAAACAAATTTCATGCATGCGCATATACTAAGAAACTATATCCGCTTTGAATGGAGGTCTGGACAATTCATAAATTTAAACATTTATTGTGTAATCAAAATAGTGACCTTCTTAAAACCTCCTTAATTAAAAAAAGTGAATTTTGTTACTTTGTAGGTACACACCCGTTCATAAAAATTAAACCACCATAAAGTCACATTCTAAGCGTACATATTAATAAATAAATGTAGGTATATTACGTACAATAACACTAAGAATGTTTTAGCTGGTTCAATTTCTATGAACGGGAGTGTACACTGGGCAACAAAAGTTGATGTCTTTTTTTTTAAATTTTATGATTGGTGATTTGTGATGTATTTATTCGGTTCTCGAAAAAAAATTTCAAATAAAAAATGTTCATTATAAATGTAGTAACAATTTTTACTCAGTCATTGCACGTAACTTCTAGAAAGTGTAAAATGTATTCAATACTGATAGATATTCTCTAGGTTATGTGAAGTGATACAAGTGTGAAGTGGCAAAAAATACGGACACGTGGGTACTCTTCTTTATGTAATATATGATCGTTGATTATACGTCAGACCTTAAACAAATCAACGCTTCAACAAAACAAAGTCGACAGTTTATTTTGAACTAAAAAACAGCATTAATTAATATTGATTCCAAAATAAAAAATTGGTTAACTTTTCATGAGTGGAATTTGAAGTTTTACACTTACAAACTGACTACCCTTAAAGTATTGGGCAAATGTCACCATTTTTAAGCACATGCTGTATAATATAAATAAAGGTAGATATCCTGATACCAACAAACATTAATTATGAAGTAAGTGACTTTATATGAAACAAAAACAAACACAACGTAGTTAACAAAGTTTTTAGAACAAAATTATAAATTATTATGCGTTAAAAATTATACCTTCAAGGTCTGTTATTACCATATGCTTAAATTTGCTGCTAAATAAGGTTTATGTACAGTTCACAAGTATTTGTTGTTCTCCAGAAAAAGTGTGCATAGATATATACCAGGAGTCGAGCCAAAAACTCTTCGCTTCTTGTATTGTTGACGGTGGTTTTATGTTTATTTTTTATTTAGATTGTGAACATATTTTATTTGTGTGTGAGAATATCATTTGATACATATTACTTTTTATGGTAAATTTATAGGTATCAATTGAAAACCACTACTAGCTAGACTTAATTTGATACATAACTAAATATGACGAATAATGTTTTGAATACTAGTTAAGCGGATATTTCGATTCACCGACCTATTGAATATTTTTCGTGTCGTGTACTCTCGTTTACAAAGAAGATTAAGATTAAATTCAAGGGTGTACACTATGAAAGTCCTCCCATTATTACGAATTAGAAGATCTATTGTGATATACCTAGATCCAGGTCATTGATGAAATTCAGCATTTAACTTGGAGAAAGTTCATTTAAGAAATTGCATCCTTTTCCGTGCGTCAGCTTTGTGAATGCATTGTTAAGGACCACTGTTTGCGTTGCATCATCAACAAAGTGATAAGTATCACTCTTGGTCTTGCCGATCTTTTTGACAGAATACCTCGGTAGGCGATGTTCAAACGGAAGTTCGGTAATGATTTTGTCACGGATCACTTACTGCAAATCCATCGGTTCAGAAGATAGAAGACATTCGGTGCATCTCACCTCGAATATATGAACTAGTGATGAGAAAAGCAAGACCAAGACCAAGACAGTCTTGGCATCGGTCTCGGACTTGCTTGTCCGGTCTTGGCAATGATCTTGCTCAAATACTTGTTGTCTTGGTATTGATCTTGCGCATTCAGTCTTGGTCTTGGTCTTGCTCAAATACTTGTAGTCTTGCTCATTTAGTCTGTTACTACTTTTTATAGGTATAAATTATAATTATTATCTATAATTAATTAAAGTTTATTTTACAATAATCAAAACATTTTACCGTATTCTATTGGTACTTATAGTAAAAAAAAAAAAAATTAGCTTAGCTCTACATCAACCATGTGTTAACCAGACATCGGAAAAGAATAGTTACTTCAAGAATATTCTTGTAGATCCTGTTTTCAGACAATGGTAAAGTTTACCAGTACCTTTTTTTTATTTGATGTTTCAATTTAGTGAAGTAAACTGGAAATCTTAAACACACAAAATGTTTTGTTTCAGCAAAAACATATATTGAAGTTACGACAAATAGTTTAGTCTTGGAATTTGGTCTTGGTCTTCCATTCTTGGTCTTGATGTCGGTCTTGTACTTTCTTCGATCTTTGTCTTGCTAGTGTATGTATGATCTTGGTCTGGTCTCGGTCTTGCAAAATCGCAAGACCAAGACTGCAAGACCAAGACAGATTTTGTTTCATCACTATTTGGTTCATGACTATTGGTTCATCACTAATATGAACCTTCAGGAAAACCTGATAAGCAAGCTCCTGGCTATTGCCAAAATATCGTAGAATCAAATCTCGTCAGACTGAAGTAGAAGGGGGAGCACAACGGGCCATAATGTCGAAGTGCTGTACATTTATATACCTCAAAATATATCTATCTACAGATCATTGAGGTTTTAATGTGCAATCTGTTCACTATTCTTAGATCAACAATAAAACTTTACAAAGTTATATAAACATGTTACAATAGTAATTAATAAAACATGTTTTTATAACTTCTATTTTTTTTAAATCCTGTGTTTTTATCCCACATAGCAGCACATCTAACATTTCACATATGATTGAAACAAGAAAACCATCCAAATATAAAATAGGTCACATCCTACATTTATAAAACCAAACCTGTGTGTATATGTGTGTGTGTGTGTGTGTGTTTGTGAATGAATGTGTTTTATAATGTTAGTTCATTGTTAGAAATTACTTGTAACAAAAACAAAGTAAAAAGAATTTTTGTTATGACCTCTCTATAACTAAAACAACTCTGGTACTACTAAAACTGAATGAACTTGTGTTGTATGCTTTTAATATGAAAAAGACACTGCTGAATGTTACTTCATACACAAACGTATGTGGTTTGAATTGGGGATGATAACTAGCTACAATATGGAAGCAGTCTTGCTGATTATTATGATTGTGTTTTGTATGTTGGAAACATAGATGTTTTTGCACAATTCGGATCGTTTAACGAAGTCATACTTAATCGTATTTATCTCTTCTAAATTAGCATAATGCAACAATAAATCATATGCGATTTTTTGTATGGTAACTGGGGGATAAGCGCGAAAGATTTCGAAGGAAATAAAATTTCTAACAAAGTGGAAAATAAAGTTATTCCTCTTCGGATCTGAGACCAAAATCGCGTATTAAGAAGGACATTCAGTATTAAAAAGGAAAATAGAAAACTTCCTTTTCTATAGGAATTTTCTAAATTTCAATATTTAATGCATATGTTTCACTAATGTGGAATCTGCCTATCTATCCATCTTGCGTTTCATGAGAACCTAGTCCTTCGTTTTATTTCTCCGTCACAAATCAACCTTCCATTTGGTATAAACCTTTAATCTAGTATTTTTTTAAAAAATGCAATTATTTTACCTCCCATTTATATTTTTTTAGTGAGGCCTGACTAAAGTCTTCCCAGGCCTCCGGCTCGTTAAAAAACTAGTAATAAATTATAGCGTCCCTTTTTAGAGGCCACTGAGTCATCGAATGAAGCTTGTGAATAACGGCGCAGAAACAACTCTTCATGTATATGAAAATTCCTTTGTGGTCAAATAATCTTTCTTCAAAGAAAAGCCTCAGGATTGGAACATTGTGTTTAAAATTTCCAAAGATAACGCACAAAATCAAAACAAATTCCTTACTGACAAAGCCATAAATGCAGTTAATTTTGTAATGACGTATGCAATACAAGAGAAACATCTTCAGCGAAGAGAGGTAGCTTGTCGTTCTGTAGCTAGATATCATCCCCAATTCAAACCACATACGTAGCTAGCAGAGAGGAAGATTTTAGGTTTCAGAATGCCAGGTACAAAAAACAAATCGAACATCTGCTAGACAAAGAAGATATGCTACAGTTTATTTTGTCAAGGTAAACTGAAAGAATAAACAATCTTTGTCACTAGGACGATACCATTAGAAAAGCGATTTAGATTTCTTCCAAGTTTTCATCTCTCGTAAATAAGAAAATCTCTCCGCCCAAATAAATCGTATGTTTTGCGAGGAATCAATACTTTGTTTACTTAATCGTAATTAACATTATAAATACTACGAATAGTCGACTTATCCAAATAAGATTGCGATCTAGATTTAGTATAAATATTTGTGGTGATAAGTAACTAAGTCAGTGGCTCGGATAAGTATATTACCTAACTTTTAATTAAAATTACTAGGTATGTAAGGTAGGTACAGGGTAGTATTAGTTAAAATGAATGAAATAGTATATACACAGATAGACAGATATACCAGGAAATTACAATATACTTTTGCATAATAAATAAAGTTTTACCCTCATTTAAATACAAGAAGGACCATACAAGTTTTTTACGTAGACTTTAAAGTTGGAGTAGAATATATTAAGGATAAAATTTACTGTAAATTATTACATCTATTGATATGAGGAGAACTATATTAACAGTAAAATACATCAACAAGTCCAAGTGACCTAGCAGTCCAAGGCGTTATGTCCGCGCAGTATGCCTACTTGGAAACTGGAAGGTTATGGGTTCGAATCCCGACCTCGGCAGTTTGTCAATTTATAAGAAAAAAAAAGGGGCGGTTAATTGACTAAACTGACGGCGTATTGACAAAAACGAAGTAACCGGCTATGCTTGAGAAGGTTTTCTGCAGTTTCCTTCACAAACTCCAGTTGAATATCGGCATAGTTTCTATCATAGTCGGCTGCAGCCGCATATCCTACCAATTCCTAGTCTATACACAAAAATTTCTTCCACTCCACTCACATCCTCACATCCTTAGGCAAAACATGGAACTACAATCTATCTATCTAAAATACGTCAGATCTTGTCAAAAAAAGGTAGTATTAATAATATCGCTAAATTCAGACTGGTAGTATAAAAGAGTTTCAAAAATGAAATAACGTTGCATATATTAGTAACTGCTTTGAAATGACATAACCTTGAAAATAAGTTTCAAATTTCAGGTGCCAAATTTTAAGCAATCAAGATTCACAATCGTTATGTACCTGGTTACATTCACATTCATCCACGAATTGGTTGAAAATAGACTCAAAGTGGGTAGATTCTCCATTTTACTTGTTTTAAAAGAGACAGTTTTTCCCTATCAAGATATACATGCATGCTTTTTTCTCTTAAATTTGTAGGTTTGTAGGTTAAAACGAATAACGAGCGAAAAATTCGACACATTGCCACGTAAAGATAGTGTAATTACCATCGGATACTTTTATCATTGATTGTGGGCGACAATCTGTACATACATAAAAGTATGATTCCTATTTTTAAGAGTTTTTTTTCTTCCATTTGGTATTTTCCATGCTATTTTCTGAGAAAATAGAAGTTTTGTTGTATTTTTATAGTTTAAATGATATTGTTTTTACTAATTAAAAATTTCATTAAAATCATTACCACACTTTTGCATGCTTTTTCGGTTAGAAGAATTTTTCTTTACAATAAAATACAATTAGTTTGATTTGAATTTCTTTCTATAGAATACGAATTGAATCAACTAAATTTGTTTTTACCAAGAAAACTTTGTAAAGAACTTACCTTGTTTTACAAAGTAGCTTTGATAATGATATTCTACATCTTGATTTTTAATAATTGTTGCTAAAACGCAATGTCAAAAAGCAACCACAAAAAACATTCGTTACACAAGAGCCGCGTCAAGTGTTTTTCCTTAGAATACATAAATTACTCTCTAGTGTCGTATCTGATATGATTTTGGTATTTCCAAGGTCAATTTTATTAATAAAATTGCATATGTCAAGGGGTAAGGCGGGTATAGAGAAAGATGAAAACACAAAATATAAAATATCTCTATTAATATTAGAACAATCGAAAAATGTATGCTACAATGCATTGTCCGCTCATTTTTCTCAAACTCTAATGCGTTCAGAGATACTTAGGATTTTACATTATTACCTACATTTTAACACTATTTACCTACAACTTTACTTGTTATAATTTTTTCGATTTTTCGAATATTAAGGGAGATATGCAATGTTTATGTGTCCCCTCACTCTAACCCCCCTGCCCTTGTCAAATTTTACCATTAACGAACTTGACCTTTCAAATACCAAAAGCGCCTCAAGTACCGAATTTCATTCCAATCGGAATAAAACTGTGACCGCTAGAGTTTATGTGTCTACAGACACAGGCGCATATATATATTATATGCGTTATATACGTTATAGACGCGAATATATATATATATATATATATATATATATATATATATATATATATATATATATATATATATATAAATTTTAACGATGGTATTTTGAAAATGTAGTAGGTAGGATCGATGGCCAAAATTCCATCATCAGTACAACAACAATAGCTGCATTTCCTTTGGAGGAAATATAACGATGAATTTTAAGGTAATTTACCGACGTTTTATTGAATAAAGACAAAACAAAGAAGTGATTGATACTCTTAACATAAGACGACGCAATTGATATTGAATTAACGTAGGAAAAGAATAAAAAATATATAAATTGAATTTTTCATACACGTATATGAAAAGTTGAAACAAAAAATATCAAACTAGCTGTAAAAGACATATTTCTTGCTATCACTATATCGTGTCTGCTTGGAATACTTACGTTAATGGACGTAAGAATGAATCAAAAGTCGAACAAAAAATATGAAGCGAATAAGTGCCATTATATATATATATATATATATAGTATGACCTTATAACTTTCAATGAAAAATATGGTTTCGGTATCAGAAAAATTAGAAATTTTGTCTGAATGTGAAAAGTTTTTTGCTCTCGTGCAAAATTATTTTATGTAACATCTAAAGATTTGATATGCATTTACATCAAAACACTATAACATTTTTAACAACGAAATGAAAATATTAATTTAAAACGATAACTGGCATTTAGTTCTTTTGGTATACCCAGCCACATAAATAGCGTTCATTTTTCTAAATTTCCTTCTTCATATAAACGTTGTGTATTCTAATATACTTACAACTTTTATTCGAATTATTTTCCTAAAAATCGAATAAATAAAGCGCAAATCAACTATAAAATTTCGAAAAATTATAGCGTACTTTGTGAGTATCAAGTTTCAGTAGCCGCGCTTATAAAGGCGTTGTGTGTACCTGGAACTGGGAGGTTATGGGTTCGAATCGCATCATCGGCAGTTTGTAAATTATTTAAAAAAAAGGGGCGGTTAATTGACTAAACTGTAGGCGTTTGGACAAGAACGAAGTCACCAGCTATGCTTGTGAAGGTTTTTTGCAGTTTCCTTCACGAACTCCAGATGAGTATCGGCATAGTCCCTATCAAAGTCGGCTGCAGCCGCACATCCTACCAATTCCTAGTCTATAAACCTATGGTCGAAGTGTGTCACGCCCAGGACAACCTCTACAATCTATCTATCTATCTATACAGTTTTAAGTAGTTTATCATAATTTAACAATAAACTTTTATTTGTTTGTTAATTCGCTACTATCATGCTGTGTCAGAAATTTGGAAATATGTCGGTATGAATTTAGTTGTTTCGGAGAAGACAGAAATGGCATGAGATCAATCAACCTTATCACAAAACGTCTTATAAATATTAAACAACTTCATTACTTCAACTTGCAACAATATCGTTGAGATCTTGACTGTTTATTTAATAATACTTGTTGCTCGCACAACTTTTAGTGGAACATCAAGTGGTATAGGAAATTTGTATTTGGACTTATGAAGAGAAGACAATCAGAAAACCAGATCATTGACACAAAATATTAACACTAACTGCTGACTTTTTAGCGAATTTCCTGAGAGGAAATAGAGCTATTGGTAAAATTTCTTCAAATGTCCATCGCTTCTACCTAATAGATGTCAAAAATCTATCTATCTATTTATCTATATATATATATATATTTTTATTTTATTTTTATTTTTATTTTCTGTAATCGCTATAGCGGTGACAATTTTAATCTGATTGAAATGAAATTGGATATATGAGGTGCTTTTGGTATTCGAACGGCAAGTTCGTTAATCGGCAAAATCGGACGAGGGGAAAGGGGGGGGTTTAGAGGACGAGGAAAAACAAAATTTGGCATATCTCCTATAATATTTGAAAAATCTTGTAGTAAATTAGTATTTGTAGTAAATTAGTTTTACTTTAATTTTTTTTCTTACGGTTTTTTCTGTAACACTAATATTTACAGAAATATTTATAATTTAATATTGAAAATAAAAATTCTAAATATCTCTGTTCACATTAACGTTTGGGAAAAATAATCGAGTAGTGAATGATGCAAACATGATTTTCTACAAATTTACTCCTTATACATTTTTCAATTGTTCTCTTATTAGGAGAGATATTTTATATTTTATGTTTTCTTCTTTCTCTTTGCCCCCCTTTCCTCTTGACGTATGCCATTTATTAACAAAATTGGCCATGCAAACACTAAAATCATATCTATCACTCTCGCTAGAGAGTGATTTATGTATTCTAAGAAAATTCTCTAAGTGGACGCAGCTCCGGCATAATGAATTTTTATCTGATGATATCGATTTTTATGTCTATCCTTTTCGACAGTAAAGTCAGCAATGTTTCGAAAATTAAAAATTATGATGTATTTAAAAGTCTATAAAGTTTCTAAAACTACATCGTTAGTCAGCAGCAATCTAGAATTTCTAGATTTACATTCCTGGAATTAGTCTACCTTCAACTAATAATACAAAGCACAAAAGTATGAATTTAACCACGAATGCATTTTATGAACAACAACATCAAATTTGTATTATATCAAAATATTATTACACATACCATGTATTTCATGAATGGTCGACATATTTGTGTTGAATAGTAACTCGAAGAGGAAAGAATAATATCGGTATCTTGACTGTCATCATGAAACCGTCACCATATGACTTTTTTTTCATATATACCTACATCTATGTAAGATTTGTCCTAGTTGTACAACTACAAAATGTTCATATTAAAATATAAGTAGAGAAATATCAAACTATAACCACCATTTAACATGGAACACCACACCAGGAAGCAGCAGGTTGGTTCTCTATCTATATGTAAGGTGGTACACATATGTATGTGTGATAATAATAACATACTAACGTAATTTCATCATCTAAGAGGAAAAATAGTTAAATAATAAAACGTAAAAAAATATCGTTTTTTAGTCTAAACGCTAGAAAATTACTCAAATTTTCATCAAAGAACATACAATATATCAGGGGTGGTCAACAACTCGATCGCGATCGACCAGTCGATCACGAAACCAACTTGGGTCGATTGCTCGCGATGTCATGACAAAAATTCACTGAATAAGTTAAAATAAGATTTCAAGACTTGTAGAATTTATATTATCTTCCTTCTAAAAAGGAATTAAGTGTGAAACGCATTAGCCTAAAAATTGCAAACATATTTCATACGCAAAAGGCATTAAGAATGTAATTATAATTTTACAAACTGATTTAATTTTTTTGCAAATTTGAACAAAATATTTGGAAATAATTCAACTAAAAAAAATCCCAATATCACCAAATGTATCGAATATATTTCTTCTTGTTTCGGATCTACGACCTGAGTGAATCGGCACTTTCATACTTATACTATTAACGAAGACTAAACAACGTCCTATTCTGACTAATTTCCATACTGAATACTCATTATTATTATTTTTGTCAGGATATACATCTAATTACGATTCCTTGTTTAGAGACATGCAAACTCAGTCATCCCATTAATGTAAAGGTAATAAAATAAATTACAAATCTGTCTTTATCTGTAGCTAATTGAAATTAATTTTGATCCGTTAAATAATTGTGTTGTTTTTTACGGTGTTGCAGTACGAGGTGCACTTCCGCGATCTTTTGATAAATCTAAAAATCTAAAAATTTAAAATCATTCTTCTATTTTCATATTTTCATGACTGAAAAAAAATATTTTCTGATTGAAGATATTCAAAAGAGAACCACAATTAATCTTCACAAACACAAGAATATTATTATACACAGCCAAAACTAATACAAGATCTGACATAAATTTGAATTGCTTCTTTGTACTGTCGCGGTATCCTGGCTCTCTTTATCCTCAAAGGAGCGCTGCCCGAACCTGCAATGATTCCGATACTCGACAAAAACAAAAAAAAAATATATTAGTAAACGATATTACTAAATATTTTTTTAATTGGAACAACACGCACGTTTTTGTTTAAAGAAAAAAAAAAATTAAATTAAACACAAGTTTTTACGAAACAAAAAAAAAACCTGATTTTATTGCTTTAAAAAAAAAATGATTATCCAATTTCTTTTTCAACAATTATTTTAATCCTTTTTCACACAATGTTAAACTTTGAATTACTTGACCAAATTACTTGTACAAATTCCAACTTTTACTTTGATCTGGATTGAACAACAATTATTTACTTTGAACTAATTAGACAATACTTGAATACTTATTAAAAATTATACCTCTCCTTGGGTTTGACCCATTGTCACACCCCGCTTGGTTGATATTTTAATATCCACTCATCACACACGGCCAGTGCCCATTCAAAATCTATACACAAATTTTATGATACATTCATAACTGTAAGCTAGCTTACTTCTGTTTATTTGTTTTACAAAAACTATCTTGTTTTTACAAAATTATTTATTTGTGATCTATTTATGTTATTTAAAAACATTCAATTTGTATGATTTTGAATTTAAATTAAATTATATGTAATAGTTTTTTTTTTTTCGATTTTTGATTTTTTTCAAAAATAGAAAACTTTAAATCAAAAGCATCTTATTATCATTTTTCGACTTAAAAAAAAAACTTAGTTTAAGAAAAAAAATAAATCGAGCTATATTATTTTCTTTTTGTACTTTCAAAAAAAAAACTCCTTCTTTTTGCAAGGAGAAAAATATTGTTTTGTTAAATATTTTGCATAATATTTTACTTAATATTTTTCTACTAAAATGTGTGTTGGATCAAAAAAATTAATCTCAATAATTTTCATTACAACAGTACTAAGTAATAATTTCCGAACCATCGATGTAAGTGACTTGTAAGAAGTAACAGGCTCTGTTATTATTGAAGATCGACCTAAAAGCACAAATAAAACATATACGTTATATAAGAAGTCCAAATGTGTCCCTTAAACTCGGCCTTGCGCACTACTGTGCTCTAGATCGTTTGAGCGTTTGTTAGTGATCGTGCAACTTCTGAACGATTTGACTGATTGAGATAAGGTTCACATAATTTACTTCTTTTGTCAAAACGATGGTACATATTCAGAGCTGTAGTCAAGTTATTAACAAATTCTATAATTTGGCGGAGGTTCTGGGAAGCAAAATAACATTTTAATTCTGATAGCGAAAGCACCGAGAGAAATTAAAAAAATCTCCATGGGCAACGCAGCTAATGTTTCTATAAAATTAAATGAAATTTTAACTACATGTTTATATGGGTATCTATGGATAATGTTATGCGCAATTTTATTGCAATCTGCGAATTGTGTGGGATATTGAATTAGTGGGATATTCGCAATCAAAGTTGTGATTTTTAACATGCACGATATACGTTAAACAGTTCATTCACATAGAATTCTTTCAAAAAACCAATATCGTTGAAGTTCAAATAGATATGCCGTATGCTGCGGATAATTCCCAGAGATATTTTAATTAATGTTTGCAACTACCACCAAAATCACCCAAAATAATTAAAAATCACTGCCAACACACGTTAGCTTGCATTGAATATACAGAACACTGTATACCATATATTATTAGATACCATACTATTATTATATTATACCATATACCATTATTATATTATATTATTAAAAAAAATTCGTTACGCAGGAGCTGTGTCAACTTCCTTAGAATTTCCTTAGAATAAATGAATCAGCGGTTACAATTTTAGTCTGATCAAAATGAAATATTGTATTTGATATGATTTTGGTATTTGCAAGGCCAATTTTGTTAATAAATGGCATAGGTCAAGGAGAAAGACGTGGCAAAGAGCCCGACGAAAACAAAAATCAAGGGAAAGGGGGGGGGGGGTCCATCGAGAAATAAGAAAACACAAAATATAAAATATATTTTTTAATATTATGACAATTGAAAAATATATGAACGAAAGGTTGTAGGAAATCACGTTTGCTACAATTCCTTACTTGATCATTTTTTTTCAATCTTTAATGTGTACGGATTTATTTTTTATTTTAACTTTCAATCTTAAATATTTCTGTGTAACAAAAAAAATGCTTAGAAACAAAATTATAGAAAAACTAATTTTCTACAACTTCTTCATCGGTAATTTCTTCATCAAAATTCTATCATCGGTACAAAAGCAATAGCTGCATTTCCTTTGGAGAAAATTCGCTAATAAAACATTGATTTGTTTATCGCCTTTCGTGTAGTACGTATAGTGTCAATTTAGCGCGCTCGCTAACATCATGGCGCCGCCACGTAAACATTCAACATTAACATTAAAAGACAAATTGCGGATTATAGAAATGTTAGATAAAAGTGACAGCTACCCTGTCATTGCTCGGAAGTTTGGTATAGGCAGGTCAACTGTAGGCGACATAAAGAAGAACAAATACAAAATCTAAGATTAGACATGTATTTTATTACCATTAAATATGGCATACTATAATCCGGACACCTCGATAATTCGGAAAGGGTCTTGTTTTTGCCTCTCCGGATTAATGAGGCCCTACTGTATTCAATTGACAAAACTGTAAGTTTATTATACTGTAATTAATAATTTTTGTTCTAACTGTGAAAAATATATACCATCTTAAATGATGCGTTATCCAAATTTACTTTGTACATTTCCTGTTACATTTTTGTTACTCGAAGTCCTCGAATTTAGATATTCTTATTTTTGTGAATTGGGAATTAATCTATATATACAATGTTATACACGGAAAGTTTTGCAGAAAGAGCTCTTATATTAGAGGATTTCTCATACCTTCAACAATTCAGTCTCAACATTAATCTACTAGACTAAAAACATATAGTTACAATATATATATATTTATATATATATATATATATATATATATATATATATATATATATATATATATATATATATATATATATATATATGTATATATATATACATATACATATACATATACATATACATATACATATACATATACATATACATATACATATACATATACATATACATATACATATACATATACATATACATATACATATACATATACATATACATATACATATACATATACATATACATATACATATACATATACATATACATATACATATACATATACATATACATATACATATACATATACATATACATATACATATACATATACATATACATATACATATACATATACATATACATATACATATACATATACATATACATATACATATACATATACATATACATATACATATACATATACATATACATATACATATACATATACATATACATATACATATACATATACATATACATATACATATACATATACATATACATATACATATACATATACATATACATATACATATACATATACATATACATATACATATACATATCATATACAATAATGGTGAAGGTTTCCTCTTCCTGAGCGAACATTTATGTTGCTCTGTACTCCCAACAAACCAATCCCCCCACTTTACACCTCTTTTTCAATTATAGTTTTACTTTTCTCTGCAACAACTTGGTGTATGTATGTATGTATGTATGTAGTATATGAACGCGAAACAATACAATATTATTGATCACCATCGTTTTCGTTCCAAAAAGTTTTTGATATATATGTGTGTGTGTATGGTAGTAGTTTTACATTTGCTATCACAGAAGATACACTTTTGTATTTTGTTGCTTCTTGGTATCTAGTTTAACGGTTTCTTGATTCTTAACTTCTGTAACTACTATAGATGTAGGTGGAAATTATGGGAACCATTACGTAAATTCTATTCGAAGACTTTCACAATGGACAATTTTTTTTTAACAGCTGTTAATTTAATTTGACTATTAATAGCTGAAGTGTTAGAAATTAAAAAATTCGTTTAAAATCACTTACAACCTTTGTTCTTGTTTGTACATTTGTTTTCTTGTTTAAAAACTGGCTAGTTTGGCGCAAAACAATTACGAAATTTTGAAAAAACATTGCCACGTTTGCTGCTAACTATACGTATAAAATTTATTGGTTAAAAATGTTAATCTTGTTAGAATTCATTTTTGTTGTCCGATTAAGCTGATATTTTCCAATTATATGCAATTATGATTACAATAATATAATGTGGTACTATGGGCCACAAAAGTAGCGCTTTGGATCATATTCATTCGATTTTTGAGAAAATGTTTCGAATAAAATTTATGAGTATATTTATAATGAACCAATTTCAGCCGAAGTATTTTTTCGAAAATCGAATGAATAAAACACAGATCAACTATAAAATTTTGAAAAATGATCGCTACTTTTGTGGCCATGTATACGAATGATGATTTTACGATGGAATGCGAAAACATTCACCTAAATAAAAAGTTTTTGGAAGCGTCAGTAAAATTGATTTTATGTTCTTTAAAAAATAAAAAAAGTACAAGCTTTGATTAGTTAATAAAGTGCTAGGAATGCAAAGAAATTTTCAACACAAACCACTTCAGGCTTTTACTACAAACTAATTTTTTTTTGCTTTTCAATGCATTACCTACTAAAAGCTTTTTTTTAGATACGCTAAATGAATAGCTATTTATTTTACATCGTTTAGAACAATTTAGACAATACGATACTTCTCTAATTGAAACAGTTTCTTGAAAGAATGGAAATGCAGAATTTCTTTACTCATCAAAAAAAAAAACGAATCAATCAAATTTATTAATTTCGTTATAATATTATCTCATGGAAGTAACTATATCTTCTTGTTATTGTTTGTCTTCATCCATAGCCGTTTATATACAGAGTGTTCTAAGAGAGATATACCATACTTTATTGGCACTAAATATCTATCAACGAGAAGAATTTTTATTGACTTAGGACCGATACTGATTGCAAATGAATTAATAAGTCAGTACAAGAAATAATTTCCGGCATGCGGAAAAAATATGATGAATGCACTTATAAAAAATCTACCTATCTTACACATAGGCAACAAGAGTATTTATTTAGCAAAAGTGAAATGATTATATTGTACAATTGTGGACAGCTATGTAACTTTTGGTATATCAACTGTTTTAAATGCTATTGAGAATTTTTATTTGTCAAAAGGTGGTATCAAATAGAGTTATAATGCCATACTGTTTGGGACACACCGTAAGTATGATATACGTTTATTGTTTAGTTTGTTTTTTGTTTGTGTTGGTACGTCTATAGGTTCAATAATATTATTTATGCCATCGATTAAGAGTTTGCCAAAAGTGATTTATTTTTATACGATAATAATAAATATATTTATTAAATTAAAATACAACACTACAGAATAAGAAAAACTGTAACTCTTACATACTCCATCGTATCATCGTACCTCGTATACCATCGTATAGTATACACCAATGATAAATAAAATTGTTTATTTGTTTGTTGTTGTTGTTGTTCGAGTAAAGAAAAGAAAAGATGAGCGCTATGAAACAAATGAAAAATAAATGACAGTTTATGGGAAGTAATTTATTTTTATAAATATTGTATGATACAATTCTTTTATATTACATTGAGGTAGGATATACTAGGAATACATACACATATTTATACAGAATGTTTCATGAAATTGTATCACTACACTTTCGGAGTGACATAGTTAAGGATGTTCGATCATAAAATCATATTCGAAGAGATATATTGTTCAATCTTTGCGTAGAAGCAGAGAATAATATTAAGTAATCAATTTTTAAATAATACCTAAGGTAATGATTACAAATAACAATTACAGATGTTTGAGATGAAACATTAAAGTTTATTTTGTTTTTAATGAAATTTTTGTTTCTTCTGTCTCTATCTCTCTATTTAGTGAATTAACAAAGGAAATGCAGCTATTGTTTTTGTACCGATGATAGATATTTGCCATCGAAGCTACTAATAGGTATTCAAAATGACCATCGTTAAAAATTTGTTTATATGGCCTAGAGAGTCCATTTAGTGGTCACAGTTTTAATCCGATTGATCATTAATGAAATTGTGTATTTTAGTTGCTTTTGGTAT
This sequence comes from Nineta flava, assembly GCA_963920215.1. Taxonomy (NCBI): domain Eukaryota; kingdom Metazoa; phylum Arthropoda; class Insecta; order Neuroptera; family Chrysopidae; genus Nineta; species Nineta flava. The sequence goes on along the minus strand of OY986042.1, from coordinate 42,151,216 downwards.
TCGAAAGATCAAGTTTGTTAATGGGTAAAATCGGACAAGGGGAAAAGGGGGTTTAGAGAGTGGGGGAACCACAAAATGTGCTTTAGCTCCCTTAATATTCGAACTGTCGAAAAATACATAAGATGATTTGTAAAAATTTCTTATCATTTTTCTGTTACACTAATATTTACAAATATATTTACAATTTACGATTGAAAACTAAAATACTAAACATTAGAGCTTGAGAAAAAATGATCAGGAAATAAATTGCAAACATGATTTTCTACAACTTTATTCCTTATACATTTTTCGATTGTTCAAATATTAAGAAAGATATTTTATTTTTTTGTTTTCATCTTGCACTTTCCCCACACAGCTTTTTCCTCTTGACCTATGCCACTTATTCATAAAATGGGACTTGCTAATACTAAAATCATATCAGATATGATATTTCTTATTGATCACACTAAAATTGTGATTGCTAGAGAGTGATTTATTTATTCTAAAGAAATTCGCTAAGAATTGAATCGTGAAGTGGCCAGTTTTTAATTAGAGCACGATAGGTCGCTGTCGTTTTTCGTTTTCCGACTATTTGTATTGGCGGATAGACAGCCGAGCATGCGCAAATAAAGTTAAACAGTAATAAAAGAGAAAGTGATAAACAAAATGGATTTACATAAATTTACTTGTGTATGGAAAATCAGTGCTCTACCAATTTAGCTACCGACATGCTATCTGTAGTAAATGTGGTTTTATAACGTTTTATGGTTTTGATCATGTTAATTGCCTTTTTTGAAACTTTGTGTCTATCCATAAATTTTTTGTATCGTTGCGTTTCGGTTATAATATACTAACGGAGGTGGTTATGGATTTAATTTACTCAATTGACATACGTTTTATTCGTTATATCATTCAGACGCAGGTAAAAACCCGTTTAGGCACCTGTCTCTAATTCTAGGCTAATGCGTAGAAGTAAGACTTCACATTGCAACTTCAGCCGCGTACACATTATATTTCATTCAGATTCTATAAGCAACAACCGAGAGTTGAAAAAAATATTCAACAAGAAGGGAACTAAAGCTGTTAAAAAATTGATAGTAGCAGTAGAAGAGAGGCCCGGAGGCTGGCAAGTAGGAATTTCTAGACTACTTATGAAATAGTCTTAGTTCTTATTCACGGCTGAAATTATTTAAGATAGTTATAAGTTTTAGTCGGAAAATTTTCTCAAAATAAGAAACTCAATGTATTCTAAAACTTTAATAAACCGCCTGTATACAGTAAAGATGATATTTTTATTTTATATATAATAATATATCTACGAGTTGTATACAAGAGTTTTATGAAGAATTATTTCTAACTTATTATATTTATTATTAACGGTCATTAAATCATTATAAAAGTTTTATCTCTCCTACATTTTGTGAGAAAAACTATTTTTATTTTTTTAAATAACGAATCAAAATGACACAAATAAAAGTTTATGTTTTGTTTTTAAATTTTTTGTTTTTTAAACGCGCGTGACGTCATTAGTCAGTGAATTTAATAATTAAAACTTTTATGTTACACCGTTTCTTGATGTGAATAGTGGTGAAAAGTAATGCAAACATCTGTGTAAGTTAAACGTATTACTATAATAAAAGTTTTCTTCCGTTCTAATGTTTACTTGTATTTTTAATCTGGGGCACTAATGGTCAATAATTTTGAATTAGAACTTTAGAAAACATCCTGTATACGAGGACTCAAGATGTTGTGTAACTGATATAAAAAGCACTTAAATATTTATCTTTGTCTCTATATTTTCCTTTTACGATATTATGATAAAAACTTGACACGTACACAACGTATCCTATATATAATTTTACAAAATGTCCGATTTCCCAAACCCTCTGTCCAAAAATATCTTAAGAACTATAGGACTTAGGTAGTTGAAACATTGCATGGAAGTAGATACATCTTCTTTCATAAGAGTGCATAAGATATTTTTTAACGTGTGAGATATTTTTTAACGTGATAACGCGATATTTTTTAACGTGTAATTATTTTGCTACGTGTGAGATTGCAGCGCCATATGAAAAACGGCTGATTCAATTTTGATCGAAAGGTCCACAAAAGATAGAGTAAGATATAAGCCAAACAAATTTTTGATTCTATTAATCCATTTACGTGTAGCAACTGTTTCCACGACACGACACGGTCCGGCTACATTCAAACGACACGACAGTCGGTCACTGCATTGGAAGTTGTCTGCCTCCCTAGCGGCTATCTGACTGTCATAAGTCGTGTGTCGGTTAAACGACTACGACATGATGTCGGCCTAATGTGAAAAATCTCATTACTTTTAAAACCCTTGTGTCGTGTACTCTGTGTCGTTTACACAAATGTCGGGTTGGTGTGAAATAAGCATAATGAATTTTTCTATGCATACATGCAACAAATAAAAACTTACGTTTTGACATTCAAGCAACAACTACAGTAAAATAGTTCCGAAAATGTAACAAAATCAAATTAGATTTTTTAATGGTAATTGATTCAAAAATCCGAGTGTAAGTTTACATCCAGATTTCTATTAATTCATTAATTTTTGAAAATCTTTCACAAGTATTATTATCCTGTCTTAATATCGAAGGAATCCAAGGAGTCTATTCTGATTGCCATAAGCTGAGTGTTTAAGGCCTTTTAACTACCTGAACGATCTGATTCCAATCTGGGTTCCAATTTAATTGTAATAGGCTTTGCGCATCAGTCCTTTTAAAGATCCAGAATAATAATAAACAATAATAATAAAAGCCAATGACCCTTATCAGATGGGTATGTGGCCTCCCCAGAATGTCAGATTAAATTATCGGGATAATTTTTAGTACATTTGACCAGGGTTATCATACGTGTGCCAGTCTCATCCAAGAGCTACCGGCGTATCTACTACATGGATCTACCTATTTACTAAGTTATCTACCACGGCATCTTTCATCAGAAGATGTCGCGTTAATTCGGACCATCTTCCATCTACAGGCCGCATCATATGACCAGCCCATGTCCATGTATTCTCTTCGAAAGATAGGTAATGTCTCTAACTTTTGTTACTTTTCGTAGGTCCTGATTGCTGACTCTATCTTTAAGTTCCAGACTAAGCATATGGCGTTCCATTTCTCGCTGGCAAGTAACCAGATATTGAATGTGCTTCTTGTTCAAAGCGAGCGTTTGACATCCATTTGTTAATGTAATGCAGGCGTCAAAAACTTTGGTTTTAATAGTTTGAGGTAGGTCAGACCTAAACACATGTTTAAGGGACCAGGTCCAGTATCATTTGCATGAACTGGCCTAGATAGAAATATCCGCCGACATATTCAATTTCTAAATTGTCTAACAGAGTTGGTCGTATTACACTGTTTTGTAAGAACTTTGGTCCTTCGTATGTTTATACTAAGACTCGGCTCGTTTGATTTCGATGCTAATGTCAAGATCCAGAATAGCGTATCATTAACATCTCAACGAGAGTTTTGTATCCAACACCGTATGTTAAATAAACTTCATGTAAAATAATAACTCATCCTAATGTATGTATATGTTATATGTTTTTTTTAGAGTTTAAAGTTTAGTTAGTGTATATGTATATATTATAAAGTGGAAATCTAATACTTTATGCACTATGAATTAATAACAAAGTGTATGATGATCATTTTACAACAAGCTTGTGCTTGTTCGCTTACTTACTTTATATATCCTATACATACAATACTGTACTGTTAGTAATACAACTTGTTTTAACAAAACAAAGGATAGATATATGTAGACTTTTTTTAATGTTAAAAAAATAAAAAAATTAAAACATGAACTATGTTAGTAAAAATAAGCATATTTTAAATACTGTGTTGTAATATAATCTTAATCAAAGATATATAATATATACAGGCCGTTTTCAAAAGCAATTCTAATAGAGAATTAATGTTAAATAAATAAACAAAATATTAACTATAAAACTATACAATACACATTATTCAAACATCTGCATAGTGTATACTGTATACGTATAATGGTGTTTATTTGTCATTTAAGAGTGGCGCACATACTAAAGTTAAGAAGTTAATGTACATATTTAACCCACTCTCATTACATGTTTCTGCGGTACTGACTGACTTCACACAGCCAACCAGCATGTAAAAAAACACACACACTACAGAGTACCCCCACTATTTTTATTTTTTTATGAAGCAATGTGTAGTTATTATAGTAATAAATAATATTTTACATTGATTCTTTATTAGCAAAGCTTTCCAACACACATGATATATATATATATATATCTATATATATCTATATATATATATATATAAGGTTGTTCTAAGATACATTCATTTATTAAAAATATTATTATACATTGAGGATTATCTTCGTAACTCAACAGTGAATAAAACAGTTAACTGGAATTTTCATTGGCATCAATCCCCTACTTCATGCAAACAGTTTGTCTAAATGTGATATATAAATGTACTAGGACTGATAATTTTGGAAATTTTGTGCATAGATTGGGCATGTTTGACCGAGCTTAGTCCTGAATAACTTTAAGTTATTAAGTTATTAAGGATACTACAATAGTTTAGTTTTTGGTCGGGACACTTTTAACATACTAAGCAACTTTTGACGCCATTTAGCTTAATCTGTCGCTGCCTTTATAGTTAAACATTTGAAACAACAATATTATCTGATGGGGCGTAGAGACTTTCCTCCATTGAAATATTTCTTATGAAATTGTTCATTTTCTAACTCTCTAATTTTAAAAAGTAGGGTTGGGTTAAGGATTTCAAAGACGAAAAATACTTTTCCTCCTTTGAATCACTTCCTGTGGTCGTTCCCAAACATTACCAGCTATTTTCAACCATTTTTCCTGGGGAAGGGGGGGGTGATTAAACGAATAAGATCCATAAATTTATAGTATTCACTATGTAGGTACATAAGAATTTCTAGAAGCTCGGGGAACACCGGCTTTTCATCTAGTATTAAATAATATTTTTATTATACGAATAATCAAATTTATGATATGGATGTTTTAAATATTTTATTTGTACGAAAAGTATACTCTCTTTTCATTGTTCAAGAGTGTTTGTGTATGCAAAAGAAGACTTTAAGAAAATTGTAGGAATATGTTATAAAAAGCCAAAGAAAAAGATACTTAATAATGTCATAATTTAAAATTCATTTAAAATTGCAAATTAATGATTTAAACGGTTTTGATAAAATAAATTCTCCTTTTGCCTGGTAATTTATACCATCGTAATGGATGCCAACAAAATATAGTTTCTATTGTAGATTTTAAATATGAGGAGTAAAGTTGTAGAAAATCATGTTAGCTACAATTCATTACCTAATCAATTTTTCTCAAACTCTAATGTGTACAGAGATATATAGGATTTTTACTTATTAATAAAAATCTTAATAAATACTTATTCGGTAAAATATTATTAATGCGTTTACTTATTCAGTAAATATTCACATTTTTTTCGAATACATGAGTTGAAAAACCTCAACATGAAAAAGAGTGCGAGAGTGTAGTCTCTCAGATACTGTCATCATCATTATATTTTAACGTCATTCACTCTTGAATATTGCTGACTTGTCATTGCCATATTCGCTTCTTCACGCGACGATCATGCATGCTTATGAATGTATCAGAATATTATATAAGAACTGAACAACTTATACCAACTAAAGGAAAAACAAGCTGGCAAAGAATGAAGTAAATGACTGACTGATTCATATATACACAAGAAGATGATATTTAGGTGAAATACTATACTTCGATTTAAGGTTATTCGAACACTAATGTAAAGTAAATCAAAAAAATTAACTAGCTTTTATGGTAAATAATCATATATGACATATATTTGTAGATCAAGCAAGGAAGAGCATAGATGGATAAGATTTCCATAAATAAAGGGATTAATCATAAAGGCATTAGTTAAATAGATTCAGAAAAGGTAAAGAATTTGGTGACACTTTCACCTCCACCAAATGAAAGTGTCACCAAATTAGCAACGAATAACATATCCTGAGACAATATAAGAGTAATTTTAATAAGAGTGATGTTAATAACAGTAAATCGAATGAAAGTAATTTTAACAAGAGTCATTTCAATAAAATTTATTCAATTTTAATTTATTTTGTTTAATTTTATATTTAATTTAGTTTTGTCTATTGATCTCTATTTTCTATCTATTTCTAATTGTCAAAGAGAAATTACGACTAGCTAATTTATACTGACGATGACTACTTTGTAGTCGATATGCGTATTTATAATACAAAAACTGATCTAGGTATTGGGGCGAATTTGAAATTTTATAGCGATTTGTTTAAACTCTCCAAGTATGTCATTATTATTTGTTGCTAGGTCTGTTAGTTTAAGTTAATGGCAAAATCTGATGTGTAGTTGTTAATTTTCAAGTACTGAAGTTGTAACTTTTCGATTTAATTATAAAATTAAAAACATAATAAGGACGTGTTCACGTGCTATATATAGTGTATTCATAAAATTCTACAAATTCCAATATAGTACATTAATAAAATTCTGCAATATCGAACGTTCAGTATATTTGTATGTGTATATATTTTTAGCGTGAAAAAAACATAGTTTCAATTAAAATAATTCTAACTTAATAAACTGTATAACTCAAACAATATTTCAAAGCAATATTTATCACAGTGTCTAGTTTATTATCATAGTTGTTATATATTTAAATAAATAAATAAATACTTTCCCATAACGGTCTATATTAAAAGTTTGATTTTTAATCGTTGATAATTTTTCCGAAGATCTATTGAATTTTTGAAAAAACATAATTCCGTGATTAATTAAAGTTTCATCTTATATTCACAAGCGTCTTTAAATACGGAATAATTCGAAAAATTTGATTTAATTCTGTACTAGAGGTAGATTGTAAAGGCTGCCCTGGACGGGCTACACTTCGACCATGAGGTCCATAATTCTGTACTAGTCGAATAAACTTAAATATTCTGTAGTGTATGGTATGACACACAGTAAGAGGAAATGCTGTCAACATTTTATACATAAGCATATGCTTCTCACTTATATCATCAACAACGGTTTAGAATAAGAAGCCTGTGTTTGTCTCGAAGTCTCTTCTTTTTGATATACTTAACAATTTTCTTAAATCTACCTCTTCCGTTTTGTATCAGAGATACGATGATATAGTGAAGAAAGAGTAAAGTTATTCTTATACAGATTCTTGTTGTCAGTATATTATCTATTTTATAAATGCACTATAATCATAAATGATAATATTTTCTTTACACTTTTTATAGTTGTTTAATATTCTATGTAATTTTTTATGTATAACCATTATAGAAATATGTGTTTATCTTAGGGATCCCGTTTCAATAAAATCATACTTAGCTAAGAGACGAAATACAAACGAGCTGTTACTTATCTAATAACTGGTAACGCTTTGTGTGAACAACCTTTCTTACTTTCGTTAAGACAGAAATATTGAACTTTAAAAATATTAAAGCATTTTAAAAATTGACAAACACATAGGTTCCAAGAAATCCTCAAACCTACTTTAGAAATATTATTTAAAAAACAAAATTTCGGATTTAAACCATATTTTGCTTGACATTTAATCAAGACATGAGTTTGTTAGAAGTTTATACTAGGCAACTTAAGGAAATATGTACTATCCGGAAAGTATCTATAAATATTGAAGAAAACTAAGATTTGGAATCGAATAAATTACAATCTCTTCATGTACACTAAACGTAATTTTCTGGAAAATTAAAACGAATAGATATATAAAATTTTGAGTTGATCGGTTTAGCGAGTGGTATAAACGGAGGAAGGTCGATGGATAAACATCAATTAGAGATATCGAATTTCTTACGTAAAATAGTTTCGAAATATTCAAAACTAAACCATTATCTTCTATAGAATATTTTGAAACCATCAGATGAGTTTAGAGCCTGATGATTGAATAATACATAGGATCTACTTTCATAAAAACCTTAGTTCGAATTTTTTTCGATAACAATGTAATACTATTTCTAAATTCGCTGGGGAAATTTAAGCGTTTTGTGGGCAATGCTGTCCCTGCCGCTCGAAAGATTCATTGATTCCAATATTGAATTGCTTCCAATTCAACACGGTTGCTTCCATTTCCACCATTCCTGATTAACAGTTTCCTGATGTTCTGTTAGAATTTAGTGAAATCTGAAGTCTGTTCTCATCTTTACACCCCCTCCTGGATATTACGAATCAAGTACTCCACAGAATGAAATAAATTTCAAGAAATAGTATTGGTGAACCTTTTATGGGACCTGATTTAATCATGACCTAATAATATCCAACTAAACTGGATTCTGAAAACAAAAAAATTCAGTTGATTCGACGATTTCGAATATATCTTTTGAGAAATGGTCTCTTAATACGATTTTAATTGTTATCACGTCAAGTGCTCACCAAATTGTAAAATGAACATGATTTTTGTGTTTTTTGGAAACCGGAAACAACTATTTTTCGATTGAAAATTGAAAACTATAATAATTTTTGGATGCCGAATTGAATGATATTAGTTTATAAGGTAAATTTGGTCCAAAAAACAAAAATTCAATTGATTTGGTAATTTCTCTTTAAGCAATTGCAGTTATATTACAGTTATGGAATTTTATATGATGATCGTTTTTTCAGTTATAAATGAAACATATGTATGATATACTGAATCTCAAACTATATAAACAATATATATATTCACGCTTCAGTTAATATATATTTTTAAATGTTTAAAAAACTTTTGTGAATGTATTCCATTAAAATGCAAATTATTATTGTAATGATAAAATTTTTTTTAATGTAATAGAAATCAACAAGAAAAAAAACAATCATGATTTTTTAGTAAATATCATTAATAACAATTTGTATTTCCATATAAATTTAAAATTAATATTTGAAAAATTGATTTTGATTTGATTTTGATGTCGACGGCAGAAAGATTAATAAAAATTTTTAATTTAATTCAATTAATAATAAAAATATATTTATTTTGCATTCTTGTTACATTTGCAAATCTATATACAATAAACATTTAAGATTCGGCTTTTTCAATAAAGCAAACTCTACAAACTGACAAAAAACAGCCTAAACCTTAGTTAATCAACAAACTAAGTTCTTTATATAACGTAGATGAGCATTAAAAGAAGGATTTTAGAAAATCCCCTAAGAAGGTTAAATATAGAGGATGAAATTTTCTATGGAAGTTCGTCTTTTTTTAAGTTAGAAATATAGAAAGTGGTGTTTAGGCTTTTGTTAATAAAATAAATATCAGTTGTATTAGCGTTTTAGGAAATTAATTTCTTGGGGGGGTTTAAATAGTAGACAAAATTTTATTAATAAATGGCATAAATCAAGGGGAAAAAAGGTGGAGGGGCATAGAGAAAGAAGAAAACATATAACACAAAATATCTCTCTTAATATTAGAAGAATCGAAAAATGTATAAGAAGTAAAGTTGTAGAAAATCATGTTTGCTACCATAACCGGATCATTTTTTCTCAAACTCTAATGTATATTAATGTCACAGAAATACAAATTTATAGTAAAATTAATTTTCTACAACTTAACTTCTTATAAATTTTTCGATTTTTCCAAAATTAAGGGAGATATACTAGGTTTTGTGTTTTCTCCTGCCTCTAAACCCTCCTTGCCCGTTAACGAACTTGGCCTCTCAAACACCAAGCACATACCAAATTTTATTCCGAACAAATGAAAATATATATATATATATATATATATATATATATATATATATATATATATATATATATAAATTTTACAGATGGTGATTTTCGAAATCTACTAGGTAGGATCGATGGACGTTTGAAGAAATTTTTGCAAAATTTGACCTCATTCCAGGACCAAAAGCTCTATTTCCTTTTAGGAAATTCGCTAAAAGGTAGTATTTTACGCTGAAAAAATCACTAGCTTTTATATAATATAAAAAAATAATATAATATAAAAATATAATATATTTATTCTACTATTAAATTTATTTCATATTATATTTACGAGGAAATTATTTAGATATTTATAAACATTTAGTTTTTATCTCAGTATCAAAACATTTAATGAAACATTTAATGGTTTACAGTGGTACGTAATTATTATCCAAAATAAAATGAACAAAAAATACTTTTAAATACATCACCCAAATAGTATCAGATAATCTGGGGATTTGATTCATAAAACAGATTTTCTCGCACATACCTGTAACAAAAAGATAAAATTATTAGTTTACATAATTAAAATTAATATTCAAAATGGTGTTTTTTAAGACCGTCATGATTTGGAATTTGATTAGAACAAAATTATTATTTTTTTGTGGCTTATAGTGTCATTAGAACTACATATGTGTGTCAAGTTTCAACAGAAACGGTTCTCAGATGAAATTTCAGTGGTGAACAATCAACCATTCTCTATTTTTCAACCCTTAGGAGCGAACTTTTTTTTCAAATTTTTATGGTACATTTAAAAAAAATATAGGGGTCGACTTGAAAAACTCCTTCGTTTTTTTCGTCGGTTAAAACAACATTCAAACTGCACAAAGATATTGAGTGCTTTCAAATAGTGTTTACACACAGAACGTATATTATATTTATGATATTTTTCTTTAGTGGAAGCGCTGGGAAGTCTTATTTTTTACTTTTTTGTGGCTAAAATTTGGAATTTTTTTTTCAAATTTATATGGGACCAACTTTGAAGTATACCCTATCCAACAAAAAAAGAATTATTTAAATCGGACTACTCTGTAAAAAATTATGCGTTATCATACATAAAAAAAAGGTTGAATTGAGAATCCTCCTTCTTTCGTCGGTAAATAATCATTGATCAGAAAACTTCGAAATCATCTGAAAATAATTATAAGCATTTCTTCGACTTTCAGATAATTATTAATTTTTTTGACTTAATAATCTAGAAAGATCAAAACAAATTGGTATGTTAAAGGAAATTCGCTTATAAGGTAGGTTAAAAATATAGCTGTGAAGTAACAACTATACAAAATACAAAAAAAGGCCCATTAGTGATAATTTTCAGAAATAGGCAAAATGGTATGAACTCAATACAAGGTTTAGTCAAAAATTTGCGTCCAGAAAGATGCTTCCGCATGATGTGAAAAATTATGGATGATAAAATATATAAATAATAATTATTTACTGGTGACTCCATGTATATTTCCCAAAGAATTCAAAATAAGTACTTTATAAAGTTTTATTTAATTCAGACTACTTTTATTCAGTTTTGAAATTTTTGATTGATGTCATACAAATTTGATCGTAAAAAAAAAGTAAAAGATTTTCATGTCAAAAATAATAAAAATATGGTATTTTTATCATATTTTGACAAGGTCAAATTTGTACGAATGAAGAAAAAAAAAGTATTTTTGATATCAGTAAACAAAGTTTTGTGTCAAAACATTTAAAAGATATTTCTTTCTTTGGAATCTAAATCAATAAACTTTATTTAACTCTAGTAATATATACTTCGTTTTATAAGAGCTATATAAATAAAGTAACTCTGTTTATACAGTGTGTGTTATTTATATATATTTTTTTGAATTTCCTCAATATTATTTATTCCAAAAGAAACAAATAATGTATTCGAAATAACATTACAAATTTCTATTAAGTATAAGCAACGTTGTAGCCATCAAGTTTATAATTTTTTGGAACATTCACTGTCCTGTATGGTCAAATATATTTCAAGAAGAACTATAAACTTGTATAAGAGGTGCATGAAATACGTTTAGCATGATATATCCTACAGGAATATAGAGCTATTCTCTATAAAATTTCACGAAGAGAAATTTTTCAAAAAACTAAAATTTATTTCAATAGGTTTGTTCTTCATGTATAAAAGTATTCATTACGTAAATACAGAAAGTTTAAATCAGAATAGGTAACTATTGTAGGAAACTGACATCAAGAACTAAGCGTAATTATAGAAAGTGGTGGATTAAGGGTTCGATGCCGCCCTAAGCCATAGGTGGGCAGACCTTGACTGCACTCAGCTCTGAGTGAGAGGTAGGAAGAGAGATATAGTAAATATAGGGTACCTACCAATTATTATTATTTTCTTTTTTTAATTAAAACATTTCTGAAAAAAATATAATAATACCACCTATTTTTTATGGTCACTATTATTCAAAGTATACAATACATTTAATTCATACTCTGGAATTTTGGGCTGGTAATTTGGGGCATTAAATGTACCTATTTAATATATTTGGGTATGAATAAAATATATGTGTTATATAAATTATAAAATATAAATCTTTTGTTTTACATTTACTGCTTGTAAATTTTTTGTTGATTTTGCTTTAGTTTAGATTTTAGAATTAGATTTTAGGAAATTCCGAATAATTTGCCTAAAATATTCATATCGGAGAACTAATAAACAATTATTTACTTGATTTAATTATTTTTTCTTACTAGGGGGTATAGTGCCATGGGAATTTGATGACACTGGATACAAAAAAGATGCCAATGATAAAGCTGGGTGGGGGAGAGGGTTGGTAATTTCTTACTAATTTCAAAATGGTTAAATTTTACATATGGCGCCCTTTACCAGAAAGCAGGTAGTAATTATTATTATAAAACATTTAATTTATAAATATAAAAATATTATATTTTGTTGTTTATTTATTTAAAATCTTAAGATTAAACAATAAATACATTTTTTATGACTTATCACATAACACCTTAACTTATTTTTGTGCTTTAGCTCGCGTGAAAATATTGATTATATCCACATAATCAATTTCCTGCACTATATTGCTTCAATAGACAACAATGTAATGCGTTAAATCTGGAAAAAGATCTTTTTCCTGAACAATTTGTTGCTGGAATAATTAAATAAATGCGTAAAGCAATGTCTATATTGGGGTAAACATCGCAAAGATTACGTGAATGTAAAAAATATTGCATAAATTTAGGAGTGCATATTTTCATTATGCTCTCATAAATCTTTGAGTTGCTAATGTAAGTAAATTTCATTCATTACTTAATATATCTTCCAAATCATTGGGATACTTATTGATTGGCTTACCAGTCCAAGTACCAGCCAAGTAGCCGAGCGGTCTAAGGCGTCATGTCTGCGCAGTATGCAGTACTTGGAAACTGCGGTGATTATGGGTTCGAATCTCGACATCGGCAGTTTGTCAATTATAAAAAAAAAAAAAAGAGATAGAAAAGAAAATAAACTGTCGGCGTATGGACAAGAACGAAGTACCGGCTATGCTTGAGAAGGTTTTCTGCAGTTTTCTTTACGAACTCTAGATGAATATCGGCATAGTTCCTTTCATAGTCGGCTGCAGCCGCATATCCTACCAATTCCTAGTCTATACACAAAAATTCCTTCCACTCCACTCACATCCTCACATCCTTAGGCATCACAATGGAACTTATGGACGAAGTGTAGCCCACCCAGGGCAGTCTCTACAATCAATCTTTTGACTGGCTTATTTGCTTGATTTTTTTAAAATAATTACTATTTTTCAATTCACACTTCAACATTATTTGGAGTACTTTACTGAAATTTGTTCATATATTCATAACAAAACTAATTCAAATTGATTTTTAAATTTGAATCGTTCATGGAATTTTTTCATCTGTAGAATATTAGCATCCCTAAAATTTTGGAGCCCCTAATATTTCGCCACCCGTGACGTCCGAGCCTAAGCGTATATCCACCACTGAATATATCTATTGATTTTTCAACACGTTTCACAAAGTAATACGCATAATATCTAATTTAAGTGTAACATAAAATACAGTGTTTATTTTTATTAGAGTTTATTTATATATAAAAATAGCTCTAATACACTTTATGTAGCTCGATAGTAGATAGTTTTAGCTATGAGCTAGCTCCAACTCTTTGGTAAATTGTAACAACAACCCGTTATGCTCAGTATGTGTACCAGGATTTGACAATAACATGAATGTGTGGAGCTGTGCCAGAATGTTTTTCAAATGAGACACATATGCTGTTCTTACTATGATGATCATTTGTGTACACTACTACGGCATACCGTATGTTTTGGAAAGCATTGCTAATAGAGAATGAATGTTAAATATAATTTACTATAATAACTACACAATGCTTCATAAAGAAATAAAAATATTGGGCGTACTCTGTAATGTGTGTGTTGTGTACATAATGCTGGCTGGCTTGCTGTGTGATAACTGTGTGAAGTCAGTACTGTAGAAACATGTAATGTTTGTGGGTGGGTGAAAAATGTTTATTGTTGTCTTTTTAAGTTTAGCCATTACTTCTTAACAATTGAAAATCTTTTTTTGAATATCCCTTATTATTTGTATGTGGAATGTTTGAAAGTAAATGATAATATTCTATTAACGGTATAACATAAAACAACAATCCACACAAATTAAAAGAAAAATAAAACCCAAAAAAAAAAAAAATAGAATTCCGACAAAAAAAAAAGTTAAACCAACGGTTCGAAAATTCCTCCATTATTTGCTAAACAATATCCGAGTCGATAGTAGACATCTATCCGGGTATTTTCTAGCACGTGAGGAGAAATATTCGCACAATTGTCAACAATTCTTTGCCTCAAGTGTTGCAAATTTTCAGGCCTATTCCGCGAATAGATCTGTGTTTTGAGAAAACCCCACAAAAAAAAGTCGTTAGGAGACAGATCTGGCGATCTGGCTGGCCACTTGAAGATTCCAAAACCACTCATTCCTGGAAAGTTTGTTCCAGGAACAGCTTTACTATCGGCATTGTGTGCATGGCAACCATCTTGTTGGAACCATTAAGATTCCAGGTCTAAAATAGGAAGAGCTCTTTTGGAACCATACAGATTCCAAGTCTAAATTAGGAAGAGCTCTAACAGTTTGCAAAATATTATTACCTAACAAACTCAAATATTTTTGAGAATATAAAGATTCTTCAATGAAGAATGCTCCTATAATATGGTCACCCAATATTCCAGTCTATATTTATTTAACATTGATTCTCTATTAGAAACGCTTTTAAAAACGGTCTGTATAGTTGGGTAATAGTAACAGTCAGCTCTTGCTAGAGCTTCAGTTACAATACTAGTTACGAGTATTTTGGCTATAAATTGGTATCACTGTAAAAGCACAAACAAATAACATTATATTATGTTAAAGTTGAGATTATATGAAAAATTTGAGTTATAGTATGAAAAAGTTTTGTATAGATAAAAGATTATTACAAGTTTTCTTTAAAATAAAAGTTTTATTACATTTTTTTGTCTTTAACGTTTTTGGCACCAGCACAAAGCGCTTTGAGAAATGGTACCTACAACGGTACCTACAAAAATAAAATCAAACAATGATTTTTCATTGTTCCATTATTTCCATTTATTTTTTAATAGATATTTAAAATTAAATATCTATTGAAAAATAAACGGAACTTCGGCAAAATCAAACAACTATACGAGGCCACAAAATAAGGTTTTTTTTTTTAAATTTTATGGTTGATTTGTGCCTTATTCATTCGGTTTTTGGGTAATATTTCGAATAAAAGTTGTTAGTACAGTTATAATGAACAGTTTTTATCCGAAAAGTTATTCCAAAACCAAATGAATAAATCACTAATCAATTATAAAATTTTAAGAAATTTTACCGCTTCATTGGTAACCATGTGTACAAAGAGCGTCAAAAGTCGAGCTATCATTAAAAAATTTTGTAATTGATTTGTGCATTATTTATTGGGATTTCGGAAAAATGTTTCGATCAAAAGTTGTTAGTATAGTTATAATGAACAACTTTTGTGAGAAGCATTTGTTAGAAAACCGAATAAATAAGGCACATTTCAGTTTTAAAATTCGACTTTTGACGCCGTTTGTACACTCCCGTTCAATAAAATTTAACCAACCTCAAATGTTAATTTTCTTACATTTCATAAAACCCCCCACTTTTGTAACTCTCTGTATATTGTTTATTTATAAACAAAGAAGAGTAGTATATTTTTTAAATGTGAAAAAGAAATGGAAGACTTGTTTACATAAATATTTTTTATTTATGTAAACAAGTCAATGATAGAGTAAGAATATACAATGTAAATACATGTTAAGTGTTACATCTCTCTTTTACGTATAAAAATAAAATAAAATGTTGTATCTGGCAAATACATTTACTACAAGAATAATCAAAATTGTGAGAAACAGATTCGGTCAGGTCGGTTCAATTTTATTGAACGGGTGTACATGTTGATGGTAATATATTTCAGAAAAAATACACAAATTTTTAAAGAATTCCTTAAACATAAAACCTCCTATTCCGTGACGATTCATAGTAATAGAAAAAAATATCACCAAAGAGTACATACACAATGTTTCGTGTGTGGATACTATTTTTGTTGAAGACTAAACAAAGTGTAAACGTGACTTTATGTTTTAAAACGATAAATATACGTGTATATAGATTGTATACAGACATATTGTATGTAATAATATTATATTGTGTACAACAGAGGTGGGCACAGACAGCTCGTCTGCGCCTTACGAGCTCTCCATAAGCTGGGTGAGAGTAAGTAAAGAAGGTATGTTTTGAAGCAAGACGGAACGATGTGTCAATACAGGTTGTCCTACCGATTATTGCCCAATAATTTATTCAATCAATTTAGAAATAGTTTTATAAAATATTTATTGTTTAAATAATATCTTTTACAGTATGGAGAGATACACCAAAAAACATAATAATAATAATAATAACAATAATAATAACAATAATAATAATCTGAACTTATCCAAGACTGCTTGCGATGTCTTCTCCATTATTAAATTCACTACTTTTATTTTTTTTGAAAAACAAATTATGCGAAAAATAATTCCCACTACTACAAATAGTACTTTTCACTTTTTCAATTCAAAGTAGACTAACTCGAAGAACTCAAATTCCCACTTTATGTAAAATTTAACTTAATTCATCAAATTCCCATGACACTATACTGAGCATACTCCATACGAAGAAAAAATAATTAAATCAGGTAAATAATTCTTTATTAGTTCTCGGATATGAATAGTAAAATATTTAGACAAATCATTTGGAATTTTCAAAACTTTAATTCTATTTCAATTATCCTTTGCAAAAATTTCCCTCTTTTATTACAATGGTCCAGCGGTAAACTTAAAGGTTCAAAAGATTTATATATATTTTTTATATATTTTTATTTTATTCATACACAAATATGATATATACTAAAACGGTACATTTTATGACCCTAATTACCAGCCCAAAATTCCAGAGTATGTATTGAATGATTGCTTGTATTATTTACTTTGTATAATAGTGACCATAAAAAAGATTTGGTATTATTATATTTTTTTCAGAAAATGTTTTAATTAAAAAAAGAAATAATTAATAATTGGTAGGTACCCTGTATTAACTCTATCTCTCTTCCCTACCTCTCACTCAGAGCTTGGCCGAGTCATCTCCTGCCCACCTCTGGTGTACAACACAGAGACAGACATACCAGAATAAAATTTCATTTTGTTGCTAGTTGATTTGAATTGCGACGAATTAAATAAATTTGATAAGAGATTGTAAAATATTGTTGAAAATTACTCTCTATAGTCACATTTTATTGCTGAAACCGAAATTAGAACTGGACAAAAACCCAAGATAATATACCTTTCAAATCGAAATATTAATTCTGTGTTGAGTTATTGATAACCCTAATTAAAATCACTCAGAATAATAACAGTTTATATAGTCACCGCCGATTTAGCATGCTTTTATTGGTTGAATGTGACTTTTATATGATTACAAACAAACCAAAGAAATCGATTTTACTCAATATTAATTACCATGTGAAATTTTACAAATGTATTCATTTCTAACCGGATGATATAATAAATGAAAATATAAATAAAAAAATTTATTTTCTCCGGTCAATATTTTTGGTAGTTACAAAATTTATTTTTTGGTAGTTTATAAACGGGTGAAAAACAGACGGGGGGGGGGGGGGAAGGTTTAAAATCTACCTTAAAAATCAAAAGAATTCACAGAAAAATTAAATATATTTTGTTTTTACTAAACTTTATTTTAAACTTTTTTTAATAGACTGAAAATTTTTAGCTCACTTTCAACTCAAACTCCAGTAGTTACTGTAGATTACATAAGAATGAGTTTACTGCACCAGTTTATTCATATTTTTATACATCTGTGTGTGTACAAATAGTACATAAAACGTTCACGCACTAATAATGAACTCAGTATACTCAAATTATTTAAAAACTGTTACTTTTTTACTTGTAAATGAAGAAAAGAAATACTATATTTTTGTAGTTTGCTTAAAACGAAAAACAAAAAAGTGTAATAAAACCAATCTATATATCTATACATATAAATAAAATTGAAGTGTCTGTTTGTGATTTCGAAACAAAGGCTTTTTTAAGCTGATATGGTAAATTGCACGTTACCAAAACAAACCGTCAATGCGCCTCGCAACCCCACACCTGCAGAGAGATGCGAAGATATCTAAGTTTAAAACCGTTAAAGAGTTAGAAGAAAAAACAATTCCTTCTTTAAAAATAAACTTGCAAATTCGCTCATTATACGAACATCTTATCACGCTAAGTGGTAGGTGCAGTGCCTTTATCTTTAAAAACATCTTTAAAAATAAAAATTGTTTATCTGATAAAAAACAATTTTAGTTTGAAACATTTTTTCATACATTCAATGGTTTTTGAGATAATTATGGTCGCGGTGTATAAGCAAAGCTAATATATACAATATGTTTGTAATAAAACGGGAGCATTTCCTAAAAAAAACGAAAAATTGTTTATTGTATAGATAATATCACATAAAAGTCATAAAATTCGAATAATTATTAAAATTAATAAATTATTACTAAGTTACGCTCAGCGTCAGAGAATCGGGCGGGTAACAGTTGATTGATTGATTGATTAATATTGGGGTAAAACTATTGCACTTCGACATTATGGTCCAGTGTGCTCCCCCTTCAACCTCAGTCTGACGAGACTCGCTTCTCCCATATGTTGTTAATAGCCTAGAGCTTGCTTATCAGGTCCTCCCAAAGGTTCATATATTCGGGGTAAGAAACAGTTAGTAATAAAACCAATGTGAATTATTTCACCCTGTATAGAAGTCATTCCGATCATAAACTTGCACATTTTAAATTAAGTGGTTTTAAGTATATACACCAACAACAACAATAACAAAAAACTTTAAAAAAAACATCAAACTTGAACCTTTTTTTTATAAGGACTAACTGTGTGATCCTCGTCAAATCTATTTAAAATATAACACACACAACACTACACAACACATCAGTATAGAGAAAAAAAACTTATTTAAATTTACGTTCTCAATTTTATGATTCTAAAATGAAGTTGAAAAAAAAAGTTTTTATGTAAATTTTATCGAGCCCAAGTGAGCTTGCTTTCTTGATGTTGTACGATATTGGGCTATTTATAATAAAATTTGTGCGTGGCAGCAGATAAATGAAGTTATAAGAGCTATATACGTATGTATATAGAGCTCCTATTTCTAAGTGAAAATTTTGTTTTAAATATATAAACTTTCATTTTAGATCGTTTTTTTTGTTTGTTTGTTCGGATAGAGTACATTTCACAGATTGTGTAGCGAAAAATAGGTTATGTGATTCATGTTTGATAACAGAAACCTTTTTGTCTTGAATTTTGATTTAAAACATACGAAAATGTTTAACAATCTGATCCGTATAATGACAAGATAATAAGGATATGATTTAGATAGTAAGGTTCTCTCATTTCAAACAATGCATTTGACTATTTGTGGTTGGAAGTGTTTTTAGAAAAAAATGACCAATATAAAAAATTTTTGTGTTCGGAGAAGGACGTCTTATGGTGCCCTTGAGTTTGACATTGACCTTGGCCTACAAGGTAATTTGAAAGTTGACTTTCAAATAATAAAAATTTTACTTGTTTTTCAAATGAGAACCCATAACAATCGGATAGGATAAAACCGTAAAAACTGAGTTAATTTTGGGAAATAAATAATAACCAAATCAAATAAAGATTTAACCTCGGAATGAACACTAATAATCTGAAATTTTAAATAGACCTTTCTTTTGATATTCTAAACACTGGCTCAAAAGTCTCATATAATCAATCACGTGTCGGCGTCTTAAGATATTCAAGGGCAAAGGTAGCGAAAATCTCGACCGTTGGAAATATATCGTGTGCTATGCGTCAAATCATGTTTTAAGTGATTATGAAACGTCTAGACCATAAAATTCTCTATAATTTATGTTGTTTCTATCACTAACCGGTTTTGAGATATCGTGCAAATAATGAGATTTTATTGAAATGCTTAAGGTCACGCCATCCGTGGACGTGACACAGCATGTTCGCTATTTAAGAAACGGTAAACAACAAATTATGGAAATGCTTGAAAAACATTCTGACTTGTGAAAATGCAAAAGTGCCGATCTATTTTCAAAATTTTACTAAATCTATTCGGTTTTCAAAAAAGAGTTAAGAATAAAAGCTGTATTTTTAGAATGAACAACTTTTATTATAAGCATATTTTCGAACTATAACAATTGTATGGCCGTTTAAAAAAATTAATTTTGAGAGATGAAGTTGTATTTTTGGAGAAAAATAAGGTCCTAACAAAAAATTTATCAAGAATAAAAAGTTTATATTTTTGGTCAATGCATAGGGCTCGATCATTTGTTTTCTTTTGTAAATGCCAAACATTGATATCATTTAAAGATAATTCGATACTCTGAATGTTGAGATAGATAGATAGATATATACATCTTGGGGTCTAAAAAGTATTGCACTTTAGCAGTCAGTTTTTTTAAACTAATAATTTTACTGTCAACTTTAGTTCTATATACGTGAAAAATTTAAAATGATCGGGTAACAAACTAGAATTCTGTGGTGAGGTCTAATTTTTGGTCAGATGTTTTTAGCTGTTGAACATGCTTCAGAAACTTACAGTCGTTATTTTTTTTCTTCATTATGTTAAAAGAAAGGCGGAAATGCTAGAATTTATATACAGAGATAAAAAATTCATATTTTTTTGGTTTCGACAGAAAATTTTTATTTTTTTATTTTAATCAGAAGTTTTTTTTATCAATACATTCATTTTGTTTACAATAATGTGTAGCATCCCACATTTTTATTACAAATAAAACATAACATGTATCAAGAAAAAAAAATTGGAGGAAAACAAACACAAATATAAAAATTTATGTAATATTTAAATTAAAAATAAAAATATAGCTAAATAAATAAATCAACATTTTTATTTTATATTATAAGTACAATAATATGTAGAAATTTTATGTATTATGTATAAAGGATGCTCAAAACAAACGCTAATTTTGATCCAATTTTGAAGCTATACCTAGAAAACTGAAAATTGGTTGTTAATTTTAAGTAGATATTCAGTTTTTTTTGTTAATTAAAGTTAGTCTGGACAAGAGAAAATAGCAACTAACTGAGTTAATTGCTTAAATAACCGGGACTATATACTGAATTTATAGAAAATAGTTTCAATCAAATCTTTATCTATACATCTGTGAAACCGTAAGAGATAGAAAAAAAATTTGTTAACAAAAAATTTTCTTTTTAACATAAATAAGTTTTGTTTGAAAAAGATTTTTATAAACTCAATAGTTTTCTCATAATTTGTGATTATATGTTCCTCGGAAAGAATTGTTAACATTTCGAATACGCAGAATTGTTAACAATTTAATCATTGATATACAACTCAGTATAAACCGGGTATTCAAACATGTAACTCAGATAGTTGTTACATTACTTTACAGTCGAACATAGAATCTCCTTCTTTTTTTGGAGTTGGTTAAAATAAACTATAAAATTATTTTATTAAAATTTTGTTTTATTTTGGAAATGTAAATTTTGATTGTCGTTTCCATAGTAACTATAAACTATAATCGATATAGATCGTTCTATTTTGGCTATTAGTGAATTTCCTCCAAAGGAAATGCAGCTATTGTTTTTGCACCAATGTTGGAATTTCGTAAAAATTTCTTCAAATGTCCATCGATCCTACCTACTATATGTTAAAAATCATTATCGCTAAAATTTGTATATATGTATATGTATATATATATATATATATATATATATATATATATATATATAAATGTATATATATATATATATATATATATAAACAAATATATGTAAAGTTTATATGCCTGTGGACTCTCAAGTGGCCAGAGTTTAATTCTGATTATAACAAAATTTGGTATTTGAGGCGCTTATGGTATTCAAAAGGTCAAGTTTGTTAATGGATAAATCGGACGAGGAGGAAGGGAGTTTAGAGGGAGGGGGAAACACAAAATTTGACATTTTTCCATAAATTCGAAAAATTTATCAGTAGTTTTATAAGTTGTTGGTACTTAGTTTTATTGTAATTTTGTTTCTTATCATTTTTTCGTTACACGAATATTTACACAAATATTTATTTTTTTTAAGATTGAAAGTTAAAATTCTAAATAGCGTTGTTCACATTAGAGCTTGGAAAAAATGATAAGGTAATGAATTATAGCAAACTTGATTTTCTACAACTTTACTTGTTATACATTTTTTGATTGTTCCAATATTAAGAGACATATTTTATATTTTGTGTTTTCTTCTATCTTTATGCCCCCTTTCCCCTTGACGTATGTCATTTATTAATAAAATTGTCCTTGAAAATACTAAGATCAAACTTAAATTTTGACTAGAGAGTGATTTATGTATTATAAGGAAATTCGCTAAGTTGACACAGCTCCTGCGTAACGCCTTTTTTTCCTCATGAATATGGTTATCATACACAAAAAGAATTTTTCAAATCGGACTGACAGTTCCAGAGATTAACGCATTCAAACCAACAAAAAAAAAGCTTTAGCTTTATTATATTTGTATAGATTATATCAATTAAGGAAGTTCCAGCATACCACCACCTTTTGACAGATTTTGCTATTTTAACGTTTTAACAGAATCTATTGTATTAAAAAAAATACTCGACAGAATTTAAAAAAAAAAACTAGGAGAGTAAAGATAAATATTTATTAAATAAATTGTAAAAAAAAATTCGTGTGGTACCGCGTTTTGTTTTCGAAATATAAAAGTTAAAAAATTTTTTTTTCACAATTACATTATTTTGTATATTTGAACAGTGAATTTGTCTAAGTGTGTTTATGTATTTGTTCTACAATAAAATCAAACCGGTTTTTTGTCCTGATTGTATAACATAGTCCTTAAAACAAAAATATTATCAATTACACACCATTTATATACAATAAAAAATGTGAATAATGACAAAAATTAAATTCTCTGCTCATTTTTAGACACCCTTTACAAAAATATGTTTACATTTTATGTGACGTATAAATTAAATTTATGGGATTGAGTTTTTTTTTTTTTTTTAAATTTAGTTATTTTTTTAATCAAATTGATATATCTGTATTCATTAAGTGTGTTAATTTGTAAAAACAATTAATAAATAAATATAAAAAAATAAATGAAAAAAATAACATATAGCAAAATTATGTAACTGTATTACCGACCGGGAATAACAGGATGTTCAGCTAATAAATGCGTTTTTATTAAATTTGTTAATATAAATTCATATAAATTTGGGTGTTGTATCACGAACAAAAATGGTACACATGTTTCAAAGTTTTTCTAGCCGATTTGGGCCTAATCCTTTCGGTTTTCGAAAACAAAATTGAACTTAAATTATCGTTAAACTCTAATGTTCTGTGTTGGTGGAGATTGGTCATGCTTTGTGGAGAAATTTTGAGGCTTTTGGACTTTATAGTTCATAGATTTACGAAGCCGAATTTGGTGGAGATTCATCATAAGTTGTCGAGTTGATGAAATTACAGTTTGGATTAACAGCTTCTTTTTTAATTATCTATCGGCCGTTTTTATCAGCATTATCCCGGATAAAACGTGTCTCTGGTGGGACTTTTTATGTGTATATTGGACCATATATAACCACATCTTGTTTCCTACTTGACTTATCACTTATATTAGAAACATTTATTTAACATTTAAAAAAAATATGTATGTTTATTTTTATAAAAATGTGTTTCATGTTATTATCAACTCAAATAAAATATATGAACTATCAATTAATTTCATTAATAACGCCTATAAATAAGTTTTAAATTGTAAACAACAAAGGTTTATAACATATAACATATATTATGTATTATGTATAATATCTCCACTATGTGTCTCTTCACTCGGTAGCGTCAAAAAACTGATCGATAGATCGATTACGTCAGACTGTTAACTCGCTTATTTGTAATCTCTTTTTAGTCTCCTTATGTCCGGAATACACGAGGCTATTTTTTTCAAGCTAGGATGGGAAGCCAGCGCAAGTAAGCTAGAAAGCTAGTAATTTTAGGTTCGTGTAGACACAACTATCTTCGTTTTTAAGCTAGTTAAGAAGCTAGTAAGCTTGCTTGAGAAGCCAGAAAAGTTGAGTAGGACGGCATTCTATTTTTTCAACTACTAGCAAGCTAGTAGCACCCCCACCACTGAATTTACTATCTTGACTTTGCTTACTATCTTCGTGTGGACGGTAAAGCTAGTTCATGATAAACTAGCGTACAGTGGTCACGCATTTTTTTTGAGGGTTTCGTGTCAAAGTAATGATACTGGCTTAAAATTTTCTAGGATCATGTAAACCATTCTAGCTTGTACCAAACTAGGATAGAAAGGTAGCAAAGTATTCCGGGCATTGCCAGCCAAGTAGCTTGTAAAGGCGTTGTGTGTACTTGAAGCTACGAGGTTATGGGTTCGAATCCCGAAATCGGCAATTTGTCAATTATTTAAGAAAAAAAGGGGGCGGTTAATTGACTAAACTGCCGGCGTATGGACAAGAACGAAGTAACCGGCTATGCTTGTGATGGTTTTCTGCAGTTTCCTTCACGAACTCCAGATGAGTATCGGCATTGTTCCTATCAATCGGCTGCAGCCGCACATCCTTCCAATTCTTAGTATACACACAAAATTCTTTGTCCAGGACAGCCTCTACAGTCTATCTATCTATCTTCCTAGTTCCATCTTTAGCGCACTGGCGTTTAAAAAGACTACATATTCTTGATGAAAAATTTTACAGAATCGCGTACAAATACCGATTAGGATGGCTTAGATAACTATTTCAAAGTATTTCCAAAAATATTTTTAATACCGACTGTTTCGTGGAAATATAATATGGTCAATGTAGTTTACAAATACTACGTCGATAAATTTTCTTCGAAAAACCTCGACGCAGGTATTGTGTCAGCCAATATGAAATTTAACATCGAGTGGTGACTAACTTTTGTGTGTTTAAGATCCACTTTTTATCTTAAAAATATGAAAAAGTTGTGATAAAAATGCACAGTATGACTGATTATTTGATTTTAAGATTTCACTTTTGCGATTTTTATTTTGAGTCAGGAAAATTTATCATGGAAGAATGATAGATTTTTAGACTTGTTTTTTTGCTAATCCATCAAGAGGTCGCGGGAGTGCAAACCGTACTGAAACACCCTGTATACCCACCTACGTAAAAAAACAACATTACAAATAAAGACAGATGTAGAATTTATTTTATTGCCTGACATTAATGGTAAGACTGAGTTTGCATTTCTCAACCAAGGAATCATAAGTAGCTGTATATCCTGACAAATATAATAATAATGAGTCTTCAGTAGGGGAATTAGCCAGGACAGAACGTTGTTTAGTCTTCGTTACCTTTAAATGTGAAAAAAGCGATTTACACAGGTATATAAATCCGAAACAAGAATACTTGTATACACATTTTAAATTATGGTTCTGTCAAAACTCGTAAACATACGGATATACATGTAAAAAGTCAACTTTAATTTTAACAATATAGAAATAATTACATACAATACCAGTGAAAAAATTTATGACCAGTTTCCAAGAAGTGCAATTAGATATTTTTATAAAAAAAATTATTTCTAAACGGTACAAAATTATGTACTAGTTTTCATGTTTCTAATGTCTATGAAGAGATTGATGTCAATGATTCTCGGCGAATTTTTGGTACAGTATTAAGAAAAACACCACACCAGAATAGCACAAAAAATAATAGTAATTATTATAATGTTGTTATTATAATGTAATTGAGGTAGGTTTAAAATCTTAATTTATAAATAACCTAAAAATTTAATGTTAATCAGATTATGAAATAATCTAAAATTGAAATAATTTATTCTGCATAAAAAAACTACATAAAAGATAAACGCTTTTTTATCTTAAGATTTTTTAAATCTTATTTATCTTAAAAAAACAACAATTATTATATTTTTTATGCATTTACTAATAATTTAAAACGTAAAATTTACTAGCGTATACACACTTCTACAATCATAATGTCACAATTCATTTGAAATGTTCACATAAAACTGTTATAATTAATAACATTGTTAATTACAACAATAATTTGTCACTTCGTGACAAATGTTTATGTGGCAAAGGTGTTTCTCTTAATACTGTACCAAAATTTCGCCGAAAATCATTAACATCAATCTCTTCATAGACATTAGAAACATCAAAACTAGTACATAATTTTTTATCTATAGAAATACTTTATTTTTCTAAACATATCAAATTGCACTTCTTGGAAGTGCAAGTTCTTTATAGTTAAAATTTAAGTTGACTTTATATATATATATCGGTATGTTTACGAGTTTTGACACAGCTATAATTTAAAATAAAAACACGAGACGGCGCAGAGATCGCTCGCCAAAAATACTTTAATAGCGTATTCGCTACATTTGGTGATATTGGGATATTTTTCTAGCTTGATGTAAATAATTTTGACACTTAAATCTTTTTTAAAGGGAAAAGATATAAATTCAACAATTTCTTTATTTTTTCAACATCTTGAAATTTTACCTCAACTTCTTCAATTACTTTTTGTCACAACATCGCGAGCGATCGACCAAAATTGGCTTCACGACCTGTGTGAAAGTACCATGTAATCGAAATTTCCACGCTAGCATGTGACAGGACATGGTCATGTACTTTACGTATATGTACATGTAACAAACTGAAATCGTATGTAACAAATTGTAGCTGTAACATTTACCCAACGAATGCATTGCAACTGACCATTCAAATTATATTGGTATATGTGTGTATAACTACCACAAACAGTAGTGGAACATTATTATACATGAAACACATGTATACGTTTGTGAATATTGTGAATAAAGGTGTGAAATATGTCTGAATGTATTGTATTGTTAGCGGTGTTAATAATGTGTTGGGGGTGGTGGTTGGGTGGTAAATGATGAAATACTAACAAGCATCTCGTTCTATATCGTAACACTATTATTCAGGATTAAATGTACAGTAAACTGTATGCAATAATGATTATTTGAAGAAGTTCGACTGTATTTAATAATATTCATGGTACTAAATTATGGTTTTTGAGTTGATCTGATTTGCGGTCATTGAACTTGTCCCCTCCATCAAAATAGAGTAACAGGATAATTTAAACTAGGTTGGCCACGAATTGCAATTTTCAAGCTAATTGCTTTACAAAAAAGTTGGATCAGAGATCTGGATTCAACGAAGCTTGGTTTTTGTGAATTCAGTAAATTTTAATCGTTTTGATAGCATTAAACATTTGCTCCGAATTATGATTCTCAAAATTAAGTATAAAAGAGGCTGTATAAATTTTGTATTAGAAACAACAACTTTGGCATAAAATTAGATTTTCTTGATTTGAAAGTACCTTAAAAAATTTGTTTCATCAAATTCAACGGCAAACAATTTTTGCTTTTTATAATTTCAAAAGGAATGCCCCCCATACTTACCAAATTTAATACATGTATCTATATTTTTTTAACAGATTTAACAGACTTCGGAAAACTTCTTCAAATGTACACTTGGCTACAAAAGTTGATGTCAGTTTTTAAAATTTTATAGTTGATTCAGATTTCGTAAAAAAATTCCGAATAAACAACATAAATCAATTTTATAAAATGTAAAAAGTGACTTCAACTAGTGTCGTCCATAGTACATCCAGCCAAACTAAAAGATGTGGAATGAAACCATCCAGCTTTTGAAAGACCAAGTTCGTTAATGGATATAATCGGTCTAGTGGAAATGGGGTTTTAGAGGCAGGCCACAATTTACCGTCAAACCATATTCTCTGTTAATCTAATATTTGCAATTATAATGTTTTAGGTTATACTATTAATAATTTATAATACTAATGTCACCATAGAAACTTTGTTTTCACATTCATTATGACTCTTCCTCTGACAAAATTTGCTGGTATACGTAGTAGCTCCTACGTGACGAAGTCTTCTGTTTTTGAGATTTAGCGGCTTATATCAAAATGTTGTACATTCTCAAAAATTCGATTATTTTAATTTATACTCAAGTTTCTGTGTCGATTCATTTTCGCTGCATATATTACAGCCAAAACAATTTTATTGATACATAGTACAAATCGGATAGTAATAATCTTCGAAAAGTCGATTTTTTCTAGTTTCCATTTAAAAAATAAAATAACACAATGAAATAGAATACAAATAAAACAAAAGAAAATTGTTAGATTTCATTTAGATATTGAAATAAAATAATAAATCTTTTTGAATTGTATAGGACTAAATATATATTATATTCTAGTAGGTAGGTACTATTGGTAAAATGGTTTGTGAAGATAAATAAATGTACAACACTTCAGTATATATACTCTTTCGTACTCTCGTATGTTTGTGGAAAATGAATGGGTTTTTGGCTACCTAAAATACTTCTCAAATCCATAAAGTTAATTTTATGCTGAATCTTACACAAAATAAAACAAATTCAAATAATATTAAACAGGTGAAAATAACAACTAGCAGAGGTAATTGGTTAAATACCCGGTTTCTCTTGAATTTATGTAAAAAAGTTTACAACAAAAGTGGTTGATTTATAAAAAAAGGAACATTGTTTATCTTTACATTTTTGTTCTATCTGTAAAAGTTTCAAAGATGAGTAGTTATGCCCATTTTGCCCAAACATGGTCTAATTTTGTCAATTCACGAACTTGAACTTACTTTTTAGCTCTAGAATACACAAACAAAATTTCGACTCGTTATCTCATTTCGTTTTTGAGTTATCGTGTCCACAAACGGATCGACATACATGCCGATATGGCCGATCTAGGCCATTTTTTGAACACCTATACCAAATTTATTTTCTATTCCAAACATTTATGTCTGCGATCTACATATTAAAGCGTTACAAAGTCGGGCTAAACAGAATATACCTATATATATATTTACATATACCGGGTATAACAAGTGAAAACTTCAACTGAATTACTTTCTTAAATATCCTGTAAATACCGAATCCGTTATCAGTGTAGCAGTTACTCAGGCATATAAAAATAGGGTATGCGTGTATTAACGAGTATATACGCTCAGAAATCTGAATTATACATTTAAGATCGATGGAATTTATGAAAAGCGTAGCTTTGAAATCTAAAAACTCTTTTCTAGCTACATGATATTGAAAGGAAAAAGAACAACTGCATTTCCTTGAAGAGCTAGTATCTCTAAAATTAAAACTTTGCTGGATTTATATGATATTCATTTTATAATTTTATGAATACTATCGCCATCTTAACGTTTTTTCTGTAGACTATTTTTCTGACCATATTGTATGATAAATCGTTTATCGTTACTGTCGGGATTTGAATCATCAACTACTATTATTTAAATCGTTCAAATAATAATCAATTTTAACAATTGATAATATAGTTTGAAATATGCCTGCTAACTTTATTGATACCACCTAAAATACCACTCTTATTTGTACTTGTTTAAACCAGGACACCAACGCTTCATGGTACTACAACAATAGTACCTAACCAATTCACTATTTAATACTCCATATATACAGGATTACCCAGAATTTTATTGTACAATTTCTCGGATCTATGAAAAACAACATACAAAATTCCAAAAATTTGGTTTCGAATATTAATTTTTTGTGGTAAATTAGTGTACTCATTATTTGTAGTGTGAAAAGTTTTTATAAAGCTCTCTAGATGAGTTTAATTGAACTTTTAATGGTACACAGATATAGGCAGTTCATTACTCCAGGAATATCTGATTCTCATAGTAGTAGGAGTAGCGGAGTGTAGGTCGAAGCCTGTCAAGGAGGCCATTCCAGGGCTTTTTTACCAACCGCCTAAAGGGCAAGGAATTTGTATGTAGGCTAGAAATTTTTAAGTGGTGCGACTGCAGCCAAATTTGATACGAACTGTACCGATATTCATCTGGAGTTTGCGAAAGGAAACTGAAGAAAACCTTCACAAACATAGCCGGTTACTGTCATTCCTATACATACGCCGACAGTTTAGTCAATTATCCGATTCATTAGTTATTTTAATTTAAATTAATCATCAACTTCCCAGTTTCGAGTAGATCGCCTTTAAAAGCACGACTAATTGTCCCGGTTCTGACTATCATATGTAGGGCAGGCAATATATATTTGGTACAAGAGAATTAGTATCATGACACCATTTAAAACATAGTATACAAATTTTGGTTCCTTTGCTCAACTAAACACCTTCGTGGAGGAAAACAACGATTTCTTTCTCTGAGTAAATAATTTGAAGAATATATATTTTCATCTTTAAAAAACTTTCTTGGTATTATCTTGTCAAAATTGGCAAAAATTATCCGTCTATTACAGAAAATTTTCTTTCACAACTATTTGAACTTGAGCGTAGAGATAGAATGTGTTGGTCCAATTATAGATGCAAAGTATAAGGCCATCGTATAGGGTGTCAAATGGAAGTTGATTGAAGCACAAATTCAACATTTTTAGTCGTCTATTTCAAAAAAACCGTTGCCGATTTCAATATTAATATTTTTTTAACGGATATCTAATTTGTGCAAACTTGACGGTTTTTTGAATAAAAAAGGTACCTTTCTCAAAATACATACATTTGTCAACGAAGATGATAAAATTCATCAAATTGAGGATACAATATCACTTTTGTTATAAACATGGGACATCCTGTAAGTATGTATATACATATATTTATATCTAAATAGTTTGGTCACTATTCGCTCAGTGCGAAGCCATGGTGGGGAGAAACTGATTTACCGTCAGCGCTACCCGTGGCTATATCCGATACTACGGGGGGCTGTTTTTATGTTTCGAGTTAGCTAAATATACAAGTGAATTGTTATTTAAAATTTATTTAAATAAAATAACATAAAATGAGTCACAAAAGTTGTTGTGTTGTAAGTTGTAAGAATACAGGTAGAAAAAGTGCTTGTCATTTTTATAAATTTCCAACAGCAAGTTGGAAAATAAATCAAAGGAAAAAATGGATAGCTGCTGTTAGGAGACAAAAGTAAGTAGAATCATAACCTTACTATCCGTAATAATAAAAATCTTGAAAGGAGTGAAACTTAAAAAAATAGTAAGTTTAGAAAATGCTAGGAAATATTATTATTAATTAAAAAAAAAAATTTTTTTTAACATTTTTAAATTTAGCATAATTATATATTAAAAAATAAGATTGAATTTTTTTATTATAAACTTTTCATTAATTATTTAAGATTCATTTACTCTTTGCCACTTATTATATTAAACAAAAAGATTATCCATACCAATGATCATAAATTTTAAGTATTAAATATTAAAAATTTTCAATTTTCCTTGCAGTATTGATGGCTCATTGTGGACTCCAAAGGCACATGATTATATTTGTAGTGATCATTTTATTGGAGGCCAAAAGTCTGACATAGAATCGAGTCCCAGCTACATTCCTACTAAATTTCCTACAGCTTATAAATCTCGAAAAGTTAATGAGTTAATGGTTACGAATAGGTGAGTAATAATATATTGAAATTTACATAATTTAAAAACTAAATAGGAGAGTATTACTATAAATTTTAGATATTATTTTATAAACAAATACTGTCGCTATTAAAATTTGTGACTATCAACAATCTAATAATAAGAACTTTTGTGTAATAAATTTTTCAGATTTAAGCGCTTAATGGACCGCCGGCAGAACAAAAATGCATCTTCAGCACTCAATCCTAAGCCTGAAGTTAATGAATTGCAAGAAATGATTACTGAAGATCCGCCGACAGTAACTCATTTCAGAGTTGATCAAGAGTGTCAAGTTAACTTCGATTCAGAGTCTGATGTCAATTTTCACACATTTGTATGTAATAGATATGTTAAAAATGAAATATGTCATGCAGAGACTCAAACAGAAATTATCGACGATACTAGGTCAATTAAAGTTAAAATTGATAAAAAAAAATGCATCTCCAAAAAATGTGGTACTCCTCATACAACATTTGTTAATCAAGAAATGCAATCTGACATTACTCAGTTCATTGGCTTTTCATCGATAAAAAATAATAATGAGTTAATAGATCTTGCAGGAGTGAGTTTTGAAAATTTCGAATTTTTATTAAGAAGAGTGAGTAGCTCTAAAAAATGCGTCGTTTCAACGAAAGATCGGTTGTTGATATTCTTGATGAAAATGAAAACCGGGTTAACATTTTCAGCACTTGGCGTATTATTCAGTGTACATAGAACAACGGTTTCAAGAATATTTTTCGAAATTTTACAAAAGCTTGCGGGTGCAACAAGAAATTTAGTATTTTGGCCTGATATCGACGCTGTACAAGAAACAATGCCTGATTGTTTTCGTCCAGAATACAGTGATACGAGAGTAATAATTGATTGCACAGAATTCAGGATTGAAATTCCTTCCAGTGTCGACAATCGTGTTTTTACATACTCTCAATATAAAAAGAACTTTACGGCTAAAGTTCTAATTGGTATAACTCCTGGAGGTTTTATTAGCTTAAAATCTAAAGTTGCTGGAGGACGGAAGTCAGATTCTCAGCTGACAATAGAATCAGGGTTGCTTGATTTGTTAGAAGATGGTGACAAAGTATTAGCTGATAAAGGTTTTCCTGAAATTAAAACGGTCATAGATACAAGTGGTAAAAAAGTAAATATAGTTATGCCACCGTTTTTGGAAAAGAAAAATGAATTTTCCAAAGCAGAAACTCAAGAAACATACAGTGTTGCACGAGTAAGAATTCACGTAGAACGGATCATGCAGCGTTTAAGAACATATCAGATACTGAATAAAATTCCAGAAAATTTGCTTCATTGCATAGATGACATTTTGCACATCTGTTGTGTTTTAGTAAATTTACAACCTCCCATACTGTCAAATAAAGAAGATAAAGAGGGTGGAAAATAAATACTACATTAAACTCGAAAAATTTGTTTATATTTTTAAAAACTTCAACATGTTAAAATTTATTGTATTTTTTACTCTAATTTACCACAAACTATTAATCAATATTAATTATTGATCAATATTAAAACTAATTCAACCATTATTTTATATAACTCGATTAATTTGTATATATTTTTTAAAACTTGAACATGTTAAAATTTATTTTATTTTTTACTCCAAGTTACCACAAATTATTAATCAATATTATAAAAAATAATTTCGTTACATGCTATAACAAATGTTTAAATTGTAATAAAATATTTATCAATAATACTTGCGTAACAAACAATAAAGTATTTTCTTAACATTACTCAGGCATCAACAAATATAATTATTATATTCTTTAATCTAAGTTATTACTGATATCCAGGCCAGTAAAAGTACGATTTTCTAATAATTCTTCATCTTCACTGGCAATCAAATTTTCATTTTCTTTTAAGCTACTATTGCAATTTGATTCTTTGGTTAATACAGCCTTATATAAAGCAGGTAAATAATTTTGAAAGTAAAACTGTTCACTTTTAATAATGACAGCTTGTATAAAATCTTCATCTCGGTGTACTTCAATCAAGCAACTACCATTTGGAAGAGGCGAATAAACAAAAAGATCACAGACAGTCATACCGGTAATATACATTTGTACTTGCATCTGAGTGTAATAAACATCAGTATGCTTTACAATCAATTGATCTTCTACAAATTGTAAATATTTTACATTGCATGACTTATCATTAAAATTTACGACAGCTTTCTTCTCACAAGAACTGGGACACTTGATTTCAACAATTTTTGTGATACAACCATCATCTATCACAACACCATCAATACTTCCGCATAGCCAAGGTTGATTTGCTTTGACGATAACACCAACACGTTTGACTTTACAATTATAAAGTGTCTCGTATTTACTTCGTGCAATAGGTTCATTTTTTAAACCATATCGAGTAGAAGCTGTATCAATTTTTTTTTTATTTAAAAAATCAGATACTAAGCTTTCGATTGATTTTCTATTCAGTGTTTTAATGTTATGAACATTTGTACTAGCAGAAATTCTCAGGTGCCTAGCTTTGAACCAGTTTTCACATAATGATTGATCCAACGTTTCACAGGCTAATGCGACAATATGTTCTTCAGATAACACAATATTATTCATATAAAATTCTTTAATATTGTTATCTAGTTCATAAATACGTGAATAAGTAGGATGTTCTTTGTAAAAAATTAAAAAATTATTTACGCATTCTGAACAATCTTCCTTCTCGATATTAAGTTCAACTTGCGTTATTAAAGAGTTGAGGACATTTCGAACAGTGTGGAAATTATTTTCACTAGATTGAGCAATTAAAATTTGTTTTAACGGACAGTCAGACACCAATTCGGAGATTTCTACGTCTTTTGAATCATGTAGTTGATTATATTTGTGAGGTATCATGTTTTCAAAGTATGCTCCCTTCGAGTACTTGTCTTTGGCGAATTGCCGAGCACTGGGTTTCCCCCATTGCTGTTCAATACTTGTTTTTGAAGCACTATTTTCATTATTTATGAAGTAAATCAGCGCAGCGATGTGTTTACATTTTTTACTTTGATTATAAACGCAATTACATTGCACATCAACAACACATCGTTCTACATTTAATTTTAAACTCGTGGTGTAAGCTGTTGCATGGACAGATGCTTGCCTGATTACTCGCGATTTAATCAAATAGCTTTCGTTATTTTTGCGAAACTCTTCTACCTCTCGGACATGTTCAGCAAGAACCAGCTTTTTTCCTTTTACCAATGTCTGTGGCTGGAACTGAATTTCGTGGGTTATTGATTGAAATCCCGTTTTTATTATGGTTTCCATTTTAAATCCAAATCTAAAAATAAAAATGATAAATTTAATCGATTAACAATTTTTCTCAGATTTATTATTGAATTGTAATATGTTAATTTTAGTTAGCAAACATAATCTATTTTTTTGTACTCAAAAACAATCAGCACTTTTAATTTGTAGAATTTTGAAACAATAAAATATTTTGGTAATTTCGTTCAATCTAAATTTACTTATAAAAAAAAAAATAATTAAATGTTTATTCAAGTTTTCTTATAATTTTAATTTTAAAAAAAATTTTTCTCTATTTTCTTTTTATTTGATTTCAGTTAACCTATCTTTATGTGTGCTAACTTCTATGCTACTTTTTCAGTATTAACTATACTCACATTTTATTTTTTAATGCACAAGAACACTTTACATTAACAAATATTTATTATAAATATTCCCTTTAATTAAAAAAGCATTTTTTTATATATCATTCGATATTATTATTACTGACAGCCATTCAATACTTAGTAAAATATATTACAATAGCCCCCTGTAGTTCAACCATACCATGGCGCTGAAGTCGCGCACAGAGCGAATATTTTACACACAGTAACAAACAGTACCAACACACACACACACACTGGAAATAAAATGGATGCAGCAATAATTTTAAACGTTTTAGACTTAGAGTACCTCTACTGTTGTATAGGTATGTAATATTGGTGGTACACAGCAATCGATAAAATGTATGTAAGCCGAAGCAAGCACACGGTATGAGGTGTTTTTTTTTTATAAAATGAACATAACCAGTGAATGGTACTCTAAAATAAATGTATTCATTTATATGTAGAGCAGTCGATACAATTTTTATATATACTTTTTATTATAAAATAATTTTTATCGGTAATTTTATTATGAATATTAACATGATATTTCTTTAATTTATGAATAATTAGTACCGAAAGAAATATAGGAAGATTATGCGATCCGTATCGTAAAGTAAAAATACAATCCTAAAAACTTTTATTTTATGGAACTTAATTTGTTCCATACAAACCAATTTATGTTCTAAGCATCATTTTGAACATCGAAAGGATTGGACACAAATCAATCAAGAAACAAGATACACGAAAAAATTTATTTTTCAAAAATAAGCATTTATAAGTTTGCGGCGGCCGCTATATTGGATTTAGAATGACGTCACTTTACTTACTGTGCTTCTCTCATCAAGCCCTTTCATTTGATACCCATATCATAGGGGTTAATGTGGAAATTATAAATCGCCATTTTGCGGCGCCCGACCGTCAATATCTTTGTAAATATTAGAGAACCAGAAAAAATGAAAAGAAACTTAATTACAGTAAAACTAATTTTCTACAACTTTACTTCTTATGTGTTTTTCGATTTTTTCAATATTAAAAGAGATATACCAAATTTTGTTTTTACCCCTGCCTCTAAACCTCTTTTTCCCCTTGTCGATTGCGGTCATGCTTACCATAAAAATACATTGACCTCGGAACTGAACCAACATGTTAAGTTTCCTGAAATTAATTTGATGGAGCTTCAGTAAATGTGAAAGAGATGGTAAATTTAGTTGATTTTATAGAAAGAAAATGTGTAATTAAAAAAAAAATAAACAAAAATACGAGCTTTTATTAGTGAAACTAGAGGGCCAAAAACTGTATCATGCAATCATGCAAAGGCTCTTATAAAAAGGTTCTCGTGGAAAATACCTCGCAGCGAAAATATATCACAGCGAATGACCTCATCACAGCGATTTTCCGGAATTCATATTCTGTGTGAATGCGAAAAGTCTCTCTGAAATGACACAATAATTTGGGATGGATAGGTCTCCAGCCAGATGAAATCAATGAAGTGTCGTCAAGAGATATCCTAACGTTGAAGGAGGTACAAACTTTGAAGGAGGTACAAAATAACAAATTGGTCGTGGTAAAAAAGGCTATTTGTAAAGCATACTCCTGATTTGAATCGAATCTAATGTAAGAGCAAAAAATAACGAAATAGTAAGTTATAAAATCTATGAGTGCCTTGTATTGAAATAAAAATTTTGTTGTCTCCTCCAAAAATTTTCAATACAAAGCTATCATAGGTTTTACAATTAAATATTTAGTTATGTTTTTGCTATTTGATGCTTTTAAGTGAGGACAGATTTTGAACCGGAAAGCATTCCATGTGTACAAATAAAGTTAAAAAAAGCTTGCAAAAGTTAATCTACATATATTTCACATTACGGTAAAATATAAACAAATTTGTAGTTCGTCGTAATTTTTCTATATGTTAATTTAGTCAATGTTAAAACTGTTTTTTATATAACCAGAATTTCTGTACTTTAATAGCTCTACTGCCCCGCTGTATAGAATTTTTTTATTACCAAGCTTCTAAAAATTGTTGTGCAAAAACTGTTTTTAAGATAATAAACTTAATCAAGTGAATGTTTTTCAGTTTTTTCTTCTTGTATATAATTTTTTTTTTCTACTGTTAATAATTCATTTTTTTATTTCGTATTCTTCTGCTATACATTCGTTATCTCAAATAAAGAAATGGATCGATCATTTCTCCCTTTCTAGTTGTATTATTGTAAAACATATCAAGAAAAATAACAAAAGTATGTATATACATATAATACTTTGGGTGTATAAGCCTGAAAAAGATTTAACCGATTTCACACTTCACATATTTTGAAATAACAAACTTACATAATAAAATACATCTATGTGTAGACGTATATAAAAAACACGTGTGAAGAATAAAGAAATTTTCGATTTTTCTACATTTTCTTTGGTATTCCGTACCAAAATTTGTTTGACTATGTATAACTCATACCAAATCGGATAAGGAAGTATAATCACATGATACAAAGGTTTATAACAATTCGTCGGCATCAGTTTCGTAAAATTCTCATGAAACTCAAGAACAATAACAATAAAGGGTCATTTCCAGTTTAGCTATTTTTGCTAAAACACTGGCAGTCGCATGATACCATAATATGAAACAAAAATTTAAAGTTTCGTAGGTCTCACTATCTACGTTCGGGCAACTAAGTGTAATCACATGATACTAATCTCATTAAAACTCAAAAAAAAGTATCAATACAGGGTCATTTCCAGTTTAGCTATTTTCGCCAAAACATTGACAGTCGCGTGAGACCATAAAATGTTTCATACCTCTTATTATTCGATCTTGTGATATCTTGTTCACAGACATACATACACACAGATCCACCAATGGTCAATATTGAATTTTTTGTATCGAAAACAATACCTCTTTATTCTACGTATATAGAGAAATATTTTAAGCAGAGAACTCATGTATTCAATGACGAAAAATAAAACAAAAACCTAGTAGTGCACTGACCCACAATCTTAGATTTCAATATCTAGACGCCTTTAGTGTGTAGTCACCAAGTTATCCTGAAACCTACGCTATAAATTTTAAATAAAAGCAATGATTTGGGATTACGCTCAAACGTTTATTTTTCCTGAGTATCTAACAATCAATTTGGTAGAAGGTAACAGGTAACTCAGGGAAATATTGTACGTATAGGTACCTTAATTTTGAAGAAAACTAAGATTTAGAATCGAGTACAAATGCAATACATATATACCTAGGTAGAGAGGTAGATTGTAAAGGCTGCCCTAGACGGGCTACACTTCGACCGTAAGGTCCATTGTGATGCTTTAGGATATGAGGATGTGAGTGAAGTGGAAGGAAATTTTGTGTATAGACAAGGAATTGGTAGGATATGCGGCTGCAGCCGAGTATGAAAGGAACTATGCCGATATTCATCTAGAGTTCGTGAAGGAAACTGCAGAAAACAAGCATAGCCGGTTACTTCGTTCGTATCCATACGCCGACAGTTTAGTCAATCAAACGCCCCCTTTTTTTCTATAATTGACAAACTGCCGATATCGGGATTCGAACCCATAACCTCCCAGTTTCCAAGTACTGCATACTGCGTAGAAATGACGCCTTAGACCGCTCGGCTACTTGGCTGGTACCTAGGTACCTAGGCTATACCTAGGTTACACGTCGTAACCACCGACAAACTTGAGTATTGATGATTAAATATTGAGAGAGAAAAACAATGGTTTAAAGTCCATAAATTTGTCTCTGATTAAAAATTATCCTATTGGCTTAGATTTCAGCTCGAATATACCAGAATATCTTGGTATATACCTACAATCTCACGGTGTATGTTTTGTCACACACTTAAACAGGAATTGTTATATTTTTCATCTCCCATTACCCACTATCCCTTTCCTCAACATCATGTGTGTATATCAAATTATATTGTTGCATTTGTTATATTACATTTATAATATTTTTGTTAAAAGCTATACAGAGCTTTGTCTGATTCGATGCTTTGTTTATTTTGCTGTTGTTTTATTTCAAGTATCAATGTTGTTGTTGTTGTTGTTGTAAATTTACAGTAAATTAATTTTCGATTAAATACATCAGAACAGACATACATAATCTTATCAATTCCGCCAACAATTATAAAACTAACAGAACAGGAATTAACTGAATCAAATGTAACTGAGTGTAATGACAGGTTCCATCAAGAACTCATCTAGATCAGCAGTCCCCATACATTTGTCCGCGTGTGCCATGGTACCTTTATTAAAATTTTATGTAAATTAGTAATTAATTTTTGAATTGACAACTGACTTGGGGGCGGGGCTTAAAAAAAATGGCTGTTTATTGTGTGCAACCGAAATAGTAATCCATTATGTTTGTTTTTATTTATATCCAATAGTTATTTTTTTCTAAATTTTGACAATTTTTTTAATTTTAAATTTGCTGACAAATTTATTTCCAAAATTTTGTTTATGTATTTGTCTAGAAACTATAAACTATTAGAGATCTGGGCTAGCTATGGTTTTGGAACGGTCAGAAAACAGCTATAACTTTGGAACGGTTTGGAATTTTGACTCCTTTTCGGGAGTAGTAAATAAAATTTACTACAAGCATATTCTCTTACCAATATTTCGCTACCTCCTATAGTTTTCTCCAAACAATTCGGGCTTATTTTCTCTTTTATATGTAAAGAAGATAATACTGCAGACTAAATTTGGTTTATTTTTGCAACCGAACGTTGTTTCGAATAAATGGCACTCGCTCTACCTCTGTTTACTTGAATTGGTTGACTATTTTGGTACCCCCATATACATAAGCTCCAGCATGTACTGATTTTCCTAATTTGTTGTTATGGACACCTAATGATATGCCAAACTGTAAAGTTCTAAAGTTGTAACCGTGATATTCAACAATTGTTAATTTTGTTATTGATTCACTACACTGCTCATCCAAACCACTCGATCACTTCCAAAAAAAAAACTAAAACTTGAAATTTGTTAAAATATACGTCTAAAGGCAAAACCAAGAGAAAAAATCATACCGTACAAAAACTGAAAATTTTTACTTAGTAGTAATGTAAGTTTTAACCTGGTAGATGGATATTTTTATAGCACATTGCATAGAAAAACTTATACAACTCTTTAAAGTAAAGAAAACTATATACAAGTCTTTAGGAAAACCATGCAGTGGCTTGGACCGCAAAACCTTGCAGTGGCTTGGACCGCAACCGCTACAGTACTACAAATAGGGGAATCGCAAATCAGGATTAGAAAGCCCCCTAAGATTGAAAATTATATAGGCGAGATATGTTGACATCTTTCGAAAAATACATGGCGTCAAATTATGCATTAAACTCATTGTTAGTTCGTAAAATGATTTATTTAAAGTATATTCGCCGATATAATTATATTATTACTACGGAAAATATAGCATGATAAATATGGACCAATGAATTTTTATTATTAATGAATCATATTCTTCACTGGCATATTCTCAAATTTTAAAACGCATTTGATGGCTCACGTTTAGGGACAGTTTCATCTTGGGTGACTGGCCAAAATAGATTTTAATTTTCCGCATATGACATTTCCGAATATACAATAAAGTAGCGGAAAATGATGTATGAATTAGAAACAATGACCGCCTGCTATATAAGTTATGACCAATTTTAGAATAAAAACATTTACAGGGAGACAAATATTCAAAGATAAAGTAAGTTAAATGCGAATATGACGTAATATGGTAGTTTTGAAATTATATTTACATGAATAAGAAAACAATAAGTGGAAATGTTTAATCGAATCCTATGTTGGAATAACATAACAGAAGTTTATAAAATAATGAAGCCATTACATATAACATTTTGAATTTCTTTACTATTGAAATGGCCCGAAACATGAAAAATTATCTTCAAAAAAACTTATTTGCACTTCATCTTTAGAAGAAAGTATTGTTTTATTTATCAGTTATATTTTGTGGTAAATCTCAATAATTATATCTCACAAACAAAGCATCAGAATTGGATCACATTTTTTGATATTTTGTGTATAAAATATTGAACAATAACATATATATTCAAATATCATTAATTGATCCTTAACAATGATCTATGACACCAACCACCTTCAAATTTTATCAAAATTTAAACATGTAAAAATAAGAAATGAGTTAACTGCTTAAATACCCGGTATATACAGAGTTCCAGAGTAATTACCGATGTTTGAGCTGAAGTTGTGATAAAACTATTTAGTTTACGTAATGAAGTTACAAATTGGTTTATTTTTTTAAAAGGATGGTTTATTTTTTTATGTTTTTAAATTTTTCTTCAATTTGGTTTTGTCCAATAGGCATTTTTACCATGACGGGCTCATTCACGAACTTGAAGTTACTTTTTAGCTCCGCACACACAAAATTTCAACTCGTTATCCCGTTTGGCCTAATTAGGTGATTTATCTTTCAAGAGATGCAAAAATTTATGTAAATAACACAAAGTATTCTTGTTTGCAATTAAAAAGCATACGTTAACACATGTTACTATTACATTTCATAAAGTGCAGAAAAACGTGCCTTTAAA
This sequence comes from Nineta flava, assembly GCA_963920215.1. Lineage (NCBI taxonomy): Eukaryota > Metazoa > Arthropoda > Insecta > Neuroptera > Chrysopidae > Nineta > Nineta flava. The sequence continues at coordinate 42,109,150 of OY986042.1, read as the reverse complement.
GAAACCATACCCCGATATGCCCTATATTTAAAAAAAAAGAAGATATTAATAAATAATATCTGTCTCAAAATCGTGTTGAGTCGTCGCTGCTATGCACAGACAAAGAAAGCTTTACAAAGTAATATTATTATTATTATTATAAAAACCAATTTCCTTTTAACATGAGAACTTTTACAAACATGAGAATTTACTCCAATACACAATTGTTTGATAGATATATGTGAAAATACTCTCAATAGGGGATTGATTCTCTGTATAATATTTTTTTTTGTATTCTTTTAGTGGAAACACGACAAAAAAATACATTGAAATCGAATTATCTTCTACTATTTATTATAGAAAGAGGGGGTGATACAGGGTAGACTGTACCACACTGATGTATATATCTGTAACAAACAAAAACAAACAATAGATTGATTGTCAATGTCATTGTTTTGTTGTCATATTGACAGATATCCGACGACTCTGACAGATATACTACACAAATGTAGAGTACGAACCAGCAAGACAGTAATGTAAAGATCGTTAATATGCTAGATATTATACATTCATAAAATCTACAATGCTTTTTTTCATCATATTGGGATATCCAGCACTCAGATATGCCACCTAGCGACGAAATTTAATAACTAATCAAATAGCTTAAACGCTGACAGATGATATATTTCAATTTAAACAATATTAATTTATTTTAATTGTTATTGTGCTTTTTAAAATAAAAAGTCGGTCTATGTTAATTGTTTTTGCTCATGGAATTTCCTGTGTTCGTAAAAGTAAAACTAAAATGTGTTTGCTATGTGTTTGGCTGTCATAGCAAAGCTTGTGATGGAAAAATCAAGTTTTTCAAATTTCTACATCCCAAACAAAACTTTGTTAATCGAATCAATAAATTTGGGGATAAGAAAAGCATTGATAGACGCCTAGCTTTTAAAAAAAGTAATGGCCAGTATGAGAGTTTGTTTAAAAAATATATATTAAGTTCAAATTTACAAAATTTCTTGCATTGAAAGTTTCATTTAAAAATAAAAAGAAAGCTATTTTTGACACATATGTACAGAATATTCGACCTATTTCACTTAGTGCATATTTTTATCGCTAGATGAAATTTTGTAAGCCACGCCTATTGCCAGAGATCTCAATAACAGTGCATATTTTTTGAGCGCTGAAAAATGGTTTCTATTATGTAAAATAAAATAATGTGTAATTCTAACGTTTGATAATACCGTTTATCCTCTTTGTCTAACTAGGGTAGGCAAAACAGATATCTGGCCGAATGTGATAAGCTTGAATAAGTTTCACAATTATAAAAGTATGCCATATCGATCCATATACAATGATCGTATGAAATTTACGCGCCTACAGGTGACTTGACGTTATATTCATGGCAGTCGGAGATTAGATTGCACTTCTTGTCCAAGCCTGCCAAAAGAAACACTCATTTTGCTCGCATCAATCTTTCCCGCCAAGTTCTTATTTCCACTGAACAGAAAGAAAATAAAATGAATAGTGATATGCAGTATGACAAATAATTTTTTGTCTTTAATAACCACTTTCAATTTAGACCATTTTTACTTTGGCAAACGTTAATTTTGGATTATGAACTTTGGGTGATTTTCGAAGTAAAAATGAATATTATTCTCTTGTGTGTACTAACCAAATTTTTGTTATGATATACATTTATAAACATTTATCTGGTTATAATCAAGAATAATTGTTAGTGCCTGACACATCTGTCTTGGATGTCCGTTTCTCCATATTGGGTACCATGCATTGTAAGTTAAAACAGAGTTAGTAGTATTACACTTGGTCGGTGATGAAATTGTGTTTGATATTTAGAAAAAAATAAGAAGGCGTATATTTGATAATATTGTTGTAGACGGTTCTATTTTCATGTTTAGCCAGTGAAGCAGCAAGTCAACCGTTTTTCATCACCAATTTAACAAAGTATTTATCATTGATGATATGTTTTCTATATACATTGTGTTTACTTTAAAAATTACTTATATATGAAGGTGCTAAAGGAAGGTTTCATCATATTCAAATGGATCTCCAACTGATGGAAATTAGTACACATTTTCATTGATCTGTGTTGTTTAAAAGTGGAGTAGGGAGGGGGAAGGGGGCTACTGCAAGGGAGGTATACAGATATTACGGTATTATCTATCTCAAAAATTGACAAATCGAAAATGACAAAAGATATCGTTCACTTTTGTGGTAAAATGAAATTTCAAAATGGATGAACCTATATATCTCACCCCATCCTCCACCCAAAAATTTTATTTCGCAAGTAGAAATTAAAGATTGGTAGAGGTACGATACTCCTCTACTTTAAGGATCTCTAAACCAGCTCCAAAATTTTGGCTCAGGACTTTACGCTTGAACTCAGGATTTTACCTGGATCAAGTTGTTTCACTTCGCTTGATAACGGGAAAGCTTTACCATGAACTTTGTTGCCTCTGCCAGGTAACAACAGCTTCGTCGTTGCATAGTAGATGGGTAGCTGTTTCCACAACATCGTCATAGAAAGGACAAATGGCGATCTTCTTAAGTCATACCTCAGTGGGCGTTGTCCAGACATAATTTGAATAATGGTCTTAATGAGTGGTGTGCTAAGTGTGGTGGTTCAACGAGTGGTCTTTGATCAGCATAGCATGACCGTCTTCGCCCTGGAGTTTTGTTCCAGAGCAATGCGATTGCCCATTCAACTACGCTAGTGAGGCCTTTAAGTTAAATTCGGACTCATCATAGAAGAGTGCCGACCCTAAAAAGAGTTCTTCTGCAATTTGCTGAACGATAAGCGATTCCGTTGCCTTCTACGTTAGAATGAACCATTCAAATTTAAAACGTAGCAAAATAGCAATTTTACGTATATAATTTTACCTATACGACTATTACTATTTATTTATTGACTTGTTGACCGATATCTCTTTTTCATCATTATAGTATGCATACCTCGTTTTTATTAACCTTGCACCCGATGGTGCAACATTAAACGCATTTTTTAAATATTAATTTTAGACAAAAAAGTTTTGAATAAAAGTTGTAGTTAATCTGTAGATTTAAAAGTTAAGTTATTAGCATTTTATTGATCATACAATTATTAGAAGAGATATCGGTCAAAAAGTCAATAAATAAATAGTTATAGCCGTATAAGTCGTGAACGGTAAGAGATACAAAAATATTAGTAGACAAAAAAAATAGGAAATCCATTTATTTACAAGAAAGGTTATTATTATTTTTGGTGTAAAGTGCCCGGTGATGGAGATATTGGCCAATATCTATAGTTTAATACAGTTTTTCTCAAAATGACAAATGGCACTTTCGGGGTCGAAATTTATAAGGTTGTTGATAAAGTCGCTGCATTAAATAACTCCTGTAATTTAATGCAGCGCAATATTCTCTATTGATTGTACTATATGTATATTTCACATTTTATAATAAAAAATATTATTAACAAATCATCTGTATAAAGTATACGTACTCCTGTAGGTAGGTATGAGTATTATATTTGATATGTCAGCAAGATACGATTTTGATGACAAAATGAGATATATCAGGGAATAAATATAAATATGAATAATAATAATAATAATAATAATAATATGAAATTTTATACAATTTACTTGTTATATTACAATATGTAACATGAAAATATGTAAGGAGTTGAAAATAATATAATAAATATATAGAATTATATTATATAAATTGAATATAATATTTTAAAGTAAAATTGACACATGTGTATGGTACAATCTACACGCAGATCTAACCATAAGCAGATTTAACCCGATCTTAAAGAGTTTTTAAAATTTTTAAAATTATTTCCAAAAATTATTTGAAGTTGACATGCAGATTTAATGTAATACGTAGTTATTATTCGCGGCTACCCACGAATGTCCAAGTTTAACGAATAAGTTTTAGACAACATACACAAAATTTAAAATAAATATTTTCATAAATAATACTTTCTTCGAAGTCCTCTTAACGGTTAAATTTGATAAAAATAACTAAAACACGTATAAAAATTACTAATTTTCAATCGGTATTCATAAATTATGTTCATAGAATTCTTTTGAATATGTTCATCGAATTTAATGATTTGTTGTAAAAAAAGATTATTCGTACACTCGATTATAATAATTTTCGATCATTATGGCATCCACTGGCCACAGTGTATATAAGTCTACATCTTTTTTTAATTCATACACTTCAATTATCGTATTTGTTACCAATATGACTACATAGTTCATGAGTCTATATCTCTGTTTTTTAATATATTGACTTAAAAATTAATGTATGGTGATGTGTACTGTACCCAATGCATGCCATATTGTTCGCAAGTCACAATAATCAAATGATTACCTTAAATATCAATAGATTTTTTTTAAATCCACAATATATGTTTTTATTTCAACTTTATAACATACTAGCTACTCCCCGCGACTACGTCCGCATTATATAACGATTCATAGTATGCTATTATAGTTTATAGTTACCATGAAAACGACAATCATTGTTGACATTTAAAAATTGAAACAAATTTTTAATAAAATAATTTTATAATTATTTTTTAAAAGTATAGTTTCTATGGAAATTACAAAATCAAAAAAGATTTTGAATATAATTTTTCTTCCGACTTACTTTACAAATATCAATATTCAAGGCTAACTGAGAACTGTAGCGTAATGCTAGATAGCTGCCTATATAGCCTTCCTCATGAATGTGGCTTGCATACACAAAAAGAATTTTTCAAATTGGACTGACAGTTTCAGAGATTAGCGCGTTCAAACCAACCAACAAACAAAAATACTCTTCAGCTTTATTATATTAGTATCGATATATTTCTGAAAGAAATGTTTCCAGTTTTATAAAAAATGGAGTATGTGCTAATCATTTACGTATACCATATGCATGTTAAAAATTTCACTTTTTGTTACGAATATCTCGCTAGATAATCGATATAAAAAAACATTTTTTCTTTAAAAAAAGGCAAAATATTTAGATTATTATCATATTTCAATTTCATCAAATTTTTAAGACATGTGAGTTTACGAATGAATTACCTTAATTAGTGATTCTATCAAACCTTTTAAGCGGACAAAATATATTCATTACTAACATTGAAGTTGATACTATGTGAATTGGCCATATTAAAAAAATGTTGGTTTAGTTATTTTCGATTCAATATGAAAATATTTTGCCGTACTTTGGCACCGAATTATACCCACTTCTCTAATAATTTGATTGTAACAAAATACTACACTTATGTACTTAATTAATGATCCAATTTAACCAAAAAATATATATAATTATTATATAATTGTAAATTTTATAATTGTAATAAAAAATTTCCAATATGTGAACAATTATACTTGTATCCAATTAAATAATACAGATCATTAAATTTATTTATATTACGACACCAAAACAAAACCAAATTACAAAACTATCCACTACAATACTTCGTTATAATGAAAGTTCCATATACATATTATATAACTATAATTATTTTGTAACTAATTAGTCTCTTTAGTCATTTATATTAACCAATAAAATGAGTCATACAACAAACATGGAAAATTTTATTCAGATCCTGTTTCTGAAACATATCAAGGTATATGACAAAATATAATATTATTTAAAAATATTATAACATTTCGATAATATAATGTAAATAACATTAATGAATGATACTGTTCCGATCAGAATGAAATTTATTATTTTTGTTGAGTAAAAATCTCCTCTATTTGAGAATAAATAATATTATCCTCATTAAACACATTCAAAAAGAATCTTTCGTAATAAATTTATACAAATCATTTTCTTACTTTTGTTATACAATTGGCCCTAACAAAGTTTTCATTACTTTTGTAGGCAATAATTTTGTTTTTCCTGGGATATCAATGCGAAAACAAGGCCTTTTACATTTTTGTTTTACACAGGATATAATTTTATTCAAATATATGGAATGCATGAAAAATGGAAGCGCCGAGAAGTCTTATTATATCATTGTATGTGATGTTTAAACATATCTGCCCGACACCTCCACCATTTTTGAATAAACATTGCTATATCAGTTTGTTTTGAGAATAAACAAAGTTCTCATATTGATTTATTTTGATAATTTAAACTCAAATTGAAAATTCGTAACGCAGAAGCTGCGAACACTAAGCAAATATGTAGTATTCAATTCAGAAAGTATCATAAACGTAAAATAAATATATATGCTCGAGTATTGTAATTAATCGTAATTTATGTCCGTGAAGATTTGTTAATCTTTACTAATTTGATGAGAGTCCAGGGGCGGATTAAGCAAAATCGCCGATCTAGGCAGCTGCAAAACTACCACCCGTCATATTAAGGTAAACTTTCGAATAGCCCTGAGATCGGCCACGCGACCAGTTTTGACGCTATCGTCGAAAACGCTAGAATCTGTGATGAAACCAACTTCTTCCGTTGAAACAACTCAGTGTAAGATGAATTAATTCAAAATGAGATAATTTGACTGTCAAATTAACTCGACGCTTTATGTGCGACAAAACGAAAAAAAAGAATATTATAAGAAAAAAAAGTACATTTTTAGTGATTCAAAAAGGTATCGTGCCTGTACGCTTTCAAATGAACAATTATATATTTTTTATTACCCAAGTAGCCTTATATCTGGTGTAAATGATCAAAATTTGTCATCTTAGACAGTTGCCTACCTTGCCTACCCGTTAAATCCACCGCTGTTCGTGTTGCAACATCTTGATCAAGACATTGGGGAAAATTTTTGAAATTTAATATTTACAGGGTATTTAAACAATTAACTTCTAGTAACTTGTTACTGATTTTCACTTGTTCTCCTTAATGAAACTTTATAGTTGGTGGTCAAAATATTAACTGAATCTAAATCTGAGTGAAGTATATATCTCTAATAAAGGATGTACGAGTACTAGACATTGTCCATTTATAAAATTCTTCAAAATCGTACATAGTACATTCATAAAAGTCCACATTAAAGTTTATTATTTTTTGTCGTAAGTTAAATGGAGATTATTTTCGGTATTTCGGGGAAATTTATTTACCCGAAATCTGTTGTTTTCTTAAATATCTTTTTTTTAGACCCGTTATACCAGAATTTTATGAGATGAATCTCTTTATTAATATTTCTATTTTCTATTGCGTAGTTTTTTCTTATTCGTCTTCTTTTATTCCAAGTGAAAATTATCAAAATATGTCGAAGCTCACGGGTTTTTTCCATAAGAGCAATGCATTAAAACTTGAACTTTAAGATTAAATAATTAATTCAAGACCCTTGTAACCTCCATGAAACTTTTATAATTGATTTATATGCACTTCAACTACATATTAAAAAAAATCAAGTCTTAATCTTTTTGAAGCCCCAATGCTCGTACATCCTTAAAGTATTTTTTTATTAGTTTATTAAAATTGACAGTTCACACCATGAAAACGATCTTATTGTATATACAGGATGTTTCAACACAGTAAATTGGTTACATTTTCACTTGTTTTCTTTAATAAAATTGTATAGTTTTGTGGTCAAAATACCAACTTGGTATATATCTAAATCTGAATGAAGTATATATCTCTCTAATTTAAGTATTTTGTTATTTGTTTATTAATAATTATTATATACGTAAGTAAACATATATTGTTGTGTTATATTGTTTAAATTATGTAACACTTCAATGTTCTTTGTGTATACACGTGTAAGTTTATTGTTTGTTAGTTTAAAGAAAACCACACGTTTGACTACACGTACTAAGTACTAGGTAGCCCCAACCAGAGCTACACACAGGTAACAACCAAACCAAACTCACAACAAACCAATAAACATAATATTATACAGTTGAAGAAACTTCCATAGATTTATATTGTTAGTTTATAATAATGTTTACAACAGAAATGATATTTATATATACAGGACTTCAACTATGATATATACAAATCTTCAAAAATTATATGTTTATATAAAGCGTTTATTTTGAGAAATGTATTCTATTCTAAAAACATTACTCAAGTGATTACACAAAGGTATATTACTTGTGTTTATCAATCCTTTCTTGTTTATTTTCTCAGCTTACTTACAGTTTTGAGTCTGTAATTAGCGAATTTCCTGAAAGGAAATAGAGCTATTGGTCCCGTACCGAAGTCAAAATTTCGCAAAACTTTCTTCAAATGTCCATCGATCCTACCTAGTAGATGTCAAAAATCACCATCTGTAAAATTAATATATATATATATATGTGTCTGTAATCACTCTAGCAGTCACAATTTTCATTTTATCGGAATGAAATTTGGTATTTGAGGCGCTTTTGGTATTCAAAAGGTCAAGGTCGTTAATGGGTAAAATCGGTTAAGGGGAAAGGTGGGTTTAAAGGGAGGGGGAAACACAAAATTAGACGCATCTCCCTTAATATTTGAAAAATCGAAAAATTTATAAGACGTAAAGTTGTAGGTACTAAGTTTTACTGTAATTTTTTCTCTCATCAATCTTTCTGTTACACTAATATTTACAGAAATATTGACGGTTTAAGATTGAAAATTAAATTCCTTACTATCTCTGTACACATTAGAGTTTGAGCTAAAATGATAAGGCGATGAATTGTAGCAAATTTGATTTTCTACAACTTTATTTCTTACGCATTTTTCGATTGTTCTAATATTAAGAGCGATATTTTATATTTTGTGTTTTCTTCTTTCTTTATCCCCCCCTCCCCATTCACCTCGGCGTACGTCATTGCTTAATAAAATTGGACTTATTAAATATAATAGGCGAATACTAAAATCATATACGATTTTCATTTTGATCAGACTAAAATTATGACCACTAGAGAGTGATTTATGTATTCTAAGGAAATTCGCTAAGTTGAAGCAGCTCCTGCGTAACGAATTTTTTTTCTTTTGTTACACTATAGAAAAAATTCAATCAGTACCACCCAAATGGATTTGTTTTTTTGCAATAGTAATATTTTATGAACACTCAATGGTTTTATGTTTACAGTTATTCTGATGAGCGATCAATCACTAAAATATTTTTCAACTATTCAGAGCAATTTAATTTTATAAGAAAAGCATTTAAAAATTAATATTAATAATTTATTTATTTATTCTTATAAATTAAACATATTTTATTGTATGGATATAGGTTTGGGAATATATTAGAAGAAGTATTATTCAAATTATTTGTTTAAAAATATGAATAAGTTATTTAGAATCGATTGACTTTTTTTTTTTTGATAATGAAAATAATATAGTAAATAATATAAAAAGTAGGCTTTTATTGTAAAAATTCAAAAGTCTTTCACATTTTTAGATGCCAACTAGCAAATATAATACTTTTATAAACTGTTATTGACAAATATTGTTTTGGTATGTTCGAAGTAAACTGAAATATATTGAATATGCCATAATTTTTCTCCTCTGTCCTCTGTACAAAAATAAAAAATATTTCGTAGAAACTATTCCGTTCTATGAGGAAAGAAGAAAAACATTGATTTTGTGAATGAATAATGTTTAATGAAGAAGACCTAGAAATATTCAAAAAAATTTCGTTTAATTGTGTATAATTGATTGAAGAATGTCAAGAATATCTCAGCTTTTTTTGTGGGTAGTCGATCTTTCAATTTCGTAGGTTTTATTATTTGATAGAAAATAAAATTAATTGAATCTTCTGAATGATTGTTTAATCGAATATGAGGAAACTAACACTATAATTTTTAGGATCCAATTTCCAATTTTAAAGACACATCCTGTGCACAATGATGAACACATTAAGGTACAGTAATTCCAATTAATATATAATACATACAAGTACAGCAATATATTGTTAAACGCATTGACCAATGTAATTTTCGGTTGAATTACATATATTATTTAAAGTTTCCGGAATATCTCTCGGTGGTTATACAACATTAATCACAACAATTATATTACATATTACCATACATACATATTCTAAACTATAAAGAGATTTTATTGAAACTATTATATACAAATAAACTGATACGCAGTGTCCTAAGACAAGCTCAAGAAGGTAAGATTGTTACTTTCTAGATTCTAGAAAGTAACAATTATTTTCACTAGATACACTATTTTGTATATTTTGTCGAGAAAATGATTCTTACTTTCATTTTACAAGCTTTTATTTAACTTGCAATGTATGTATGTATGCATGTATGTATGTGTATGTATGTATGTATGTTCGGATCAAATCTTGCAAGCTGAATCAAAATCACTTCCTCTTATTCTACGGAGTTGAATTTTTAAGTTATTTCAGTTCCGATGACAATATACTTTTATGGTAAGCATGACAAGAATCGACAAAGGGAAAGGGGCTTTAGAGGGAGGGGGAAATACAAAATTTGGTATATCTCTGGTAAGTAAAGTTGTAGAAAATTAGTTTTACTATAAAAAGCTTGTTTTTAAAAATGTTTTTTTTAAATATTTTAATACTACATATTGTTGCAACCCTGCAACATTATAAATAATTTATTGTATAATTAAACTATCAACTATCACTATATCCGTTGCATCATTATCGCTCTGAAAAAATAAAAGTTGACCTTGAAACCCAATTTCATCAATACATTTTGTCAAGATTATTTTGTGGGGCTATTGAATTAAAACCTTTTTCGGTGTTATAAGCATTTTAATTTAAAAAAAGCTCAAAAGTCATGCTATATTGAAAATTAATATTTTTTGTTTCAAGGAACACTTATTGCGCAGGCGTGGCTTGGATTTGATAGACAATGATATATTGAAGGTAGCTTGATACAGTTCATGCTCTACGTCTAAATACATCTTAAACCAAAAATAAATGATAGGGTATAGCAAACGAAGGCATCAAATTTCAGCAGCAAAACATTTTATTTTTATTAAGTTCATTATTAATAGAAAACTTTGTATAGACAAGTCTTCACTTGTTGAAAAACTATACCAAGGTAGGAAAGGCTCAGCGTTATAAATTTAACATAGACTAAGCAGTTTATACAATCTGTTCAACAAATATATTACAACACTTTTTTCGTCTATTTCCGTTCGAACTAGTACTAGTAGTAGTAGTAGCGGAGGGAAGAATGGAGTCTGGCAAGTAGATCTTTCTAGACATTTTTTTACCGATTTCTAAAGGATAAGAAATATGTATGAAAACCAGAAACTGATAAGTTTTGCAACAGCAGTCGGCATTGATAGGAACCATGCCAATTTTCAACTACAATTCGTGGAGAGAACTGCAGAAAACTTTCACAAGGATAACCAGTTACTTTCGTTCATGTAAAAAACGCTGAGCAGAGTGCCTTAAACAACTGTACCACTTACGGACTGGATCCGTTCGAACTACTTTAATAGACTAACTACTTTAATTAGTTGTTCCTGTTCCTGTGACATGTTGTACAATGGTGTACAGAATAATAATAAAGTTATTTCAAACCATTAATTTGTTTGTGAAAATTAATAATAGAACCTATCACTTTACTTTACTCTCTACATATACCAAATAATAATATTCTCTACAAGACCATTAAAATAATTGTTTTACTACTACAGGGGTTTTGGTTATTGTATTGTGTATATTTCATTGGGTAATCATTTTGAAATCATTAAATGAGTATTTACCAGAACTATATGCTTTAATGAGAGTCAATCAACTTGATGAGCTTTATTTAAATTAAGTTTACTAAACAAACTAAAATGGGGGTAAAACTTTAAGATGTCCAACACAAAACAATATTATCACAATTCGAAAAATGAACTACTAATCTTCATGGTTCAGATAGTAAACGGTTTGGCATTCTGGGTATTAATATATGCTTTTAATATTCACAAAACTTCATGAAAATGAGTTTAATTTTTTCGAAATTTAAAAAACTAAACTTAGAATTATTAAATAAAATAAATACTGGAGGTTTTTTTAATCATATTTTTATTTTGACTGTATAAAATAATTTTTTTTAAATGTTTTGTATAATGCTTTGACGTTAAAATTTATTTGTATAACTTTTATTATGTTGTTTTACCTGTTTAAAAAATAGTTTTTACAATTTTAGTTTAACTTCAGGTAACTCTTTATGGAATTTTTATTTTTTAGGTTAAACCCCGGACTTCTTTGTTTTCATTCATACAATGTTTTATTATGTAATTTATGTAAGGACCTTACTAAATATGTTTAACTTTTTTGTTAAAACTGTACATTTTTTGTCATTATAATATATTTTCAGAAGAACCAACAGTGATTGCGAAACTATAGTGACAATTAAAATATTATAACGAAAATCTCAAATGTTCGTTTTAATTAATAACGATAATGGATTTTCGTTAAGTATCGACCCATTCAATACACATACAATTTAAAAATTAGAAATGTGCTTAAATATCCTGTATATATATTTGCTACAGAATATTAATTGTTCAAATATCCTGTATATATTGAGTTCATTATAAGTTTTTCAAGTGTTTTACTGTTTATACACGAACAGACGTATAAAAATATGACTGGCACATACACCAAGGTATTCTATACAATATGCATATGGCTTAAACAAATGCTTCTGTAATTCACTGTAATTCCGGTGTTTAAGTTTATGTTGACATTGGGGTTAAAACTGTTAAATTTATGATAAGATTCACAAATAAGTTTTTTAAAAGAAACATTTTTATATTTCTAGGCATTATACAGTCGGCAGTAAACTTATAATACTGTAAACTTATTAAAACTGTAATATATATATATATAATAAATTGAATAATCTGCATAAAATTTAAACACAGGGTATTTGAACATACTTCAAATTTTGTATTAAATGGGTCGATACTTACCTAAAATCCATTATAACTATTAAATGAAACAGATATTTTTGTTATAATATTTTTATTTTATAATAGTTTCGCAATCACTACTTGATAGTAGTATATAATATATTATGTAGTAGTATTATTATAGAAAGTATATAATAATGATAAAGAAATATCGTCGTTTTATACACATTATCGAGTATTCAAATATAAACACACGGTATATTGGATGAATACAAAAAAAAATCACAAAGCAACCACTAACAGCAAATTTTAAATAATTACATGAAAAAACAATCCATTAAAAAAATAATATCCAATTACAGAAAATAATAATAATAATAATACTTTTTAAATTGATATTCATAAATTTGTTTTGAAAAAAAAAAAGATGTCTATTATTATCGAGAAAAAAAATTTATGTTTATGAAATTTTTATTAAAAGTTAATCTGTTCAAATACAAATTGAGTATTTATTTTTTGTTTCAATAACACACACGAAATAATTGAAAACAATAGCTAAAAAATTTGTTATGGTTGTGTTTTTATCAATATGTTTGTATGTACGTATGCATGTATATATGTATCTGATAACCAAACCATATACATATATATATATATATATATATATATATATATATATATATATATATATATATATATTTGTATATACATATACATATACATACACATATATATATATATATATATATATATATATACACGGATGTTATTCTTTCATTATGAAAAACATTTTTTTTGTATCAAATTTTATTTGGTTCAATGGGTACATATCATATTGATATTATAAAACCACACATATAGAAGATTTATTTTGTGTACGAAGACTTGTGTACGAGTAAAAGCGCAACCTAAAGTCCTAAAGCATAGTTATAGAACCTCAATCATTTACAATTAAAGATTGAAAGTTAAAATTCTAAATATTTCTGTTCACATTAGAGTTTGAGAAAAATGATCAGTAATGAATTGTGCCGAACTTGATTTTCTACAACTTTATTCCTTATACATTTTTCGTATTTTCTAATATTAAGAGAGATATTTAATATTTTGTGTTTGATACAAATACATGAAATATATTTTATTGTAAAAAATTTTGATTGTCGTTTCCATAGTAATTATAAACTATAATCGTTATTTTGGCTATTAATAAATTTAATTTTTGCCAAAACTAAAATCATATCAGATTTATATTTCATTTTGATCATACTAAAATTATGACCGCTAGAGAGTGATTTATGAATTCTAAGGAAATTCGCTAAGTTGACGCAGCTCCTGCGTAACGAATTATTTATTTATTTTTTTTTTTATACGGTTTTTTATAACATAAGTTTTATATATACAGTAACATGTAAGGAATTATTCAAATAAAGCTTATTATTATGTTTTTTCTCAAATATTTATAATCACCTTTGTGTCTACAAGCATAAACTGTTTCAATATAAAAAAAAGTATAGCAGTGCGGTAACAGTATGGTACATATATTATGATTATTGAATATATCACAATTGGGTGAATTTATAGGCCGAGATTAAAAAAATAAAAATAATATGGAGAAAAAAAGAGCAAAAGAGATATATGGAATTTAGAGCGTAAACTAATAAATTCTACAAAGAAATTTGTTTCAGTTTTTTTTTACTTTGTGATGAATAGCAATTCATTTGTAGGAAACTTTTTAAACATACTTGACGAAAATCAAAATGAATGGTTTAGTTTAGGAATGTATATCTAATTTTGTAAAAAAAGTTTTATTATTCTAACATATTCGAAATACCACATTTTCTACTTATTCGTAACATTTACGTATTAAGGACGTTCCAGCACTGTGTTATATAATCAGGACAAAAAACCGGTTTGATTTTATTATAGCACAAATACATAAAAACACAGAAACAACACATAGACAAATATACTGTTCACATATACAAAATAATGTTATTTTGAAGAAAAAAAGTAAATTTAAACTTTTATATTTCGAAAACAAAACAGTAACACACGATTTTTTAAAAATATTTATACAATAAATATTTAGCTTTACTCTCGTAGTTTTTATTTTAATTCTGTCGAATATTTTTTCTAATACAACAGATAGTAGTTGGGCGGGTATAAAGTTTTACAAAATTTAAATGAGAGAGAATGAGAGAGAATGATAACTTTGATATTAATTAACTCGCGTTCTAAACGTTCAAAAATTCTGAAAATTCGGGATTTATTAGAAAACGTTATTTTTAGTCTATGAACAAAAAATGAGCAAAATCTGTCGAAAAGTGGTGGTATGCTGGAACATCCTTAACAGATATGAGAAGAAATATTGTTCAATCTCATACGCGGTAGTAAAGATTTTCGTTGGGAGGATGCATAGACCGACTTTGTTCATTCAGAAATTAGTATTGATAGAGTGGTGAGCAGATAAAAGACTTCTAAAAAAAAATCAAGTAATTGATTATGGTATGAAATATTTATAAAAAGGCGGGTGACAAAGCAGATGAACACACCATTCGGAGCATTCAATAAGAAAATGTCTTTAATACATAAACAAAAGATTTATTTAAAGATTTTCCCTATTTTGCACCGTTTAAAAGTTATTTCGCGAGTACATGGGGCAAAAAAATAATTAAGTCACCTCACAAGACCTGGCTCCTAATGAAGTCCAGTTATGAAAAGTTGTTTTTGAAATTGTTGAATTATTTCGAAATATCGAACATATAAGCAGAAATATTAACAGACAAAAATGCGTTTTCGGTTAGACAGCAAATTCGTGTATATCAGTGATGTATCAATGAGACACTCTGTTTATAATATTGATTATGGATATTACAGCATGAAACCACTTTTCGACAGATTTTGCTCATTTTGTTTTCACATTCTAAAAATAACATTTTCTAATAAATCCCGAAGATTCAGAAATTTTGACCCTTTAGAACGCGAGATAATTAATAGCAATGTAATCATTCTCACTCTCTCTCATTAGAAGAATGTAAAACTTCACGCCCGCCCAACTATTATCTATTGTATTAAAATAATACTCGATAGAATTTAAAAAAAAAAAATTTCGTTACGCAGGAGCTGCTTCAACTTAGCGAATTTCCTTAAAATACATAAATCACTATCTAGCGGTCACAATTTTAGTCTGATCAAAATGAACTGTCGTATATGAATTTAGTATTTGCAAGGCCAATTTTATGAACAAATGTCATACGTGAAGGGGAAATGGGGGCATAAAGAAAGAAGAAAACACAAAATACAAAATATCTCTTTTAATATTAGAACAATCAAAAACTGCGTAAAGAATAAAGTTGTAGAAAATCATGTTTGCTACAATTCATCACCTTATCATTTTTGCTCAAACTCTAATGTGTACAGAGATAGTGAGGAATTTAGTTTTCAATCTTAAACCGTCAATATTTCTGTAAATATTAGTGTAACAGAAAAAATGATAAGAAGCAAAACTCCAGTAAAAATTAATACCTTAAACTTTACTTCTTATAAATTTTTCGATTTTTCGAATATTAAGGGAGATATGTCAAATTTTGTGTTTCCCCCTCCCTATAAACCCCCCTTTCCCCTCGTCCGATTTTACCCATTAACAAACTTGACCTTTTGAATTCCAAAAGCGCCTCAAATACCAAATACCATTCCGATAAAATGAAAACTGTGACCGCTAGAGTGATTACACATATATATATATATATATATATATATATATATATATATATATATGTATATATATATATATATAAATATATATATATATATATATAAATATATATATATATATATATATATATATATATATATATATATATATATATATATATATATATATATATATTTATATATATATATGTCCATAGATATATATATATAAATTTTACAGATGGTGATTTTTGACATGTACTAGGTAGAATCGATACGGGACTTCGGTACGGGACCAATAGCTCTCTATTTCCTTTCAGGAAATTCGCTAAAAACTACGGGAAAAAATTTTTATGTTAAATCGCGTATTACCGTTTTGTTTTTAAAATATAAAAGTTTAAAATTATTCAATTACATTAACTTGTATATATGAATAGTGAATATTTCTATGTGTAGCGTATGTATGTTTATGTATTTGTATTTTATAAATACGTATTTCGACTACAATGTAGTCATCATCAGTATGATTTAGCTAATCGTAACTATCTCTGAGATATGGATTCAGCGATATGTTGCTTGTTGCTAATTTCGTGCGTGACTCACCCACCAAGCGTGTCTCACCATCTGACTAATATTAGGAGAGATATTTGATATTTTGTGTTTTCTTCTTTCTTTATGCCCTCCTTTCTCCTTGACGTATGCCAATTATTAAAAAAATTGGCCTTGCAAATACTAAAATCATATCAGATACGACATTTCATTTTGATCAGACTAAAATTGTGACCGCTAGAGATTGATTTATGTATTCTAAGGAAATTCGCTAAGTTGAAGCAGCTTCTGGGTAACGTTATTTTTTCCATGTCCTTACATAATTGACCTTGTATACAGTTTTGTTATAATTATAGATATACAGGGTACCAAAATACTAAGAAAGAAATGCAATTTATTAATTTCCAAAAAAAATTTTTTTTTTTTAGATATTTGTCGTCATAAAAAATTACAAAATTAAATTTTCCATGAAAAATGATATTTATCGAATCAAATCAGAATGTATAATATTTGATATGAATAATTGATTTTAGGCATATAAGCATCATCATCGTCATCATACTATATATAGAGTCATTCGTATTGCAATAAGTACCGGATAAAATATTATATTGAAATACCTTCAACATTATTGATAGTACATTTGAAAATATGTATGGACTATTATATGAATGTTAAACATTATTTTGTGTACACTTCATTGGCGGTACCTACGTGTTAATTATTGTTCTTTTTTTTGGTTTGAATTCACTTTAAATTTATAAGGATAAAATATTAAATTTATATTCTGTACGATTTGAACTTTCAAACAAAAATTAATGAATAAATTTTATGATTCATTACTATTTTATTTAAACAAAAATTATCTGCGAAATATATTTAAATCGTAATTAAAATTAAGTAAAGAGTTCATTATCAGTGTATGGTCTATTTATTTTACTTTTTACATGCATATACTTCTGTAATCTACTGTATATACAGAGTTTTGGTCAAAGATCCGGCATTAGAAAAAAACCTTCCCACATCTGTTAATTGATTGAAATATTATTGAAAACGCTTATTGCAATATAAGCAATTTGGCAATGTAATGTCTGCCAGGATAGTTCTGCTGCAATTAACATTAATTGATTAATTTTAAAAAAAATACCTTGTAGAGAGAAAGAGACTATAGCATTATTCCACGTAACAAACAAGGAAAGTATATGATTCATGCGTATGTTGAGTGTACTCCATTTATCTTGAACTCTGCATTCTCTATACAATACCACTATTAATATAAATACACTTATAAATGGAGTATACTCTACATACGCATGAATCATATACTTTCCTTGTTTGTTACGTGGAGTAATGCAACAGTCTCTCTCTCTCTCTACAAGGTTTTTTTTTAAATTCTATTATTTAAAAATTTTCTTATACAGGCTGCAATTGATTTTAATGGATTTTAAGATGGCAGCCAGTTATCCATAACTGTAAGTATTGTAATTATTCTAAACTTTTAATTTAGCTAAATATTTTTCAGTTAGCATACGAGGGAAGTAAGTTAAGTTTACTTTAAGTTTGAACACCTGTCTGCAGGTAACCGTAGCAGTAATAAGCAGCGCTGCCTGCTATTACAAGATTTGTCGTATCGTATACTATGTTATTTAACAAGCCAAATTCTATTAACACGTGAAGGATTTAATTTTTAAAAAAAATTTTTAATTAAATAATTAATGTTAATTGCAGCAGAACTACCCTGGTAGACATTACCAAATGAAATGACTTTAGACCATTTCTGTGGCAATTAGGAAAAACTCTTCATTTTATAATAAGTTCCAAACAAAAGTGGCTTCTTTTTAAAAAAAAAAAACTTTTCTCAATTCAAACCTTGTATCTCTAACGGTTATAAAGGTGGATATTTCCTCACCTAATAGAATGGGGGAGGAGGATTGCAGTTAATTTTCACCGCTAGAATACAAACAAAAAACAACTATCTTAGTTCGTTTTTACGAACAGAAACATGGAGGGGCAGACAGATAGACAGACAGATGGATCAGTGAAAATTGAATAATTATAATGTTTTATAAACATCTGTACTCAACATTTTTTAAAGGATCCTTATTCCAAAGATGTAGATTAACTATTTATTGCTTTTATAAAATACAAGTGAAAATAACAACTAACTGAGTTAACTGCTTAAATACCCGGTATATACTGAATTTATAAAAAGAAGTTTCTCAGAATAATTGTTTATTTTTAAAAAAGGACTTTTAAACTTTTGTTCTATCGAGTTACCGTGATGACGGACGGGCAGGTAGACTGACACATTTGCGAAAATGGACTAATACTAATATTAAAATGCCGGGTATAACAACTTAATTATATACAGCCCGTATTTTAAAATACACCCAATTTGGAAATAATGTATAGTATATCTATCGCTGCCTATATATAGTCCATCTATCGCTGCCTAAACAGTGACTATGATATGGTGTCTTTGTTACATATACATGTAGACACACTCACACGACGGATGACGGACAATAACGACGATGTATACATACACGAGTAAGATGCAACTATATATAAATATTATATAGTAGAGAGTGGTAAGTATAATAGTTATATGTTATACCATACTGATTTTACATCGGATCTGACAGCGATAGATAGAGCAAATTCAATATTAGTTGATCTTTGGCGCAGGAAATGGCGGAAAACTGAAAATGTGTGGGGGGTTTTATTTAATGTCCAATAATAATTAATGCATCCTTAAACCAATAATAAATCTGTAAAATAAATTTTTTTATGAAAAAGAACGGTCTAAATTTTATTGCATTTTTTAAAAAGAATATTTATGATTCGTTTTACAAATTATATTTAAAAAAGAAATTGTACAAAAAGAAAGGCATATTGATACATATGTAATATTATTTATTATCTTTGTTATTTAAAAAATATTTCCAACATCATAAAAATACACAATCCTACGACAATCCAGTGACCAAAAAACGTATTGTTAGTTAATTTTTTAATTTTAATTTTAAGGGTTTAATGATCGATCTAGCTAATTTAATTTTTAATAAATTTTGGTAAATATTTTTTATTGTGGGTCTGAAAGGGGTAAATTTTAACAATATGCATAATACAGCCCATAGAAATGTTCGTATTAATATGACTAACTAAGAACTAAGCCTAAACTAGTCTTCATCGAAAAAGTCACTTTCATCACTGTCACTATCGAAATTTATAATGAACATCCTGGTGATGTCCTCCGTTATAAATTCCTCGTCGATGTATTTTTGTTCTGTTCTTTTTATGTTTTCACACACTTTCACCCAGTCCTCGGTTGTAACTGAGCTAAATTTTTCCCGGCAGTGCACATCCACGGCGTCCAATTTGAAGGCGTTAGGAATATTTCGGGGTCTTAAAAAGGAATTGAACATATCCAGTAATAAAACAAATTTGGGTTTTACCATTTCTTGTGTAAAATATGTGTACAATAAACACATTGTTTTTATAATACAAAGAAAGGGGTTTATATTAGTTAGTAGATATAATTATGAATCAAAAGAACTATTAATATCACTATATTTAATCTTTAATGTAGTAAAGTATATAAAATATTTAACAATTAAACCAATAAGTGTTTTTATTTCAAAACAGTAATAATTACCAAACATCCTGGAAATTCCAATAATAGTTTATTACAATTTTCACTATTATCTTGGCTTGGGTCCTTGGTTTCACTATTACCTGGAATTGGATTATTGAATTTTCACAGGATGATTCGCCGTATTCGTGATTAACTGTAGATATAGTTTCCTCATTATCAGAAGTGCTTTCATCATTATGATAGGTACTGTACTATATGGCATTATTGTTGGTATTATAGTAAAATAATAGAAATCAAACTTCACTACACTTTAGAGATACTCACTCACAAATACAATGTGATAATCGATCATTTGCTTCAATTAAAATTTTAAGATTACCTATTATATGGATAAGAAGCGAATAACATACAGTTTATAGGCAAATCCAACACAAAATACTTTCTTATACTATAATATTAAAAATACCAAACATACTTGTTTGAGAGCCACTGTTTGTAATAAAACTATATAGTATATGTTATGAATGGGAGAAACTTCATAATTTTTGATAGGGAAGGCTTACGATTATATTGCTCCTGACCTTACCTTAAAACATATATAGACTGGTCTGCGCAGTAAAAGGCGAATTTTGACGGTCCAAGACAGAAAAAACTCTACACTATACATTTTTTATATGTATATATGTATTGTGAAGAAATCCCAATACTAGCCATTGTTGATCTTTGTTATTTTGATTGCTCTAATATACTTAAGAACTTTCAGCTCGTTATTTCTAAATTTCAATATTTCTATCCGTTTCAAAATTGAGTCTATCCTATTCTAATGTAATATGAGATTAAATATATATATACAGAGGAATAAAAACAATGAAGTGAGAAGTCGACATCAGACGCCTATGGATATTTTGTACAATAGTTTTATACATTTCATTCCATATCCTCCTATTCAAACACAACAGATATGGTTTTATAAAATAATATATTATTGTATGCACGTAACCGGATAACCGGTCCAAATCGACTCGATCGTTCTATTTCATATAATTTTGCCAAACATTATTATTATTATTATTAATTATTATATATCAAGAATTATTTAATTTATATTATAAATTCTATTAAACTATCAAATATTTTGTAGAATCATTGTTCCGACTAAAATTTTCGGCTCCTATTGTTTAGTGCAAACTATTTTTACACCCTAATCACATTTCATAATAAAAACAAATTGGTTATAAAAAATTATTAAAGAAAATTTTGTCTCATCTCGTCACGTTTTTACAGTTAAAATTTTCTTGAAAATATACAATATAAAATCTTATTTCTATTCATATAAAATAAAGAGCATATTTATCTAATATTTTTAATTTAAAAAAAATGCAGCTTAATTTATTTATTTTAATGTTAATTGAATCAATAAAGAGCTCTAGACAAAATTAAATCATTATCACCGAAAATGATTTGCTGTATTATGATACATTTTTAGAAATTTTTACAGTACATTTTTACAGATTAAAATATCGTCTATGGTCTGTCTCTGGGATATTTATCGAAAATCAGGATGCTTGTTTTCGTCTCGTCTCTCGCTGACTTATTCTCGTTTCGCCTCGTTTTTCGCGGCATTACTACTTATGTTTATGGATGATTCTCTTCTGACTGTGTGATGATTCCTTTCTGTTTTTCATGTGTTTTATTTTTAATTTTACCTAAATTTTATTACATTACATTATTATATTAATTCGTTATTAATATCATAAACATGATAGTGTTCTACAAGTAGTTAGATATAATTTCGAAATTTGCCTTATAATCAACATGACCTACGAAAAAATACTCTAAATACTCAATACCATGGCATGCCCGACTCTCAATTTCCTGTTTAACCAGTTTATTTACCATAAAAACTTGCTTTCCAGTAAAAACTCTACTTTCAGCAATTATTAGTTACAATATCGAATCGTTTAATTATAACGAGTATGTCCAAATATTCATTGTTTAATAAAATAATAATCAATATACTTTGATCATGAACTTGATCGTTTAACTGCTAAATTTGTGGTTTTTCATTTGAAATTCCACTTTCAAAATATAATTCTATAGTTTTATAACAAAAGTTGAAAAATTTCTCTTAAAAAGAAACATTTTTTCTCTTTACATTTTGCCCAAACATGGTCCCATTTTCCCCATTCGTGACCTAACTTTTTAGCTCGAGACCACACACACAAAATTTCAGCTAGTTATCTCTTTCGTTTTAGTTATCGTGTCCACAAGCGGACCTGCAGAAAGGGCCGAATTAGGCCATGTTATGAACATCCATTCCAAACATTTATGTCTGCGATCAATATTTTCAAGCGTTTCAAAGCCGGGACTAAACCTTATACCCTTGTATATTTACATATTATGTCGGGTATAAAAATATGACTACCATATTCTTACGAAATCTAGAAGCTTTATAAATTTCTGATCGTTTTTTTGCTAGTATTTCTGATCTTCTAATATTTCCATCAGTAACAAACTTTTTTTTTAAGTATATCTTTTTTAAACACTTTTATATCTTCTATTACCTTTAAAAGCTACGCAAAACTAATTCAAATAAGAACTCAATTAAATATTTGATTGAAAATTTATAGATGAATTCAATAGATTTTATATAGGTGTATACTTAAAAATCAACTCATAACTAAATGAATATGATCAATATTATAAATGTTTCCCGCCTGAATAATTCGCTTAGTGGACCGGGAAAAACCAATTAAGGAGATTAATAGCAGATACACTAACTAAATATATATAGTACGAGAACATATTCTGTACCATCACAACATATCTGATGTAACACACAATATACCGACGTACACATGTCTTTGTTTAAATACACTTTTTATCTCTGTTTAACATATTATGTTATTTTTAGGAGTATTCATAATACAAATCATAGACTTTTATAATGTGATTTTTGTTTTGTTTTAAATACAATGAGCGACAATAACCGTAAGACAACAATAAAAATTTTTACAGAAATGTAGCACATACCAGAAAAAGTCTTTTAATTAAAAGTCCGAAGCGATAAACTAATAACTGAATAACAACTGAAATGCAGAACTATGACGTTTAAATCGTTCTGTCTAACAACTATCTCTTTCATACTTCACTGACCTTGAAAATTAAAAGTATAATTTTAACCAATCACAACCAACCAACTAACATCTTTTTAATATAACAGTGACCTTGAACACAAGTTTCAGATTTCAAATGTCTAAATATTATTTATAAATATGAATAAACACTGAAAGGAATTTGAAATAAGCTTTTAGTTTTAATCATCTAATTTTTTTTGCCGATCAGTGTGTTATTTTTGACTGGAGTATTTATTGCTTTTATATATTTACTAAAACTTTATCAATTTCACGGATAAATCGAACTGTTCATTGGTAAGTTCGTGCCAATGTTACTTGTATTACAAATTTTTTACATTATACTATTTATTGATTAATGAATGAATTTAATTTATCTGAACAATAATTTCTGCTATCGTTGTAAATGTTTCAATGTCATCTGTGTGATTTGTTAACTACGCTTGTGAAAATTTAGTGGAGAGCATATTTATGGAAAAAAAATTACTAAACCATATAAATAATTATTTAGATAAATTTTATCTGATGCAGTGGTTTTAACTATTCAGTTTTTTTTACATATCAATTCGGTGAAAATAGATGCAAAATTTAATTTATTATTGAAAATTTTATTGGGCTAATACTCTTACCAGTCCAAAATTAATTTTATTTAAGGAGAAGACTCTTCTAGTGTAATTAGGTTTGTGGTGTTTTTTTGGTAATTACTGATTAATTATTGAATCTTGTAAATTATATGGAAATTATAACTTGGTGGTAGAATTTTCCCAAATAACGAAAAGGCTGAGTGCTTTGATTTCAAATCCCGTAGAGTTCCTTTTTTTATACAATAATTAAATGTTTATACCTGTGTCTACTAAATTTTGTTTAAAAAGAACAGCAAAAATGATAAGGTAAACAACATAAAACTTTATAAAGAGTAATAAAAAATGCGAATAAAATTTAATGAGAACATTATTGCAAGAAATTTACTGCTCTTCAATATTGTGCGAAATATTTTTAAAACTTTTCAACATATGAACAAAAAGCTGTTTTTTTTTCGTCTTATTCTGCCCCTTATCTGCTTAAATAACCTAAACAAAGATTGAAAGTCGATTTTTGGTGGTAAGTTCACGGGGGAAGTGAAACTCCTTTAGTTTCAATATTTATATTGCCCTTTTCTTTTTCGTACTAAAAGCTTGTCTCTATATTGTGTCATTTCCCCTTTATTGTAACAAAAAATTTTTAAACAGATACGTCGCTAATCCAAGTTTTCAATATCGAAAATTAATATCGTAGGAAAAGTAAATATTCTTTAAATTTTTACAAAACTAAAAATTATTTGTGTGAAATGAAAACTTAATTTAAATAAAATTGTACTGAAAATAAAATTTTATATTTACATTAAATATAAAAATTGCATAGACAAATCGGTGAGAAAAAACCAATTCAAAATAAAAAGACAAAAAAAAAATTTGATATCCATTTATGTAAAACGAAAAATATTTATAAGCATTTGATATTTTCATATTATATTATATAAGTATAAAAATTGTGAAGCATTATTTTATATAGATGTGTAGAGAAGATATCTGTATTGATTAGCTCAAGTAATAACTGACATGCCTGTTAACTGAACAACCACACACGCTAACCTGAAAATATAAGACGTTACGTTATAGATATCGTAGAAAATGTTATCAACTTTGTCTCGTCTTATACGGTTAAAAGACATTCCGTTGTTATATACAATCGTATAAAATATAGTCACCTAATATACAGAGTCTTCATTTATAAATTTCATTTATTTTTATAAGACAATCAACAAACAAGATTCTATTCACAATAAATCTCAATCTCATAATTCAATTTCCTATTTAAAAAAAAAAAACAAGAAATTTTAGTTACCGTTTGATAAAAAGTAGTTGACATGTATTATAAAATTTCTCTCGGTTGGCAAAACTCGGCCTAATTCGAATGCAAACTGTTCCACTTGACGATTAATCCACTAGACCAATTAATTATTCAATAAACATTTCGCAAGGAGCATCTAACTGGGCCTGTCGCACTACCGTGCTCTAGATATAAGTTAGTACTTCAAAAAAAATTCCCTTTTGTAGATCTCTTCTAAATCCCTTTTGAAGGTCTGGTAGAAAAAGCACATAAAAATATCAATTCAACCACAATACACCCACAATAATATCGCTATTTCTATCTCTTTTTCATATACAAGATACATTTAGTACGACATTTAACTATGTTCTATATACAGGGCATTTCTTTAAAACCAATTAGCAAATCAACATAGACAACCATAAGAGTCTCTATTAAAAAAATATCTCTTTAAAAATACTGTATGTAGTAAAGCTTCAAAGAGCTATCGAGAATGTTGATAGCAATACCTTAAAGGACTCATGAGTGAATTATTCAAGTTAGAAAAAACTTAAGTTTAAAAAGTTGAAAAAAGTTAAAGTTGAAAAAACTAAACTAGACGCCAGTAGCATCTATACGGAATATTTCCGTATTAGTGCATAGTTGCACAAGTTTAAAATCTCAAGAGATGACATGTGCAACTCTTGTCATTAAGCGGAGTAGACATTGATGCTCGTTGTTAGTATTTGAAAGGTCAAGTTCGTTTAAGGGTACAATCGGACAAGGGGAAGAGAGTTTAGAGAGAGGGGGAAAACAAAATTTGTCATATCTCTCTTAATATTGAAAAAATCTAAAAATTATTCAGCTGTAAAGTTGTTGAAACTTCGTTTTACTATAATTTTGTTTCTATCATTTTTTTCTGTTACACTTATATTTACAGAAATATTTACAATTTTAGAGTTTAGAGAAAAATGATTAGGTAATTGTTGCAAACATGATTGTCTATAACTTCACTCGTTCTACACTTTCCGTTTGTTCTAATAGAGATATATTATTTTTTGTGTTTTATTCATTTTCTAATGCGCCCTTTCCCCTTGACCTATGCCAGTTATTAATGAAATGAAGCCTTGCCAATACCAAAATCATATGAGATACGACATTTCATCAGACTAAAATTGTGACCGCTAGACAGTGATTTATGTATTCTAAGTAAATTCACTAAGTTGACGCAAATCTGAATGGATAAACGCCAGATTACAAAAACAATTAAAATATAAAATCATTCTGTATATCTACCGCTTTTAAAATTACTCATCACAAATATATATGATCCACTCATATTGTATATCCTTGATGCACACTTCAAATAATCTGATCTCAACCTAATATAATCCTAATTTATATGAATCACTCTGTATACACGATACTTAAAGTATATGGAGTATATAGTATATTCCACCTCTGTATAATATGGGATATATGAAAAATAAAATAAAAAAACAAGAAGCGCATACATAGAAAACAAGCACTCCAATTTAATTTCATCTGAGTGGTTGGTTGGGGTATGTACCGACAGTTGTGTGGTGGAAACGAACGTAACGAAACTCTTTTTACTTTGTTACATTATTATTATTATTATTATTTGTTTCCATTTTTATTATATTTTATTGCATATTCAATAATAAATGTTTAATTTTCGTTTCAGAGTTATTAATTTTTTATATTCATTTTTCTTGAAAGAAATTTTTGATAGTAATTTGATTCAATGTCATTTTTTTTTTAAATTCCATGTTGGTTTGCACACTCACGTACAAATAATTTCAAAAACGATTTACTGGTTAAAAGTTTGTATTCATGTCATCTATATATAGCGTTTATTTTGTAGCATTTTATATATGGTCTACGATCCGGCATTAGAAAAACCTTCCCTCATCTGTTAATTGATTGAAATATTATTGAAAACGCTTATAGCAATATAAAAAATTTGGCAATGTAATGTCTGCCAGGGTAGTTCTGCTGCAATTAACATTAATTAATTAATTAAAAAATTTTTTTTTTATATCCTTCACGTGTTAATAGAATTTGGCTTGTTAAATAACATAGTATACGATACGACAAATCTTGTAATAGCAGGCAGCGCTGCTTATTACTGCTACGATTACCTGCAGCCAGGTGTTCACATGTAAGTAAACTTAGCTTACTTCCCTCAGATGTTAATTGAAAAATATTTAGCTAAATTAAAAGTTTAGAATAATTAGAATACATTCATAACTGGCAGCCATCTTAAAATCCATTAAAATCAATTGCAGCCTGTATAATTTAAATAATAGAATTAAATAAAAAAATACCTTGTAGAGAGAGAGAGAGACTATCGCATTATTCCACATAACAAACAAGGAAAGTATATGATTCATGCGTATGCAGAATTTACTCCATTTATAAGTGTATTTATACTAATAGTGGTATTGTATAGAGAATGCAGAGTTCAAGATAAATGGAGTACACTCTACATACGCATGAATCATTTACTTTCCTTGTTTGTTACGTGGAATAATGCAATAGTCTCTCTCTCTCTCTACAAGGTATTTTTTTTTATTAATTAATTAATGTTAATTGCAGCAGAACTACCCTGGCAGACATTACATTGCCAAATTGTTTATATTGCAATAAGCGTTTTCAATAATATTTCAATCAATTAACAGATATATTTTCAAAATGATCACGGTGTTTAAAGTCTATCCACTCGTTGATCACTTGTTTGCATGCCGTTTTTGGCATTCCTTAAGTAGGTTCTGGACCTATAAAAGAAAATCCGACTCCTTTCTTTACTAGGGTATTTGATTTTTTGCTTCTTTCGAAATCACTGTGACCTGGTATCCAGATCAATTTAATCTTGTCCCATTTTGCCAGCTCCAGTCATCCCTCTACGCAATCCCTGACTATCAGTCAGGTGATTTCGGTTGCAGACAAGTCTTTTAAAGCAACTTGACTTTTCGAGAGAATGTGTTCTGGTTTATGTAAACCCTTCGTAGGATCCACCGAACACCAGCCAGTGTGTCAGTACCGTGTGACACGTTTGTTTTAGCAGTTTTTGTAATATTAATATCCATTTTCCAATAAGAATTCTGATACCAGCAGCTAAACTAATATCTACTTTGTCGATTAGTCGAATTATTATTGAAAAATATACATTGATTCATTAATGAAATGTGCGCAAGGATTCCGTTTGTTTTTTAAATTTGAAGAAGCTTTAAATTAGCGTGGAGGCGTTTGAAGGAACACTATGGACATACTGTTTACAGCTATTAAATTATTTTATTTACTTTGTTTGTAAATAAATAAGTCACAGTGACATATGTAAGAATTGGTTTTTAATAAAGTTTAAAAATTTGAGTGGATTATGCAAAAATAAAATATATATCATAGTATATATATTGTTATAATTTATTAATCATTTAACTTACTTTTAGCTGCAATCAATTGACGGACTCTTAAGGAAGGAATAATGTTCAAAGGCATGTGTTGATGATCTCAATATAACCATAGTTTTCAGTCGAACCTTATCATTTTACACTTATTAACCACATATAAATAATGACAGAGACAGGTATAGATAATATGTATACACTTGTTAACAAAATAATAATAATAATCATTAAAAAATGTTTGAAATATTATGTTCAAAGAAAATTATAACAAAGAGGGTTTTCAATTCCATACACTAACACACACACACAGTAAGGATTCTTTGAAATATTACAGTTTTCGTTTTTTTTTAATGTATATATTTTTTGTAAACAAATACATTTAAAAACATACCTAAGCTAAACAAACCGTTGAGCTAACTGATACATATAGAAAAGTTTGTTCGCAAACTTTCTTTATGTACTTTCTTTTATATACAGTCTAATATTTTTATAGAATGCTTCAAGAATTTTATATTTCGTATTAAACGTTTTGTTGTTGACGCTGTTTATATATTTTTTTAAAGTAATTGAAAAAATATTAATTATTTTATTAACTTTCCGTTTAGAATAAAAGTAAGGAAGGACAAAAACAAGGGCAAAAGTAGTATAAATTCTTCCTAATCGAAAGGTATTAACCAAATAAAGTCAGACATAACAAATACAAAATAAGATATCTGGAAAGAGTTTCTTTGTATAAAAATTCGTTTCGCAGGAGCTTCGCAAACCTAGCGAATTTGCTCAGAATAATAGATCTACAGAAAAACATATAAGCATCTGATATTATTTTGATGTTTCCAAGGCTAAGAGTGTTAATGAAAAGAATGAATCAAGGATAAGGGGCGTTTAGAGAAAGAAGAAAACACAAAATATGGAATAACATTAGAAATTTCTACTAACATTGTGATGCATTTGTAATATCCATTATTATGGGTATTGTTTTTAAAAAGCATATATTTCTATAAATACAGTTACAGAAAATATGTTCTAGTAATGAATTCTGGTTAAATTTAAACTTTACTCCTTACAAATTTTTCCATTTTACTAATATTAAGAGAGAAATTAAAGTTTTTATTATTCCACTCCCTCTCCCTTACCCGATTTTGCCCATTAATGAATTTAGCCTTTTCAATACATAGAGCACAGCAAATACCACATTTGTGATTTTCGATATCTTAGTGATGGTGACTTTTGATATCTACTGTATAGGTAGGTTCGATGAACATTTGAAGAAATTTTTCCGAAATTCCTTAATCGGTACAAAACCAATAGGTACATTATCCATGAAAATTCGCTAAAAAACTTCCGGCGTTTTTCATAAATAACTCGAAATGTATTAAACTGTAGAAAAAAAAATTTATTTATTAAAAATTGTAAAGCATTTTCTACACAAAACTCTATTGGAGTCTTTTCGACCTGTGAATTTATTTGATCAGTAGTTCGTTCGACTTAAGGTAATTCGGTTTCTGATACATTTAAGGTACTTCGCGAGTAAAAAATTAAATAATTATGTTTGTTAAACTAAACATTTACTGCGCTGCGTGTACCTTATGGAAACATATATTTCACAGATAATGAAATTTAATGGTGAACTTAACAATATTACTCAACAAATTGAAACCTTAACGATTAAAATTTAAATTTTTTTATTATAGTTTTATTTAATTACTGATTTGACGGTACTCCTAACCGGGCGGCCTATCTAAAGATGCATCCGTCAAAACTGTAAAAAGTAGAATGATTTTTCAATTTATGATAAATCGAGGTAATATTAAGTAATGTTGTCAATAAATCGTCTAATAAAAAAAATAATTTACAATTTGTAAATAAAATTTCCATCTCGATTCTCCTTTATACTTCTTAAAAATAAAAAATTGATAAGCTTTCAGGCTAAGAATCCTCCAAGAGGTAGAATATTATAGATAGTAGTGTCTCATCAATCGTTGAAGCATGATTTTCATAATTTAATGCGCTTTATTTCAATAATTTATCGAAATTTCGTATGGTAAATCGAGGGTTAAATAAAATAAAATGCAAACTATGTTCCTATTTATACTATTTTAGGTTATATTTGTTGTTATAAGTATAGTAGCGGGGGTACACATATATACTGTCAACAAAGTGGTAAGTAAATTATTTATTGCCGAACTCCAACCACTACCACTACCACCAATATGGACGATTTATTGGTACCATCTCTCCTTGTGTAGGGTAAATGCGTTGGTGCAATACATTATTTATATAAATAGAGACATTGGTCGTTCCATGGAGACTATATAAAGGAGATCAAACTCAAAGGGGAAAATTGGCAAAATATGGCAACGAAATGGTAGAAGTTATATTTACTTTCTATGCCGCTAGGGTCGCTAGTTTTTGATAGTAGCTCATCCGTACCGAAGTGAAATACCGTACGTTTAGTTTACATCTTCGCATAGCAGATGTCCCACGAGTATGAGAGAGTACATATGTATACATTAAGCAATGTGTTTGAAAAGGAGGTCTTAATGTATACGTATGTACTCTCTCATACGTGTGGGGGATCTGCTATGCGAAGATGTAAACTAAACGTACGGTATAGTATAATAAATAGAAATGAAGTAACTAGTTTTATTTCGAAGTGATTATTTTGAAGTATGAAATTTGTTTAAAAAAATTTATTAAATAAAAAACTGTTTAAAAAACATTTAAAATGGGAAGAGTATTTGCAGTAGACAATTGTAAAAGTGGTAGTGCTTGTGACAATAAGCAACGGGATCACTTGGGTTTAAAAAACCAGGACTTTTTAAAGTACCAAAAGCGAGTATAAATATTCCGAAATTAATTAAATTGTATGACATTATATTAAATATTAATTTTCAGCATTATTATTAATAAATAAAAGTTTAATTTAATATCTGATTCAATAATTTATTTTCATTTTTACAATTCCAAACATTATAGTTTTTTTTTATTTTTATGTAATTATTTTGCGAATTTTAACTATCACTTCAACTTCAATTAATTTCTTATTGAAAAATTGAAATTACTTATCATTTATTTTTTTAAATATTTTATTGGAAAAATACTTTGGCTGGAAATAATTTTTATAATACTATAAATGCGTAATGTTTTTCAATTAAAACTCGCTCCTTGAACTCTCTGTTCTGTGTCCGGTGCCGAAGGAACACTACTGACATCTTATTATTGTCAATTATTTGTTTACATGGAGCTATGTATCCTTGTTTAGTGTCTATGAGTCGTTCGTTGGCAGTATAACGGCGGCCGCCCGCCCTATAACCCAACAAAAGACGTTACGGTCCGATATTTATAATATAGGGTAGGGTAATATTATTATTAGCGTTCCGTAACAAAAAACATATTTAAACATTTTTTCTGGTAATTCTGGAAAATGTGAAATAGTTTAAGTGTCCAATTATAATTTGCAATTCCAATTAATTCCTGCCAAGTAAAAAATGTTTGCCATACAATTTTAAAATAATAAATATCACACTATTAAATACCTCTCACGTTTATTTATTTAAAATTTTAGCCGCGTACAGATCTCAAATCTTTGGTAAAGAATTGAAAGTGCTGACGAATTTCTCTTTGGTTAATTGTTTCGAAGAGATATAATTCTCCTATTCATACTTGTCAGGAAAATTTATTGCCAACAATCGTCGTACCATGAACGTTATATTAAATATTTTCAAAAAATTACACATATTGTACTTTTAATTTAGCACAAGTTCTGAATGTTTCATCTTTGCAAAGGTGTGTAGTAAACTCTGAAAACATAAGCTTGACTCTGTTTTAACCAATTTATATATTTTTTGAGACACTTGTTTGTTCTATTCATTCTGATAACAAAGATATTTTCTCATCGCCATTCTTCATATGTTTATCAGAAAATGTTATTTTTTTTACCTACATAACTTTCATAAATTCATATCACATACCTCGTTTCAGAGTGAAAATATTATTTGCATATTATTAAAATTTCCATGCTGGGAAACTGAAAACCCAGGAAGTGCCATCAAAAAATTTGCGAAGGTACTTATTATTAAATAAGAAAAACATTGGTGTTAACGGATATTTTATAATAGAAGTTAAAGGCGATGTTTTATATTCAATATCCATCCATAATCGTTTGGGAACGTGCATACATCAACCTTTTACGGTGACATAAAAAATATATGTGCCATCGTAAATAAAATTTATATATACCGGTAGAGTCTAAAATATCGTGTGCACCGAGGACCTCACAGCTATCAATATCAGGTTTTCTTATGCCCGATTAGTATCTGCAGACGTTTTTCCCAAACCTTTTAATTCCATATGACATCGAAAGTGGCAGAGTTTAAACATTTTCCAAATTACTGTTAGATACGAGACAGAGATTTCGTTATTCTTTTTGGAATGGGTCTTAAAGCCACTTATCCTTGATGTACCCTGAAATCTCTTTATTTGAGAAAAAACTCTTTATTTGAGAACTCTGTATTCAGATCCCTAGTAATTCAAACATAATCTTTATTTTACCAACTGGTACCCGGATTTCTTAATTTTTCTCCTGACTTCGCCCTCATATTGATTGAATACGACTATACACCGTGTTGTGTAGCCCATTATTCTCTGGGTAGAGTCAGCAACGAAGTGATGTAAGAAATTTATATGGATGCACTACTCTGTTCTTAAATCATAGTCCATGAATTTCTTACTTTTATCTCCTCTATAGACTTTTTCTTACATTTTTTACATAGGGTCACTATCAAGACGCTGTTTCTAGGACTAAGGCTGAGAGGGTTATATTCTACCTTAGATAGATTGTAGAGGCTGCCCTGGACGGGCTACACTTCGACCATAAGGTCCATTGTGATGCCAAAGGATGTGAGGATGTGAGTGGAGTGGAAGGAATTTGTGAGTAGACTAGGAATTGGTAGGATATGCGGCTGCAGCCGACTCTGATAAGAAATATGCCGATATTCATCTGGAGTTCGTGAAGGAAACTGCAGAAAACCTTCTCCAGTTACTTCGTTCTTGTCAATACTCCGACAGTTTAGTCAATTAACCGCCCCCTTTTTTTGTTTGTTAATAATTGTCTAACTGCCGATGTCGGGATTTGAACCCATAACCTCCCAGTTTCCAAGTATGCATACTGCGCAGACATTACGCCTTAGATCGCTCGACTACTTGGACTGGTTATATTCTATTTTAGAGCCATTTGTGAAAGTGTAATTATTATTCATTCAAGCAAACGTTTCTAACTATAAAATCGTCTGTAAATATGATAAACTTCAGGTAGTCTTGTTCAGACTGTTTATAGTTGTTTGGCAATGGTTTCATTCTGACCGATTTGGAACATCTCCAGTCACAACCTGTGCAATATACACATGAGTTTCAGCAAATGATAGATTAGTCTAGTAGATATTTTATAAAGACATTACTCTAAAAGACCAATTTCTACTTAACCCCGTCTATATATTATATACATATTCTTGTATTTTTTTATACCTATACAATTAAACATATATTAAGTACAAATTAAACATATAAATATTATTGAAAGATTCAGGTCAAATGAAACATCATTTTTCTTTATTTTCATATTGGTTATAATAATGTTTTCTTTTTTACTCGTATACATATAATAATAAAAAAAGAAAAGAATGTACTTTCGGTATTTTTGTCCCCTCCCCCACCTCTTTAATTTCTTCACTTTTTTTTCTTTCTTTGTTTAATTTATTTATTTTTTCTGTATATTTATTTTTCATAAAGATTTTTTTATTTCAATTTTTTTTCTATTTTGACATGAGTGATATGTATTATTGAAAAAATCCTTTAAAATAAATATTCTCTGATAACAATAAATTTCGTTGCAAAAAATTATATACAAGATGTCCCAGATTATCAATATCCAAATTACAGAAATGATATATCTTATTCGAAATCGAAAATAAGCTTATATTTTAGATGGGGGCAAGTTTTGAAGTAGCTTCGGTAGTATACCAACAGATTAAAAGTGGAAGTGGTTTCTTTAATAAAAAAGTAGGTTTTCACTACAAAAGCATCTGGTGAGTCGGAGGCAGTGCACTCATCTAGAATGCCAGAGTACGTAGGTTCTATTACCATCCTAGATGTGTATAATTTTGCAAATAAAAAATTTGATGTCCATCAATATTACCAATATTATTTGTGTATACTTAAATGTCAACAATACAACGTTGATTAAACGGTTACGTTTTTTAAAAATTTAAAATTCGAGTCGAATTTGTTTAAAAAACGTAACCGTTTGACAAACATTATATTGTTGACATTTAAGTTACATTTTAAGTACTTTTTCATATCATTAATTCATGTTGATATCTGTTCATTAATGTTGATATCTGTTCTGATATCAACATTATTATTCTTATTATTTGTGTATACTTAAATGTCAACAATATAATGTTTGTCAAACGGTTACGTTTTTTAAAACAAATTCGACTCGAATTTTAAATTTTTAAAAAACGTAACCGTTTGACAAACATTATATTGTTGACATTTAAGTATACACAAATAATAAGAATAAAAATGTTGATATCAGAACAGATATCAACATTAAAGAAACAGATATCAACATGAATCAATGATATGAAAAAGTTGGCTCTTACGTCAGAGTCGCCTTTGGTGGTAAGCATGCTGGACTAGATACCAGAGACTAGACGTTCGATTCCTGCTTGGCGAGTTAATTTTTTCATATCAACATTTAATTGAAATATTACCAATGTTCAGACATATCATTTAAATGTCAAGCAAGTTATATACTCGGGTTAAAATTTATACGTCTTTGGTGTGAATGAAAAACACAATTTAATGTACATGCGAATAATTAATATAAAGCCCTCAAAATTAATTTTAACTGAAACATAGTCTGCTATCATATTTGTGGAAATAGGAAGAAACTCTCTGAATCTGACATATAACAATAGTGAATTTGTAATTTGAGTATTAAGCTCACGCCCGTATATATTTCTTTATCCATGGTTACAATTTCATCACTTATTATACTTTCATGACCAATATATTTACACAGTAGCAGATATAAAATTTCTTCCGAAACACTCTGTATATATATATAGTTTTTATGATATGATTTATTATGCTTTTTTTGTTTGCTTGTATGTAATATAAAAAAAAACATGAAGAATGTTGGAATAATTTTTTTATCAACAAAAAATATTTGAATAAAAATTAGATCATATTTTCTCTGCTGGTACTCAATATAGCATAAACGATTCTGTTCAACAGACAATGTGAACAACAATGACATTCAAAATTCTAATTCGAAAGTTCGAATCAATAGGTATTATATCATTTACATCATTATATTATATCATTTACGTTTATCAAATCTTCAATAGTAATATTTTTCTAAATGAGAAAAATAAGTTCATATGAATATTTGTCCGGAAATTCTCTGTTTTTGAGATATAGTTGAGGTATAGTAGCAAAAAAATACGAAATCAGCAAATCTTTATTCATAATATACAAAAAAAAAATTTTTCAATAAATTAAAAATGTGAAAGAAATAAACTAAGTAACTGTATGGTTTTATGATTAGCACACAGTCCCGGTTAGACGGAGGTCAATGGTTCGAATTATAGTGCTTATATTTTCTTCTACACATTTTTAATTGATAACATAAACTGATTGATGTAGGTAGGTACTATGGACCAAAAAACTTGATGAAGTCGGTTTTTAAAATTTTATAATTGATTTATGCCATAAGGATTCGGTTTTCGAAATGCTTTGGTTAAAAGTTGTTCATTAGACATATAGTGACAACTTTTATTTGAAAATTTTTTTCTTGCATGAAACCACTTTTCGATAGATTTTCGATGCATTTTGTTTTCACAGGCTAAAAATAACAATTCTAATAAATCCCGAAGTTTCAGAAATTTTGACCGTTAAGAACGCCAGATAATTAATAGCAAAGTAATAATTCTCTCTCACTCTCTCATTAGAAGCATATAAAACGTCATGCTCGCCCAACTATTATCTGTTGTATTAGAAAAAATACTCGACAGAATTTAAAAAAAAAACCAGGAGAGTAAAAATAAATATTTATTAATTAAATTTAAAAAAAAAGAAAATAGCGTTTTACCGTTTTGTTTTCGAAATACAAAAGTTTAAAATTATTTAATTACATTTAATTGTATATATGAATATTGAATATGTCTATGTGTTATGTGTGCGTAAGTAACATGTATTTGTTCTATAATAATAGCAAACTGTTTTTTTATTCTTTTTATATAAGACAGTGCTGGACCCTCCTTAAAAACCGTGTAGATTTCATTGGTATAAGTGTTCATACATAATAATTTCACAAAAACAATTGTAAATTCGTAAATCTTTGACAAAGATGATTTATTGAATAAATTATTACTAAGTATTAACTATTATTAGCAAAAACGGAATTAACGTATTACACTCGAATCCATGTTTCCACGCAAAAGAATGAAAGTTTTGGCCACCTGTGGATTGTAAAGTAAGAATAAATTTTGGAACAAAAATTGAATGATATGTTTGAAACTTATATACAAATATTCTAAATCTTTAATTAAAATATATATATATTTGTGTATACTTTACTTTTGTATATTAATGATAATGTAAACAAAAATATTATACAGAAGATGTAATTAATCTTTAAATACTTCTATTGTTTGAAATTTATCTTAATACACGAATATTGACTGTTACCATGTTTTCAAGATTAAATAGACTTACTACATAATATGCACAGTGTATTTTATAACAATGTTTATAATCATATTGTTAAATACAAGCAAGATGCCCATTTACACGTCAACGTGAAAATTATTTACACGTTTGAATTACTGTCTACATTCTCCATTACGTGGATATGGGGAAAACAAAGATGTTCACTATTTTTATTAAAATTCATTGCTTTCATTTGTCTATTTGAATTCATTTGTGTATTTGATCTAGTGATAACGTCGAAATATTCGACATCGCATTGTGACAAACGCTTATCCGATATTTTCTATATATCGCAGGCTATGTGCAGAAGAGTTGTCAGCTGCTGAAAAAAATTTTCAAAATCTCGTGGATTTGGGTGTATGTAGACCTTCGAATTCTAAATGGTCATTAACTCTGCTCATGACACCTGATGGTTCTCTTCGTGCATGTTGTGATTATCGTCGACTGAAATCGATCACGGTACCTAACAGATATTCAATTCCTCGTTTATACGATTTCAATGTGAAATTATATGGTAAAAAAATATTTTTTAAGATTGACTTGACACGAACTTATTACCAGGTTCCTGTACAGGAT
Organism: Nineta flava; assembly: GCA_963920215.1. NCBI lineage: Eukaryota > Metazoa > Arthropoda > Insecta > Neuroptera > Chrysopidae > Nineta > Nineta flava. Next base: position 42,070,793 of record OY986042.1, on the reverse strand, counting down.
TATGATGTCGCAAAAACTGCCAATATCACGTGTTACATTGGTTTATCTAATTCGCATATGTCATTGATTGCAAATTCAAATTTTATTGGTGAATATAAATTTAAGGACCCCGTACACTTCGGACCATCGGATTGTTAAGATATTCTTCAAACTATCCTGCTGAACTTTTTTCACAACTGCGATTAACCGCGTAGAATCTTTTTATATTTTATGGTGATTAAATTTCTTTTTAACCTACCAATAGCGTGGTTCCGAACAGAATTATTCAGGTTGCTCAGATTTTAATCCAGAAAATTGAATCAGCCATAGATCTCCCAAAAATAAGAAGAAAATTTATATGAACTTGGATGTTTTCAGGCTTCATTTCCGAGATACTGGTTGATAAAGTTAACAAAACAAACTTTTTTTCTTCAAATTATTCAAAAACTACTTGACTGATTTCGATTACACTTGGCACGTTTTTAGTAACAGATAAGTTGGTTACTTTGGTGAAATTAGATTTAATTTAATTATTCCAGGCATGGTGCTGGGGCATCCTAACTGGATATTTTAAAGATTGAGTACGCCAATACTTTGTTTTAAGTTTCATATTATTTTTGGATTGAGTAATTACAAATACATTTTTTTTCTCTCACAACTTTGAATGTACATGAACTTTTATTTTTACTTTTGAGAGATCTATCACCTATTCAATTTTCCGGATTAAAATTTGAGACACCTTGTATAAACAGCCGATCTGCAAGTGTATAGTGATCACTAATGTTCACGTAATCAAAAGTGTTTTATGAGCTAAAACACACTTCTTCACTTATAGTCCGTGGTTTTCCCTACATAACAAAACCCTAGAAGTTTAATCTGTAGGTATTACTAATAAATAGTATTCATAACACTAATAATAATATTATATATATGTAAAATTATTAGTTGAATAATAAATAATTTAAATGAATATTAAGGACGTTCGAAAGAGTCATTTTGCGGGTAAAGACGTAGGGGGGTATCAAGCGACTGCGCATGCCCGCAGCGTTACAGATTTTATGTATACTTTGAAACTAGATTTAAATATTCTTTGGTTATTTGGAAAATAATAATACTCATGAGTCGTGACTCGTAATGTTTCTTTTATTTTAAATAAAAAAGTAAAATCTTGTGTTTTGCTTCTTTAAAATGATAAAATTACTTCATTATATAATTCATTATTACTTTCCAAAATGCATTTGAACATACCTTCATCTTTATTTATTTAACAACAATTTGTATAGTTTTATAACAACTTCTCTGCATTTTAAACTATATTTTATTTGATTATAAAGTATAATTTGTAGTTTCTCCATAAGACCCTTGTTAAAATATGATTTTCAATATACAAAAAAACTAAAAAATGCATTTGAACTAACATTTTAAAGGATACCAATGAATTTGAATTGACTTTTTTTTATAACATATTTAATTTAAAGGAACTTCTCTGCATTTTTTTTCTCTTTCGAACGTCCTTAAGAAAGAAGTACATTTATATACACGTGTAAAAAATAATTCTTGAAATTATATAGATAGTAGCCGTAGTTTTAGCGTGTAAATGGGCCTAGTTTTAAATACAAATAAATATTTTTTATTTTTCATGTACTTATATATATATATATATATATATATATATATAATATTTCTATCCATTTTCATATTTAAAGTCTATAAATACAGTATAAATAAAAATATTTTAGTGATCCGAGACTGTAAAATGGAGGTAAAACTTATATCATAATCTATTCTACTTTTCTATCACAGCAGTTCAAATACAATTTTCGGGCTACAGAAATAGGATTAATCACGCAAAGTTGATCACTGCTGGATAACTCACTACAAATTGTTAATTAAATAATATTTTTAGTATACCGGTGTCAGTTTTGTATACAGGATTGTATTCAAGTACTTAATAAAATATAATATTGTGTACTTACTTACATTGAGTGTACGTTAATACTGATAATAGGGGAATACCATATTAATAACGAGAGCCATTGAAGTTCGTAAGCTCTGCTTTACTGCAGAAACAATTACTTACGATTCTCGAAAGGGCTTGAATTTTTAGCTTACCTGAAAAAAAACAAAGAAATCTATTAGTGTACAGTTGTATATGCTTATATCTAATTTTTACACAAGTTTTTAAAAATTTAGCTGAATGAAATGTCAATGAATGAAAAATGGGTCATGATTTTTAAAATTGTGGAGAAAACTAATTAAATCTTGGAGATAAATTACCCAATGTGATATATTGACTCTATAGTTTCAAAATCGTTTCTGAACTATGGAATTGTAAAAATATAACCACTGGATTATATTTATATTTAGATTTGGTAACAGAAAGAAAATTTTACATTCAAATACATATTCATATCACGGGTAAAAGTTACTTCCACAGGTCATTCATTTATAGGTCGTGTAAAGGTCAAATTAGAAGGTAATTGGAGATAAATTTAAACAATTTCTATATGAAAAAACGTAAGTTGACCTTCAATCAATTTGTTGCCAGCAATTTTAATTCAAATAACTACCCATTCATCACCATCTGATTTAATCTTTTTCATAAAAATTGTTCTAGTAACAAAGGAGGAGTCTCACTGTTTGATCGTTCCTTTAAGATATTTTCTATGTTTGCAAACTCAATTATCTTACAGAAATTTAATAATATCAAAATTATTTTATAATTTTACGTTAATTAGTTTAACAACTGAGCCCAAAATAATATAAAAAACATGACGATACATACAACAAAAAAATTAGCAGACCATTAACTTTTAACATTAGATAAATATAAAAGTTTTACTCAAATAGAATTATTTTTTAATTCAATACAATAAATACACACTCTTTTAATAGAAAAATAACAATACAAGATAGAAATATATATATGAATCACATGCACTAGATAAAGAAAACAATACAATAGAAACAGTAGCTCCAGCACAGTCGGAGCAGCAAGCATCGACATAAAACGAAGAAAAATCCAATTAAGTTTTGTTAAAATGTCGTGTATAATCTACACACGTATTATTGCACAGGATATGTTTTTAATCCTTGGACATTCAAAGATCAGTTTTTCAGATGCTACAAGTATGATGATGTCATGTATCCAATGGTCTGTAACACAAACTGTATTTTATACAACTGATGTTGTGTACTATTTTCTTTTCCTTCGAAACACCGTAAAACTTGAATCCCCACTCCTCATGTATAACTAAGTATTTCTTTATTATATTATACTAGCGCTTACTATCCACATAGCCTGGGTACTCAAGACGCACACACCCATCATGCACACAAAAGATGTACAAATTTATATTTTCAGAGATAAAACAAAAAGATTTTGATTGCAGGCGGGTTGCATGACAAATGAAATTAAGTAAACTATAAATAGGATGGTTTGAATTTTCATGACAGGGGTCATATATTAGTAACAGTTGATGGAAAACAGAAGATCTTCATCCCGTCACCTTTTTTCAAGTCACCTTTTTTTACCTTCGTCAAGTCACCTTTTTAATTCGACTTCAAAAAGGAGGATGGTTCTCAATTCATCTGTATTTTTTTAACTGCTTTTTTCATTAAGCCAGCGGAATTGATTTCCTCCAGAATATACTTATTGGTTGGTTCAGTTCTAAGAACGAGAAAACGAATAATGTATTTAGTGTGTATCGGAAATCCCAGGTTCGTGTCATACATCTTGGAAACTGGGAGGTTATGGGTTCGAATTCCGACATCGGCAGTTTGTCAATTATTAGGAAAAAAAAGGGGCGGTTGATTGACTGTCGGCGTATGGACAAGAACGAAGTAACCGGCTATGCTTGAGAAATTTTTCTGCAGTTTCCTTCTCGAACTCCAGATGAATATCGGCATAGTTTCAATTATAGTCGGCTGCAGCCGCTTATCCTACCAATTCCTAATCTATACACAAAAATTCCTTCCACTCCATTCACATCCTCACATCCTTAGGTATCGCAATGGACCATATGGTGTAGCCCGTCCAAGGCAGCCTCTTAAATCTAATTCTTATAAACTTTGGACGGTCAATCATTGTAAACGTTTATTTTAGGTTCTGTTAATACACCTGGTCGGTTATTGAAGTCGGTCACCTGGTCGGTCAGATGTAGTTTTTTATTAAAAAAATTTTTAGGAGCCCTGGCAAACAGAACAAACAAGTGCTGCTTTGTTTGTAAATTTTACAATCTGTAATCTTTCTTTTATCTTGAGAGTAGAACAAAAATATCTACCCAAAAAATTGTAGCATAACAATTCTTTAAGAGTCAAACCCTGGCAGATTTATAAATATCTTACGCCAAACCTTTATTTTCTATTACAAATATTTCGGATTTCTATTACAAATATTTTCTTAATTTAAAATGATCTAAGGTTTAAAAAAATACACATATTTCTAGTAAATTTGGTCAAAATTTGAATAGAATAAGGAGGAAACATTCGATTTTGCTCAATAGTCGCCGGTGGGAAGCTCATGAATTAATCGAACGCGCGACATTTGTTACTTGAACCATGAATTGTTATACTTGGTATGTAATTATACAAGGATATATTAAGTTTAGACCCCACTTTGTAGTGCTTGAAAATATTGATTGCAGACATAAATTTTTAGAATAGGTGTTCATAAAATGGCTTAACTCGAGCAATTCCGCATGTCCGTCCGCCTGTGAACACGAAAACTCAAAAACAAAAAGAGATAACGAGCTGAAATTTGTGTGTGTGTGTGTGTGTGTAAGGTCCAATTCGTGAATGGACAAAATTAGGTCATGCTTGGGCAAAATGGGCAAAACTGCTCATCTTTGAGATAGAACAGAAATGTACAGACAAAAAATGTTCCTTTTTTATAAATAATTACACAACTTTTACATAAATTCAGGATATACTAGGTATTTAAGCAATTAACTCAGTTAGTTGTTATTTTCACTTGTTTTTTTACAACGTTTTGACGAAAAATTTGGATCGTATTGTCAATATTTGGGAATATCGTATAAAATGTGATACACATGGTATCTCTACATATGGTTAGAAAATATATACACATATACATATAAGAAACCGCCTAACAAAAGAAATAAAGTATATACAAGAGTTACCACTTTAACGGGGTTTTCTTGTTGAGACGTCTCACGATGTCGACATTATAGCTGTGTGAGAAAAGTTCTTATTTCTTTTAACCGCAACCAACCTAACAAGTGTGCTAACAACTCTACCACTAGTTTTGTGTATTACATAACATATAAGAAGTTTGTATATACTTCTAAGTAAAAGAAGTAAAGAAACTCCCATAATACTTTTATCATTAAGCCTTATATTATATTCTTGTTTCATATTTACCCCACATATTTGTAAATTCTAACCAATAATATTATAAACAATTTTAACTTACAGAACTAGAGCAAATGTTGCGCACTTTTTGCTTTCTATAAGGTTTGACATATAAATTTTAATAAAACAAAACAGAAGTGAAACTTTTAAGAAACACTTTTAAACAGAGAGAAAACGGAAGTATTTTACTGAAAAAATAGAGAAAAAGAGTAAGCTTTCTGCATTATAGAAGTAAAATAAGTTAGGTAATGGGATATTATGTATGATTCCCAGACTCGAAAATATATATATATATATATATATATATATATATATATATATATATATATATATATATAGTGTGATGTTGAATTTTTGTGTATGTTTCGAGTATTATGAAATTTCTGAGGTAGAAGACACGCACTTCACTTATTGTTATTACTGTTGGTGGATCTTGAATTGTCACTGTTTTCTTGTTTTATTGTTTTTTTTTTTTATTATTTATTTTTTTTTTTTTAATTGCTGCATATAGTTCGAAAATATTTAATCCGATAAAATACATCGTACAGAGTTAATTTTTTTTAAATGAAGGGTGACATGATTTTCATATTTCACAAATATCAACTAATTTTTCAAAAGCTGTAATACAGAATTTATAAGCTAAGTAATATGATCCTGAACAACCAGTTCTCGAAAGCCACTTTTTCTGTTATGAGCTATATTGATTACACTCCTTCATCTGTTTGCGAAAATATCTTATCCGAAATTTGCCTCGCCGAACTATTCGGTTGCAGAGCAACAAAGTCCTGACACTTTTTGATTCTCCTAATATAGTCGGTTTCCATATTTCCATGTTAATAAAAAACTGTTTAAGGACACTACGTGTTTATTAAAAACTAAACACTAAAATGTTACCCACAAAGTGATAAATAAATGCTATGTAAAAGTCGAATATTTATAGTTTGTTAAATCTTTCGGCTGAATTTTAAATGCATCATTTCATAAACATGTGAAAATATTAATGCAAACATTGGGATTCGATCAACTTCGAACACTCGAACCAACACTATGACTTTCTCAAACTGTTTGTTTGAATAAATTATTATTTTTGTCATCTTGAATGTCTGAATACAAAGAACAAATCAGTTATACAATTACGCAAAATATCACTGAGATTTCGTCGTTTTTTTACTGAAATACGGCTAGATTTGACTTTTCTTTCCAACGTCACTAACGCTTTAAAAATTTTATTCATTTTTTTTCAGTCTTAAATTTAGTTTATTTAATTGCTTTAAAAAAATTCGATGAAGTAACACGAATACAACCAGCCAAGTAGCCGAGCGGTCTAAGGCGTTATATCTACTTGGGGAATGGGAGGATATGGGTTCGAATCCTTTGTCAATTATTAAAAACATTTGGATAAGAACGAAGTAACCGGCTATGCTTGTGAAGGTTTTCTGCAGTTTCCTTCACAAACTCCAGATGTTACCAATCAACATCCTACCAATTCCCAGTCTACATACAAAAATTCCTTCCATTCCACTAACATCCTCACATCTTTAGGCATCACAATAGACCTTGTGGTCAAGGTGTAGCCCGTCCAGGGCAGCCGCTACAATCTATCTATCTAACTTGAATACAACTACGAGGATTCAAACCTAGGACTTGCAATCCTTCAGGTTGTGGCTCTATGGACGCAAACTACTTTTTCTAATTATATTCTGTATAAATTGTCATAGATCCTAAAAATAAGTATTTTATTAACAGGTAAAAAAATTTCAAGGTTGTCGAAATGTGAATACCATCACTAATAGCTGCCCATTACTAAAGTTATCTAAAAAATTAACTTTACATCATTTCGAATGAAAGGTAATCGAATTACCTTGAAAAATCATCAAGAAATCAAGAAAAAAAAATTGATTATTATTCTACATTTTCTTTTATAACACATTTCTCCTCATTACCCCCTCCTGCCCCACCATTCAAAAAAAATAAGGTGAATAATAATTTCCAGCACAAATATTTACAGATAAATTAAATAAAATATCATTTGGAAAAAGAAATGAATGTTCTACAGGAAACCTAGTGGAAATCAGCAGATAAATAAAATTACTTTACACAAAAGTCTCGGTTACATTTGATAATGTTAAAAATGAGTGAGAGAGTGAGTACACGCAGAGTTTTTCCTCATACTATTCTATCTTTGTCTGTACTATATGTGGCGGTTTGACTGCTATTTTCGATGTTGTTTCTGCTTCGTCAAGATGATACTTCTACGCTACATACACATATAGAGATGATATTGGTTTGATTGGAAACCAAATAGCTAGACAACAATATATACACGATGTTAATCTTTTACCAGCTTCAATAACTTGGGTAATTTTTGTTTGGGGAAAAAAATGATATAAACAACTTTTCATATATTTATTTGTGAATACTTAAGCGTCAAAAATACAATGTTTGTCCAAATTCCATTTAGGTTACGTAAGACAAATTCTGGAAGACTAGCGTACGTATACTTTATAAACAAATGTTATTGAATTTTAATTAAATACTGATATGAAAAAATTAAGTCGTCAACCGGGAATCGAACCTCGGGCCTCTGAATAGCTAGTCCAGCATGAAAAAAGTTGGCTCTTATGTCAGAGTCGTCTTTGGTGTGGCGGTTAGCACACTGGACTAGATGTCCAGACACCCGAGTTTCGATTCCTGGTTGACGAGTTAATTTTTTCTTATCTTTATTTAATTAAACAACTTTTATATAAAGAGTTCTTTTCAAGACCAATCGGAGATCAGCTTCGAAATCAATTTAAATTTTTTTATAGGTTAAGTGCAGCAAAATAAATGACTTTCTTCTAACATCTATAGGGATCATGTTAATCCTTATTTTATTTAAGCACCTAAAAATTCGTTACGCAGGAGCTGGGTCAACTTTGCGAATTTTCTCAGAATAAATACATCCCTTCTCTCTTCGATATAGATCTTAATTTACTTTTATCTTATAAATGCTCATGGTCCACGATCCACAACCGCTAGAGTGACTACAGACACACATATATATAAATAAATATGTTTTCGTTTCTGATATGCTTTTGATATTTCAAAGGTCAAGTTCGTTAACGAACAGAATCGATCAAGGGTAAGGGGTGTTTAGAGATAGAAGAAAACAACAAAATATGGGATCTTAGCATTAAAAAAATTCATTTAAAGACATTAAAAATACGAAGTAACCTGTAAATATTAGAGTTACAGAAAATATGGTCAGATGATGAATTGTAGTAAAAGTGATTTACTACAACTTTACTAGTTAAAATTTATTTCATTTTACTAATATTAAGAGAAAAATTCAAGTTTTGATTTTTCTCCTTTCCTCTAAATCCCCGTTCTGCGTTGTCTGATTTTGTCCATTACCTTAAGCACGTACAGACACATATATAAATACATACATACATACATATATATATACATATGTGTACTCATTTCCAAACCAACCAGCTTAATTTCTCGGATAATTTTTGTGTGATCGTTGTTTCCATGCGAATTTAATATATGCATACATATATATATATATACATATATATATATATATATATATATATATATATATATATATATATATATATATATATATATAAACATATATATATATATATATATATATATATATATATATATATATATATATATATATTTATATATATAAAATTGCTCGAGATATTAAGCTGGTTTGTTTGGAAATGAACAACCTGTATATGCAAGAACGATGCAATGTGGGGAAAAGTGGGGAAAAATTTTCTTTGGAAGAGACGAGTGTAGAAGAAAATAATGTAAATACAAAATGGCAGTTTGTAATGTAGAACTAAGTTGAATGAAAATATACAGTTTGATATGTGTAATAGTTATTTTTATATACAGGTTGTTTTTAGAAATTAAAAATAATTTTGGAAAATAATTTCATTCAAAAATTATCAGAAATAAACAGACCCAAAAATCTGATAAGAAAGTAAAAATAATTTTTATAGGAATGATTTCAAGCAAATAGATTTTGAAAGCGACCGACCTTAGCAACAATTTTATATTTGAGGCAGATTTTGAAGAACTGTTCTTAAAGGAATGATTGATTTAATCATCTTTTACGTGGTATATTTTCGAATTTCAGGATATAATACTTAATGTTACGAATAAGGGCATTTTGATACTCAAATAAAATCTGAATCATCGAATTAGGTATACACATGCCAAATTTAGCTTTATTTTAATTATATTATTTTGATATCAATACGACACACATTTCAAGCCAAAAACGTAGTCCATGACAAAGCTCAAAGTTGATAAATTTGTTAATCTTTACATAATGTCTTTACATAATATGTTAGGCTCTACAGTATGATAGAGATGTTTAAGAGACACTTCATGATAAAAGTATGCGAAAGTGTTATCTGATACTGCCAATTTCACATAAAATAATTTGGGTACTATTAAAATCTACTATTAAAAGTTAAACCTACCATTTATAAAATGAACTCAATCTTTTCGTTGGCAAAGAGTCCAATCACACAAATAAATGCCCAATGGTAAATTGGACGACCATCACTATAGTAGGCAAAAATGTCTAAGATCGTTTGGTAGCCAAACTAAGCAAGCTCAATTACAGTGCCCGTTTATTGTTAGAGAAAAGACATCTTAGAAAGAAGACCAAAATTTGAAAAACTTCCGATTCTATTAGCATTTCAGTAGCGTTCTAGAGATTTCATTTAGATTCCACAAGTAAACATTCAAGGTAGATGGAAATTTACAGATTAAAAATTTCACACAGATATAACTTGTATGAAGAAAACACTCAGTGCTCACAGAGTGCAGAAAAACTAACTGACATGAAATATTCCTATTTCTACACCAATCAGAAACTTATACTATACGATTAAGTTACAGAAATACTATAAAGATTTATACCCGACTATATACAGATATATAATAATATTACTTATAAACATACATACATAACGTACTATTGACCACAAAAGTAACGTTCTTTTTAGAGCAGATACCTTAGCAAAGAAGAGAGTCGGAATGCCTTTCATAAGCCAAAAGCCTTTTTTAGGAATTCCAAGAATTGCATGTAAACAGGTGATCAACGAGTGGTAAAACGAGTGGAAAAAGTACCGCGGTAAGAGCTCGGGAAGGTACTGCTTTACACTGCAACAAAGAGGCTATCTCTCGATGCACTGAAGCTGAACAAGATGCAACGTCGGAGGGTTAACGGATTTATTACTGGACATTATCACCCTGCGGAAGCATCTACACACAATGGGACTCCATAACGGATCCATAGTGTGCAGATTGTGTGGCGTGGAGGAAGAAACATCCAGCCACATTATCTTTGACTGCGAACCTCTAGGTTACAGCAGATACAGGGTATTCGGTGCATCTCAACCCGAATATATGAACCTTCAGAAAGACCTGAAGATAAGCAAGCTCCTGGCTATGGCCAACATATGGGAGATGCGAATCTCGTCGAACTGAAGTAGAAAGGGGAGCACAATGGACCATAATGTTGAAGTGCAATAGTTTTTAGACCTCAATATAAATCAATTAATCAAGCGATCTTTTTTCAAAATTTTATACTCGATTTAGGCTATATTCATGTGGTTTTTTGGGAAAATATTTCGAATAAAAGTTGTTAGTATATTTATAATGAACAAATTTTATCTGAAGCGATTTATGAAGATATTTTAAGGGCACAAATTAATTTTGTTAAATAAACGATACTTTTGTGACCATGTGTACATAGACTTATATAATAGTAGAGGTAGTCATTGAGTAACGGACAATTTGACAGAAAAGCACTTAAATAATGATATATCTCTACGGAGATGATCCACTAAATGAAAGAAATGAATGTATTGTATGCTGTTGTACCAGGTCTACCATGAGAATGGTCCGCAATATTTTAATTGTGATTAATTAAATTTGTAACGAACCTTAAAAACTTAAATAAATCGTTTTCTTATATTCTATATTACAGAACATGATTTTATAAAATTGGTTGTCAGTTTTTTTTGATGGCGTAGTTAAATTATAAAACATTACAATTTTTATAGGTCAAGAATTTTTATGGCACACTTACATATATTTAAGATTCGGGCGGTTTCGGCTAGAAACTTATTTTAGCAATCTCTTATGATAATAAATCTAGGCTAAATAAGATTTTTGTTATTTGGGGACTCAAAAATTAAGAACTGCTATTGTCTCACGTATGTTTTTGTAGTCTAGGCATACTAGCTCAGTTGCTGGGTATTTTTAATTGAAAATAATAGGTGTAGTACAAGGAAATCAATTATTAATGAGACTTAAATAAAAAGAACAGATTCAGACTCAGACTCTCTCTCTTATTCATGCAACAATAATGGATTTGTTTTTACTACACCTAATATAATTCTACCACTTTAGTTATTTGAAAAACTTCCTTTGAAAAACAAGTCTATACTATATGACAGTTACAGAACAATTTTTCTCAAACGAAGCGTATTAACGCCAATATGATCTCACAAAACTTTAACAAACTCAATCAAGATATAAATGGGGCTTAAACCAAGGGTGGAAACACAAAGTTTGCAATAACCGTCTTAATACAATAATTAAACGGGAAAATTTATCATTAGTAAAGTTGTAGCAAATAAAATTTACAACAATTTATCCACTGACCGACCATTTCTTCTGTAACTCTAACCATTACTGAAACATTACCGATTTTATTTACTCCCGTTGAACCAGTTGAAATATTCTAAGTGTTAATAATATATACGCTAAGAATGTGATTGACTGGGTAAATTTATGAATCTTATAATTATAATGATGAGAACCAATTGTTGGCAGCGTTTTAGTGACCTAATTTCGCAAAAACGAAATGTCCCACCATTTATGAGTAAAATAAAATAAAAATCAAATCTGGGCAGTTTATCGTGTGGAATTCATGGGGCGTACTTAAAAATGTAACACTCACCCTACGGCTTGTTCCGTTTTATAATTATTAGAGACTAGGTACATTTATGTATACCACTTAGTATTTAATATAAAGACGAATAATATACGATGAATAGTCGATAGTAAGTGTTTTTTTATTGATTTATATATTATTCAAATTTCTGCAATGTCACTTTGTCGCCTAATTCGTATTATAAGTATACCCATATGTTGATAACATTATACTTACACGTTACAATATGCTTGAAAATTGAAACTCTTTTTTCTACCGAAGTTGATTTATAAGATAATTTCATTTTCTCATTATTAAATTTTTTTCATTTTATAATAAAATATAATCGAATTAGATTGAAAAATTGCAAAATAATTAACTTACTAAAACCATTCACACACAATAATATTTTGTTTTATTAAAATAATTTAGTTGATCTATTTTGAGAACCATCATCACTTGATAGAATTATTATGTTTGTGGTTTGATTAGTTTGGTTACTAAAGATAATAATTATTGATTATCAAAACTAGAAACGTATAATAGCGAGAAGATGATACCAATATAATATAAAGAGGGCATATCTCATAACTATCTATCCAATCGTCCAACTAACTACATTTTGTGTTTTTTTGGGTCCAATTTACCAAACAATATAATTTTCATTTAAATAGATAACTAAAAAATTTTTGCGGTTTATTGAATTCCATCTAAAATTGTCTGGCTATTTCTTAATTTTTCCAGAATCTCATACTTTCCTGATATTTTTAAATTGCAAGACTTTCTAATTCGAACGTCAACCTACTTTATCATATGTGGACTTCAAAAAACTAACGTCAGATAAAGACCACGCAATGATGACCAACATCACTCTCAATTTAACTAACACATTAACTGTCACTGATAAAATTTTTGCTATCGTCAAACAAACAAGTTACGCTCTTACGCGCTTCGTTAGTCACTATCATCGAGAACTTTTGCGAGAAAAAAAGTTAGGTATCTCGTCGAAAGGAAGCTACAGACAAAAATTTAGCCTGTTATTGTTCATTTAAAGAAAACCGTGCTGTACTGTGGACTAATAGCCTGTAAATACTTAGTCTGCATGAATACTGTCTATGTTGACTCAACATTTACGAACACCATTTGAAAGTTTAAAAAATTAGCACTGAGCGAGAGGTCAAAGAAACATAAGAAATACAACGTCATACTTTTTGTAACCTCAAATAAAACATAACGATTTCTAAAAATTTTATAACAGTCATAATTTAAAATAAATTAAATGTCTATCATAAAATATATATTATTAGCTAAAAGAAAGTACAAAATAAAAAAAAAAAACCTTTGCAATAATATAATTTTATAACTAGCTGTTTATGAAAAATGCATTGCTAGACACAATTTCATATGAGTTTCTTAACTCCAATGAAACGAACGATCATATACGCTCACACAATAGCACAAGTCGTCTTCTTGTAATATAATCACAATGCATGGGTTAAGATACATAAAAAAGATACTTTTCTTATTATTATAGTTTTTTTCAACTAAATTGGAAAAGCCATGTCAAAACTACTTCGATTTTTCTTTGACTTGATTGAAAAACTTATATATAATTCCTACAATACTTTTTGTTCAACATCTTTCCTCTGTACTTTAGAATTCTTCAGAATTTGTTACAAATTCAAATGTTCTAATAATTAATATGTTTTTTTGGGGAAAAAAATTCAAAACATCACTGGCGCTATTCCATATGTTTATTTGTATATCTATTTCAAAATACACAAAGAAAGTAGGTCCCTAAACAATGATATTCTCAAAGGTTTTCCATGTAATTCTCACAGTTTACAACGATTCAATTTCAAAGTCTTGCATCTCAGTAACAGAGTCGTCCAATTGCCTATTTAATACATTTTAAATGGATAGAATATCAATCTTCTCCATACTTCGTTATCGCTGCTAACATGGCACAGTCAACTTAATGCGAGTGAGTTAAGAGAATGCAATGCGTTTCAACCATATAGCTTTCTCGTTTAATGCACTGAAAACAATTTATTCAGGCCAATTGGATTTAGAAAGCTAGAAAATTATCTGGAAATGACAGTTTTTCTATTGCCATCTAGTAGACTTACGAGCTTCGATTATACGTGTTTTAGTACACCACACTCACTGAAGAGTAAAACTGAAACTTCCTCCGTATCTGCATAATATCTTCAAGAAGCCTCATTTTTCAGATTTGGTCTCCTGAGTCTACAATGTTCTGTAAGAAACCTTCAGTCAGTCGGTAGGAGTTATCCAGACGGACTTATTGACTTGTACTTGAGGGTCCCTTCAGAATGTCGGTACGTTGGCGTCTTCCTTGAGCTTCTTCGGGTAGTAATTATATTCTAAACTACGGAAAATATATGATCTGATAAAAGAGATAAAAATTATATTTCTTTCCAGATTTTCTGCTAGTTCAGATCTTTCGGCATTGCTGCAGCCGCATAATCTACCAATTCCTAGTCTGTATATGAATTCCTTGTCCTCCATTGTCACATCATAAAAAAATGCACAGTTTAAAAAATTAATAAAGGTTGGAAAATAATGATGTGGGTGGCCTCTGTAATAGACCGTGGTGTCTCAGAAACGGAGGTAAAACCCAATTATTATTTTATTGTTAATTCAGACTTAGTAGCCAGTCTCGAAACTACCAAGTGAATTCGAGAGCTAGATCAGAGACACATATTACCATAAGATATATCTTTAGTAGAATTGAACATATTCCATTTACAAGAAAACCACAATACCTATACATTTTAATAGATTAAACAAAGAGAAAACTATAATTGCATGTGTAAGCAATGAACTGCAATAAAAATAGAGAAAAATTTCCTTCATGATGATATTGTGCTTTATAAAAATAAAAATCATATATATGAGAAAAATCCACCAACCCACCACCATATAGACACCAATGCAATGCTACAAAGTTACAATGAACCAAACTAGAGAATACTTATAAAGTGTGACGACAATTGTTCGTTTTACTTTGCGCTACTGCAAAAAAAACACAACACAAGAGACACGAAACGGGTGTATAGCAGTAATAATATCACTTTCTGCATTTATATGAAACGATGGTATAAAATTATCTTTTATTACTTATATCTTGTTTGTGTCTTGTTGTTGTTGTTTGGGTAACGAAGTACGAAGGTACTCCAATTTTTATTATAAACTACACTATATGCTGTAAAAAGCGGTGCTTCAAATTCGTACATGGTAAAAAGTTCCCATTTTATTGTGGAACTTAAGAGTATTGTTTTTAGTATGAATGTGTTAAAGATGTTTATTATTTTATTTTTATATTGTGGTCATTGAAATTCATGCAACGATTGTCAAGCTCTTTTGTTTATTGATAAAATCGAAGTAATAATTTTAAAGTTTTGTTTAAATTGTAAAAGTTTTGTTGTTAATTTTATGGTTTTGTGAGTATTTGAGTTTAATAAAGTCCAATAAATCTAGATGTATGAGATAAAATTTTACCTAAAATTTGAACAATAAGCCCCAAATATAGTATAATTAGATATCAAGTTTATAAAAATTGGGTAGAAGGCTGTGTGTGATCGAGCAAATTCACTTTTTGGAATTTGATGTCGTCATTAAGTATAACAAAATCAATTTTTTAAATATCTAACCCAAATTTTACATATCCATTATTTGTCATAGTGTTTTACGAATAAAAATTTCGATAATATGTATTTCGAATACACAGTAATCATCATCAGTATGAATTAGCTAATCGTAACTATATACCGGATATGGAATCGAAGATATGTTTTACTCGCTGCCAATTTGGTTTGTGTACCACCGATTGGAGAGATATCTTAGTTACACTACTGTGCAGTATATAAAAACTTACCATAAAACTCTGACAATTTGTCCGTTTTGTTCAATAAAATGGTATATAATGGTGTTGTTTGACAATCTTAGCGCCTTAACACAAATAAGCTATACTTTTTGAAATGATACATCGCCAAATTCACTACAAACTAATAATTTTGAAACTCCCTATAGTTGCAAAACAAACAAAAAATACAAAATAATAATTGTAAAGAATGTTCCAATTGACTCAAATTATTGTGATTTAGCATAAAACCATATGTGGAAATAACAACAAACTAAGTTAATTGCGTAAATACCCGGTATATACAAAAGTAGATTATTTTTAAAAAAGGAAAATTGTTTGTCCTAAAACTGTTGTTCTATCTCTTACAGTTTCAAAGATGATTAGTTTTGCCCATTTTTCCCAACTCTAGAACCCAGGTACAAAATTTCAGATCGCTATTTCTTTGGGTTTTTAAGTTATCGTGTGGACAGACGGTTGGACAGACAGATAGACGGACGGGCGGATGGACAGACGAATATGCAGAATACACTAATTAGGTCATTTTATGAAAAGCTGTGACAAAAATTTATTTCTACTATCCATATTTTCAACCGTTACAAAGCTCGAACTAAACTAAATATTCCCTAGTATATATCATATATACCGGGTATAAAAAAGGTTTATTAAATATACACTTCCGTTCATAAAAATTGAACCAATAAGTCACATTCTGAGCGTATATGTATTACTAAACATATGTATAATATTACATACAGTATCACTTAGAATGTTTCAACTGCTTCAATATTTATGAACGGGAGGTACATTGAATTGCATGATTAGACAAAACCAGTAATATTTATGTAAATTTTATTAACACCGTTCGAATTATTATTAGCTCAATTTAAATGTCTGAAATAAAAAAAGAAATTAAAAAATCATAAATTTATCGAATTTCAAAAACAAAAAACGAAACAGGACACACAGAATTCAATTAAATTTAAAAACATAATAAAAAACTAAATTGTTATCCTATACCTATTTTCAGTCGTTTTTAAAAAATACAGTTATATATACAGGATGTCCCGTAAGTAGTCGAGTTCCATAGAATGGTAGGTAGAGGGTACGATTTTGGAACGAAAAGTCCTTAGACATTTTTTTATTAGACGTTAATTAATTATTAATTAATAAGGAAACTAGGTTGAAATTACAGTTGCAAAAACTGTATTTTTTTGATAATTCATTTTTGATTTAATTATCAATTTTTGGAAAAATGTATTGCTAAAGTTAATTTAATTTAATGTTTTTTTTTTGGCTCTCCCAGCTAGAAAAACTTCTGGTAATAACGAATTTATTTATTCATTATTTTTCACTAATAAAAGTGACTTTATACTGAGTTCGAAACCTAAATGAAAGAGTTGAGATTTGAAGGGTTAGATCTTCGTTTTATAGAGGCGCATGTCTCTGGTGACTTTTTGACAGGCTTGGGACATCCTAAAATAGATATTTGCTCACTATAACTTGTGTCCCTGTGCTACTATGAATTGTTTCTGTCGCTCGTATCCACAGAAACAGGAAAGTAAAATTTAAGAGGTGGGATCTTTGTTTTATGGGGGTGCATGTCTTGCGATTTTCTAAAAATTGATAATACCAAAATTTTAATTATTGCATTATTATAAAATTTAATCAATAAAATAATTTTATTAATGCACTTTTGAGAAAAATTTATAATTTAATGAATTTAATTTGCGCATTTTACTTTTAAATTTATTATTAAAACAATTTATTTATTACATTTAAAAAAAAAATTTAAGCAATACATTTTTCCAAAAATTGATAATTAAATAAAAAATGGATTATCAAAAAAATGCACTTTTTGCAACTCTGGTTTCAACCTAGTTTCCTTAATTAATTAATAATTAATTAAGGTCTAATAAAAAAATATCTCAAAAATACTTTTCGTTCCAAAATCGTTCCCTGTACCTACCCTCTTATGGAACACGACTACTGATGGGACACCCTGTATAGTCGATCGAGACTATAGTATATATAATTTAAATGTAATATGTTTGTAAGCGAATATATGGCAATGAAATGCTAATATTAACAAGAAATTGAACACGTTAAGCCCTTCAAGTTTAGTGACATTGTTCAGGCATATGTTAATATAAATTAAATACGGGATCAAATGAAAATAAATGTTCTGGAATGAAATTGGTATGGATTATTGGGGATTGGTCGCATGGATTAATTTTGCGAAATGATAAAAGAGAAATTGTTATTTAGTTTGACATAAAATGTCTATTTTATTTTAAATACATATAATTATTATTATTCTACTCTTCTAATCATTGTTTGTATCTATCCTTGTCTACTTCTAGTGGTTTGCCTTTTGAGGTTAGATATAAAAAGACATCACTTTTCTAAATAATCCAGGTGTTAGGATTCCGTAACGCCAAAATAAAACTATTTAATTTAATAATCTTATTTTACCAACCAATATTATTTAACAATATAATTGAATGCTAGGATTTAATTGGAAACCATTTCCATCGTGATCAATTCAAGATTTAAATCTACTCCCGATTATTGTCTCTTACCTTGACATATATATATCTTTACACCGATTTCTTTATTAGTTAGCTTCCTCCCAGAGTCTGAGTCGTTTATATTCCTATATAGAACACACTAGAAATGGCATGGGTGCGTAAAAAATAAATTATTTCAGAAATAATCTAATCGAACATAGGAGGATAATATTATAATATAATATAAGAATGTATTATTTCGAGCCTAATTTTGTGAAATTCCATTATAACTTAGAGGATTTGAAAATAATTTCAAACAATTAATTTTTTGCTATGTCACTGTTTCTTTATATATATATATAAAGTGACATGTTTCGGTCTTTGCGACCATTATCAAACTGTGAGTAATACAACAATTTGTCTCCCTTATATACTAATGTTAGGTATGACGTATTTGTGAACTTGTGAAATTTGAAATTTTTATTGAGACGACACGCAATTTTATTTTGATACCCAGTATCATGTAAATATACAGGGTATATTAAGTTTAGTTTTGACTTTGTAACGCTTGAAAATATTGATCGCACAAAAAAATGTTTGCTATAGGTATTAATAAAATTATCTAATTAGTTCATTTCCACATGTCCGTCTGTCAGTCTGTCCTTCTGTCTGTCTGTGAACCCGATAACTCAAGAACGAAAAGAGATAACGATTTATAATTTTTAGTGTGTGTTCTAGAGCAAAAAAGTAAGGCCAAGGTCGTTAATGGGCAAAATCGGACCATGTTTGGAAAACTGGGCTATCCTTATATAATATAAATTTTATATTATATACGGATAAAAGATAAAAATTTTATCTTCTATATAATTTTTCCATAATCTCAATTATTTTCTCATAATTTCTTCTCAAAAGTTCCTCGGAAAGCAAAAAATATGCCCATCTTTAAAACCATAAGAGATTTTTTTTTAAATTGTGGGACAATTAAAAAATTGTTAACAACAATTATAGAACTCAGTATATACTGGGTATTCAAACAATTAACTCAGTTAGTTGTTACATTACTTGTTTATTTTATTTTTTTGTCATAATGTTTTTAATTGTTTTTTAAATACAAAAAAAATAGCTTTAATTTTTTCAATAAAAATTTTACAAATTTGAACAAGTTCACAAATACGTCACACCTAACATTAGTATATAAGGGAGACAAATTGTTGTATTAGTGAAATATTAGTGAAATGTTGTAACAGTGAAATAGCAAAAAAATTAATTGTTTGAAATTATTTTCGAATCCTCCAAATTATAATATAAATAACATACGAACATAATAGTTTCTTATTATCCATATAATTAATGATAATAAAAATTTTAAAAAATTGTTTACTGAGAAATTATTGGAAACATTCGTTCATGATTACCCCATTTATTGGTGGAATTAATGTCAATCGTATCAGATGTTACAAATTCACATAACATATGAGTAAGCACATATTACTGTGTACGTAATCGTAACCTGTGTATGCATATTTTAGTAAGGTAACTGTGTTTAGATGGATGAAGGTGTAGGTACACATATTAAAGTGCAATACTATGTTTAACCATCATCATACACACACATGCATGTGTACAGAATGTACCGATTATCATTTTTGTACAGAGTGAGCCAATTTCAATGGTTTTATGGAGTAACTCGGTAACTATAAGAGATAGAAAAAAATGGATGGCACATTCTCGATCTCTTTTTTTGAGACTAACTCATTGGCGTTAACAAAAATTTGCTAGCATCTTTTGTTTGCGGGTAATAAGCAAAAATTCGATTTTTCGACTTTTAAACAATTGTGAATATCTTGGTTGTTTGTAAAGCTAGATGAAAATAATTATTACATTCTTGAGGCACTTTTTTTGGTATAATCCAGTGGCGCAGTGAAAGTTTGAGAAAAAAGGTTGGTTTTCGAGATATGAACTAAAGTTGTGTTTTTTTAAATAGGAAGTATAGTTGGCTATGGCTTAGTTAGAACGGATTTTTGTTCTTCTTTCAAACCATGTATCATTTATTGGGTTGGTTTTCATTTTTAAGTCTGACATAGCCAGAATAGTAATTTCCTAGTTTAATTTTTGAATTTTTTATATTTATTTCAAGGAGGCGATGATTGATTATTTACGATTTTGTTTCCGCCATTAAAATAATAAACTCATTTAATCGTAAACGTAAAAGATGTCAAAATTACGAGAGTTTGATATGTTAGAAAACTTTATTCAAAATAATAACAATTGTTATATTGCATCTGAAATATATTTCAATCGCTATCCAGAAAGAAGACAACGTGATAAACGTAAGAGGTTAAAAGAGGTTAAAAGAAAATCTAATTAATTGCGGGTCCTTCAACAAACCAAGACCCGAAAATTACAACATTGAAAATGCCGAAGTCACTAGTATTTCTGGAATTGTATTGACGGTTGCAAATCGTTCAATTTCAAGTCGTCTGCTTAAAGGTGTGTCTGGCTTCAAAGACGTCGAGCTTTGCGTCTTTGAAAAAACACAAATGCAAACTATACAAAATACGAAACCATCCATTTCTTCTATCTCTTATAGTTACCGAGTTACCCCATAAAACCATCGAAATTGGCCCATTCTGAACAGTTGTCGAGACTAACGATAGTGTGGAAAAAATGCACGATACTTCGGAAGCTATCTTAGCTGTAGTTTGTCATGTGATTAAAAGATAACCATTATACATATTCAATTTTTATAAAAAAACTATCTTTTAAATTTTGGCAAACTGTATAGTTGAGACATACAGTTGAGATCTCCAAGTATTATGCATTTATATGCAAGGATATGCAAGTATTATGCATTTTGATACGCTTTTTATTAGTTTCACCTGTATGTATGTTTGTATGTATGTATGTATGTATGTAACCGACCCTTTTGGGCTCGATTTTCTTCTACTTTGAACGATCAGATTTAATTTAAATTTTGCACACCTGTCACAGACCGATGATAATGCAATAATTCGATTAAAATATCCGATTATCCTGATTAGATTAGCCAGGATTCATCAATTTCCCAGATAAGTTACTGACTTAAAAAAAAAATGTGTGTGTGTGCAAGTCGCACACGGTAGAAGTGAAACTTCTGAAAAGTCCCTGATTAAAAATACTTATTGAAAAGTATTGAAAAAATAACTAATAGTTTAAAAAATTATATTTTAAAAAACTAAAAAACATGCTTTTATAGAAAATTCAACTAAAAAATGAAAAATAAATAATAGTTTAAAGAAACTAAAAAAACACACTTTTATAGAAAATCCAACTAAAAAATATAAAATAAAATTAATAAATAAATTTGGATTAAGAAAAGTGTAAATAAGAAACAAATGTATATTAATGGCATAACTATTGACACTATGCACCCCACGCTTTTTTCCATTAATATACATTTGTTTCTTATTTACACTTTTCTTAATCCAAATTTATTAAATTTTATTTTCTATTTTTTAGTTGGATTTTCTATAAAAGCGTGTTTTTTTAAGTTTTTTTAAACTATTATTTATTACAATATTATCGCTAGTCTCGCACATAGCCAATACTAAACGAATCCGAGTATATTCCGAAATATGGAATAAATAGATAAGAAGCAGTATCTTGATGTATAAAAAATGTCCTTGAAAGTGAGTAGGTTTAAGATGGCGTTACTAGCTAAATTCCCAGTTATTAGAGAAGAACAGAATTAAAAGTCTTTTCACTAGATTTAAAAATACTTTAAATAATAAAACATAAAATTAAGCAAATGACAAGTTGCAAATATTTTTACTAGTTTTAATATAAAAATACATGATCTCATATTCCTGACTACACGAATCGTGATAATAGAAAACTTTTATAAGTCAATAAAATACAAAAGACATGCTACTCTCAGCTCGTCTCGTTTCGTGGCATCACTACTCAATAAGATTCAAGTAATAAAACTGTCGAAATAAAAGCGTTTGGTTACGTGTATAAATATGATCGAATTTGGCTATAAAATATAGATAAGATTTTACGTAATGGTTGGTAAACCAGTGAATCAGAATTTGATGCACAAAAGGTGACCATGATTATTATGAAGTCTTAACTAGTTGCCTACCAGCCAAGTAGCCGAGCGGTCTAAGGCGTCATGCCTGCGCAGTATGCAGTACTTGGAAACTGGGAGGTTAAGGGTTCAAGTCTCGACATCGGCAGTTTGTCAATTATAAAAATTAAAAAAAGGGACGGTTGATTGACTAAACTGTCGGCGTATAGACAAGAACGAAGTAACCGGCTAATCTTGAGAAGGTTTTCTGCAGTTTCCTTCACGAAATCCAGATGAATATTGGCATAGTTCCTATCATAGTCGGCTGCAGCCGCATATCCTACCAACTCCTAGTCCACTCACAAATTCCTTCCACTCCACTCACATCCTAAGGCATCACAATGGACCTTATGGTCGAAGTGTAGCCCGTCCAGGGCAGCCTTTACAATCTACCTCTCTAACTAGTTGCCTACCATTTGTGGCCTATGGTAACATAATAACATATCCTGCATTGTAATATGATTTCATATAATGTTATATATAGACAATACTCCCGATTTGTTAATTAGTTGTCGCCAGCTGGAATCGATAGTCGTTACATATATTATTGTAGGTAAATACATACACCATTACATAATATATATGTTACATGTTACTAAACAAATACATGTAACGTCTAACCATGTAATGTTGTCGACTATACGAGTACAGTTTAGTTGACAGTTCATGATTGATCACCTAGCTAGCGAACGTGTAGCATGGCTTGCTATGGATGGCACACACAGTGCGATACATTTCGTACGTATTTTACTGATTATATGATTATACACAGATAACAACTTTGTTTATGTGGATTGATGAGACAGGATAATATTGACGCATATCCTTTTTAACCATTCACAGAATATGTTCATGTGCAATGTTTTTCTTTTATTAAAAAAAATAAAACAAACACAAATCTACCCTTCGCTATTTTGTAATTAATTGAAACTAATTAATTTTTTATTTATTCACAGAAGCAAATTCGCAAACATTAAAAATTTCGTGTAAAATAGTAATGAAAAATAAATTTTTTATAATAAATTGGATAATTTAACACTTGCCTAGCGAAGAAATATTAGCTAAATATAAATATTGTCTAGACAAAAATTGCTAGCTAAATATAAATATTGTCTAGACCAAAACTTGCCGACACAGGTTATAAATAGTTCAATAGCTATGTATACATTTTATAACACTCAATATTCGATTTTTTTCCTACTCGTATATCTAAGGACTCCGCAATGTATCACCTAGAGTCCATTTGTACACAATTGGACTCTACAAATGGACCCATTATGTGCAGACTGTGTGGAAAGGAGGACGAAACGTCTAGCTACATCTTCTTTAAAAGCGAATCTCTTGGTTACAGTAGATACCAAGATATGCGGTGTATCTCTCTCCGAGGATATTAACATTTAAGCAAGATTCTGGCCATTTCCAAGATATGGGAGAAGCGAATTCCTTCAGGCTGAAGTAGGGCAATAAGGCCGAAGTGCAACATTTTTGATGCCCCAAGATATGTACGGCCCAGTAGGAAAAGTTTTATAATGCGAAATACTTCGAGTAAATCTTCTATTAATCTTTCCTGAGCGTAACTTAAAATTATTTGTAGTATTTCCTGGCTTTTATGTGGAATTATCAGCACAGTACCCAATTTATGGGCTTTTTTACGAGTTGCGCCTGTTTTATTACTTTATTATGGATTTTTTTTTCTGGAACCAACACCCATCCCCCAATTCGGCACCCAGGTATATATCAAAACTATTGGATGTATGAAAAAACATTTCATACTAAACGTTCCATGCAAACATTTTTATATTTTATGATTTTCCCTATCTCGCACCATTTATAAAATAGATTATGGGCCCAACTACAAAAAAATGTTTATAATCTATATGCTATTCGGCCAAATTATTTACCATATGGTGAAAACCGAAACAAAATCGGTTTATGCGAGATTGAGTAACTATTATTTTAAAAAAAACTTTCATAAGGATGGGACTAAAATTGTAAACTGTATATTTTCGACATCTTAAGAATGTTTGCCCGCTAGGGAATGTTCTGAGATTAATTGAATTTCGTTTTAATTAACACGTCTTGCCTACAGGCTGAAACTAATAAAAGTCTTCTAATAAGTTAGTGATCGTTTTGAAATTTGAAAAACATGCCCCTAACACACTAAAATATTTTTACACTGTTTTGTAAATAATACTCCACTAAATTATTTTACTTTTACAGAAAAATTATGAATTCATTGGTTTATTGTTTGTTACAATAATTACCAAGTCCCAAATGATTAATATTTTTTGTTGTTGAATTCAACTGAATTTAAAATGTATAAATAATGTTGAATTTTAAATTAGAACAAACTTTCATTTTAATAACATATTCAAATAATTAATATTAATTATTAATAATATTTATATTAGAATATTTAATTACAATATGAATAACTTCATAATTATGTTACAATGAAAGATAAATTTATAAAATTATAACTCAACGTATATCTAAATATTTTATTTTACATATTTATAGTACGGGATCCTATACTATGGATAATAAAATATACACAACAAAATTTAATATTATCTTCAAAAATTGACTAAACTGTTGACGTATGGAGAAGAACGGAAATAACCAACTATGTTTGTGAAGGTTTTTTGTAGTTTTCTTTAACAAACTCTAGATAAATATCGACGTAGTTTCTATTAAAGCCGGCTGCAATCGCACACCCTACCAATTTCTAGTCTACATACAAGATTTTTAGTCTACATAGAAAGGCCTGCTTGCTAGGCCTCGACCTCCCGTCCGCTACTACTACTTCTAGCTATTTATAAAGACTTAAATAATTTTATATTTACTCGATAAATGAGACAGCAAGCTAGCATAAAATAATAACGTATTAAGCTAAACTAAGTCTTAGTTATTAAAATAATCAATATCTCTAACATCTATCTGTTTTCAAAAATACACCTACACACATTCTGATCTCCTTGATATATATTTCCTACAACTTCTATCATACAACTTCTATCTATAGACTACGCCAAATAGCATCGGAATAAAACCCACTACCCACGCACACCGTCATTTTTTGGCAATGGTCGATGTGCGTAGGTAGTGGATTTTATTCCGATGCTATTAGGCGTAGGATAGAAGTTGTATGATTTTATATAGGATTTAAAAATACAACCGATTAAAAAATAATAATTTTTTTATATTTGGTTACTTTTTATGAAATCCTGATTTGTATTGGTTATTAGAAGAAAGTTCAATGACTTTCTCAAAGAGTCAGATAAAGGAATAAATCGCATATGCATTTTTAATGATAAAAGGGAATTACAAATATGAAAAAAAAACTTACTCTATATAGAAAATTTTGGAAAGCATGATGTGTGTACATACCTGAAACAAAAATGGAAAAAATTAATATTAAAAATCTATTAAATTTTTTATATTCGTATTTATAGAGTTTAAAATAATAATCGATATTATAATAAATGACGTTGACATAATAATATATCACGTTTTATGTGCAAAACCTGAACTAAAATTAAATAAATCAATATAAAATAATGAAATGAGTCATGTTATTTATTAAAATATCAATACCTCATAATTAATAAAATACTGAGTTAGTATTCTGAAAATTAATAGATATTTATACTTTAAACAATATATATATATATATATATATATATATATATATATATATATATATACATTTATAACGAATATATTATTACTTTATAACACAGAATATTAACGAACTAATCATAATTAATTTATTGTTTTCATATATACATATAAATATTCATAAACACACAAATAGAAAATTGGATACAATTGAATACTTAATTAAGAAAAATTATAGATACATGATTTATGGTAATTAAAAACAAGGCTTTATAATTGTTATTTGTAATGGTTTATTATTTCTGTTTTAATTTTTTTTTTTTTTAACATTAATAATAAGAAAATAATAAAAATTTTTATATATCTGGTAGCATCTTTACAAATTAAATAAGTTTCTATTAAACAAATATTTTTTAAAACAACGTGTTTTTCGATTTTTTCAATATTAAGAGAAGTATATCAAATTTTGTGTTTCCCCCTCCATCTAAACCCCCCTTTCCAGTTGTCGATCTTGTCATGCTTACCATGAAAATACATTGTCATGGGAACTGAACCAACATGTAAAAATTCAACTCCGTAGGATAAGAGGAAGTGGCTCTAATTCAGCTTGCAAGAGTTGACCCGAACATACATACATGCATACATACATAATCGAATGTTCTTATTAATTTGTTAAAATATTTATTTTGGAAAGTAATGTAATAAAGTAACAAAATAAAGGTGACGCGTCAACCATTTACGTACACCGTGTAGGTTAAAAATCGCTACTTTCATTTTGTATATACATAGTAAAAATTTCGTTAGATTCTATAAGACTACTCGATAGTAAGATAGTATACTAGTTAGATATAGATTCGTTTGTGAAATACTTTAAATTACTAAAACTAATTATTTTGAACATTAATAGTAGTTGGACACTATTTCAATAATCTTTGAAATGACGATCCAAGCAGTCCAGATCGATATGCTTATATAGAAAATTTTAATAATGACACTAGATTTGCATACGATCGATTTAATTTCTAAAAGTTATTATTATTAAAACATGAAAAAAAGCATTTTTCCTTTGAAATAAATTTAATTGTTTTCCATAAAAAATTGACATTATAATTGAAAACGATGGCAGTTATTAAAATATGATATTTTAATAACAAACTTAATATTTTTCAATTATTCAAAATTTTTCATTTGCATGATATATTTATCGATTTTTATGTGGGATTTTTAATTTTTCATTTAATTTATGTATTCCGTATCAAAAAGTATAATTAAAAAGACTACCTGGTACAGTTTTGGACCTGAAAAATGCTAAATGAAACATGTGTACAATTATTTAAATGTCAACTAACCATATTTCAATTGTGAATTTAAGGAGCTTATAGGTCCATAGCGAAGAAAAATCGGCTTTCTGTTCGTATAAAATTGATGTTCACGTATATTCATTGTTTGAATCACGCTTAATCGTATTCAAACATTTTATTTGTAATTATATCGTAATTTTTTTTATATCAGATAATTATTTTTAATTTATGAATATTTAATTTCATTTCAGTAATTCAATAATATTTTTTTTCTATTTTTAAATCTATTAAAAGCCTACACAAATTTAACTAATTGATTATAAAAGACATAAAAACTGTAATATTATCGAAGCTCAGTGTATACTACTTATGAAGTTGCCGGTAATATTATCTACCGATTTCACAAGTGGCTTTTTCAAAATTTTACAGTTGATTTTAGTGGTGCCGCGAGAGACCAGAGAAACGAGACAAGGCGCGAGAATAAGTCAGCGATAGACGAGCCGAAAATTATAATTTTGATTTTCGATAAATATTCGTGAGACAGGATGATAGTATTCTCTTTCAATTTCCAAATAATAATAATCTGTAAAAATGTCCTAATTACAAAAGAGTAAATCATTTTGGGTAGTAATGATTTAATTTTTGCAGTCTTTATTGTTTCAATAAAAAATATAAAGTAATGAATAAATTAGAAAAATATGCACATTGTATGAATAGAAAAACAATTTTACTCAAGTACAAAAAATAATTGTATTTTTTCAAGAATATCTTCAACATAAAAACGACACGAGACGAGACGATAGAAAGTCAAAACAAAACAAGAGTCATGCTACTCTCGTCTCGTCTCGCCTCGCGGCATCACTAGTTTCTCGTTTAGCGGCATGTTTTAAATAAAAGTTTTTTGTGTTCAAAATACTAAACAACTTTTGCTCTAAAAATTTTTTCGAAAACCAAATGAATTCGGCAAAAATCAACTGTAAAATTTTTAAACAAATAATGCTTTTTGAGTCGAAAGTGCTCATTATAATATAGTTTTCTAATAAGAGTTTTCTAATAAGTACAATTTTTGGTGATGCCATTTTGACAATACCAATTTTGAAACAATTTAATTTAATTTTAAATAATAAATAAATGTTTTATGACTAAATCAATCCATTGAATTAAAATTTATTTGTATATTTAAAATTATCTGTATAATAATATATAGATTTTTTTTCAAATAGATTTTTTTGTAAATAGTTCCAACAGAAATGTATCACTAATGAATGAAAATAAACATATGATTATTTTGTATGAATTATATTTACAGTTCACTGAATGTATTGCTAGAATTCGAGCTACATTTACTATATTATTTTAGTTTACTGAACGTATCGAATTTCATTCCAAAATGTGTTTAATACTCTATGAAAACATAGATATATTTATTTATTATCAATAATAATAATGATTTGTTTGTAAAATAGTATCTATCTAATACAGACATATCCCTAAAATTTATACAGCGTGTTAGCGACATATAAGTGAAAATACCCTACTTATCGGCGATACAACTTTAGTAGAATCATGGCCTTCTCTGCGAGAGGTTTCCTTCAGAGATTTTCCTCTTCACCTTCAGTCATCTTTTTCGGGATCGCTCTTCGCCTAGAGCGATCAAGTACCTCTAATTCATTGCAGTGATAATATCCGACTCTTGAAATAGTAAATGTCTGTTTTTACGTATTGGCCAGATTCCACTCTCATTTAATAGTAATTTTGATTTTTGTCAGGATTTTTGTCAGGATCCCTTATTCTATCAACAATGCTTCGTTCCTTTTGAGTGAGGACATGTTTCAGAACCGTACAAAAACACCAGATCTCTAATTGATATATAAGAATCGATTCACGTTTTATGACCCTAAAATCCTATTTAGGGCACATATAATTGCCTGCAATTACTTCGATTTCGTTAGTGATTGTGTTGCTGTCAGTTCTAAGGCTTATGCCTTACTAGCAGTATCCATCTCTTACCAACCCGACCTTTCCAAATTTTTCTCTTTGTGGCCTTATATGAAATATCCATTGTTTATTAAATTTTTTATAAATTTTATTTCTTGCAATTACTATTAGCGCGTTGCTTACTCAACGATACACGCATGCGCAGTTGCATGTACTTTAAGCTAGAATTTTATAAATATTGTATTTATATCATACTTTCCATGATTTACTAAAATACTTTATCAGATACTTTAGAATCGAAAACAAGGCTACGATTGTTGCAGCAATATTGATTAAAAATTGTACAATAAATTAGCGTAAAGTTCAGAGAACTTCAACCTTTCTCATATATCTTTGAAAACAGTTTATTGAATACCTTGCATAACAAGTTTAATACATGATTTATATATATATATATATGTATAAAGTTAACTTTTCATTTTAAAACAATACATCATCAGTTATAGCTGCAAAATCGCTAACTATATCGTGAATAGTAAATGGATACGTATACTAAATAGAATCAGACATGCAGGAATTAGAAGCGCAACAGGAATATATTATGTAACAATCAACAAGAGGATATCTTATACACTTAACATAGAACGGGAGGCGGTGAGAGTTAAAGTGTTGCCGCAAAATAAGACGCGAAATAAATAATTTTATAGGTTTACTCTTATCTCGTCTCACATGTGTCGTCCCGAAATATCTCGTTCGTCCGTCACTCATCAAGTATCGAATATCTTGTGTTACGCAAGCCGTACATACAGTATGTTTGCGATTTTAGAGATAAATATCCTGTTTCATGTCGTTTAAAAAATTAAACAACTGCCAACTGGATGCGAACCTTGGGTCTTTCAATAGAAATCAATGGCTGTTACTACTTAGGTACTCACTCAAAAGTTAGTTAAATTTCTAAAAATACTGACACTTCTATGGCTCTATATCTTTAAATTGAAGCTTAAAGGAAAAAAGATGTCAAGCTAATATTGGAAGGCAAAAAACCTAAATTCCTATAATACAAATCCAGATATGACGGAGCTCTTGCATAAAAAGAAGCTCTAGTGATTAGAAAAATTTATTATGAAATATTATGTTCGATATATTCAAAGACGGAACGAGATGATTTTTGGGGTTTTACATAGCTTTTCAAGACATGTCACATGTTTTGTATATCGTATCGATTTTGGTCGAAACGAAAAATAGCAATATTTTTCTTCACTTCAATACTTGATGTGACAAATTATACACATCTTGGAGGGTAAGGTGAGGGGGGGGGGGGCGAACTAACAACTTCTTAGTCTAGTTATGACTCTTAAAAATATCACCATTTCTCGTCGCGAAACTCTTGGTTGTCGTGGCACCATTAAAGAGGTGTCTTAAATAACAAGACTTAAGGAGATGATAACTTAAATATAGACTGTGGTACGTACCTCAGTCAGTCAGTGAATGAGAAGTAAAATGATAATGTTACAAAGTAACAAGTTTAATGTTTAAATAGAATAGTTAGAAACAAACTATGTACTAACAACATTTTAGTAAATAATCATAAAGTTTACCTTCTTAAACAACACAGCGGAATAATTAGAAAGCAGGTTTTGCGAAATAATTTTGTGTATACAGTATGCTTGCATAAAAATAAGATTTAAAGCAATAAAATGATCAACACTGGTAAAAAATTATATGTAAGTTACTTATATTTGGAGCTCTATTCGACAAAATATAGCAAATTGTTAAAGTCAAAGAACATTTTAGATATTTCAAAATTTAGATCAATTTAAATGAAAAAGGCCATACTGTTCAAGCTCCAAAAGTTATAGGAAGAGTATTCTAGAACGCAGAAATAATTTGTAGAATTTTCAAAGATGGCTACGGTTCTTTTGGATACTCTTAGTGACAAAAAGACTATCTACCAAAGACCACAAATAGTCTTTTTATACTTGGAGAATCCAAAAGATCCGGTGTTGCCTTCTTGGAAAATCCAACACATGATTCCTGCGTTGTAAAATGCTAATTCCTACAACTGATTGATTAAATCTGATGAAAAAAATTTGATTAAATCCATTTTTTTCACTTTGTTTTAAACTTACCTAACTTAGGTACTTGATTTTTAAAACCCTATCTATTTAGCTTCAATGAAGTTTTCGATCAAAGACTCAATTTGGCAACTTAATTTGATATAAAATTAAAAATTTCTCTAATAATATCACATTTTAGTCATTACGAGAGACTTCATCCATTGAGAAGATCGTTTATTGGTGTAAAACCTCAATACGGTTTTTATAGTCTAAGGTAAAAAATTTCAAATCGAATTATTTTTACTAATAATCTGTGAAAAATAAACCCCATATCAATTATACTAAACATTTAATGAGATCAAAATAATGTTCAAAAAACTCCAATCACTTGAGTAGTTGAAAATTTAACAAATTATCATTTTTTCTAATCATAAATCTCTTGTCATCCAAAATCAGATTGAAATTTCAACTACACAATTGCACAAAAATCGGAGTCATTCTTTAGTTCCAAAAAAATACGACAAAAAAATGGGCATAATTTTGAGTAGGCTACTCTGTATGTAAATTGTAATTATTAAACAATTTTTAATAATCCAAACTTTGTGAACCTATTTTGCCGGTCCGTACTCAAAGAGTTTAGCGGTTTAATTAAAATAATTTATGAAAATAAGAATATTTTAATAAGCATTTTATTAATAATATATTAATTATTATTTAATAATAATATATCCATTATGTATTCAAATAAATATTACACAACATAACAATGTTTCTATTGAATTTTGTGGAAATGCATTCATTCATTATTCAAACAAACCTTCACGTTGTGTTCTACCCCCTTCTTCTCCATTGCTCCTTCATCAAATAATATATTACAAGATGTAACGTGATATAATATTAATTAATTATAAATATTGATGCATAGGTAATGATCAATTTCTATTAGAAATAGATTCGAACAGAGCCATTGATTATATAAATTTAACCCTGTATTTTCATATTATTTATCTAAAGATTGTAAATCCAAAATCGTTGACATACAAAATATGCACACGGTAATTTTATTAAAATGTTGTAGTAGGTAGACTAAAGGTACGTTGCAGTATGGAATGAAGATCCCGAATCTCGGCCAGTTCGTCAATAGACTAAGCCAATAATAATAAAAATAGGGTTTTACCTCCGTTTCTGAGATTTCACAGTCTATAACAAAGACCACCCACATCATTATTTTTTTAAACCTTTAATTAATATATAACCATACATTAGTGACGTGGTAAAGGACAAGGAATTTTTCTGCAGACTAGGAATTGAAACTGCAGAAAACCTTCACAAGCATAGTCGGTTACTTGTTCAAATGCTGACAACTTAATCCACCACCGCGATTCGATCTCGCAACCTCCTAGTTCTAAGCAGAGCATCTTAGACAGCACGCCACCTGACTGGTTCATGCACTATTTTAAAAATAACGTTAATATGCATGCAAAGATTCAACTTTCAAGGTCTGATAGTTTATGAGATATGAAAATATCGTCGGGGACGTTATAAATGTTTGATTAATTTAATTTGATTGGTTCAACGTCAGTATGAATACTCAAATCAAACTGTTACCACTCGTTTTTCTTTATAACGAATAGACAGCACTACGACCTATATTTTTATGAGGTACGCAGTGAGGATATCCTGTAAAATAGACTCTGTATCAAAGCGTACAATGACACAAAGGTAGTAACAATCTTCCGAATAAAATTTGTTAGTATATTTATAAGGGACATCTTTTAATTGAAGCATTTTTTCGAAAATCGTATGAATAAGGCACAAATCAATAATAAAATTTTGAAAAATTAGCGCCACTTTTGTGGCCAATAGTACATGGCAATGTAATTAGGGCAACAATCAGTAAAATAAACATACCTACATAGAAGTATGTAGAATGTTGCTTATTTATATATAAATTTTAATGAGAATGCGTAATTTTATGCTTTACATTATTATTATTTTCATTTGTTAGTTATCCCTTCCTTTGTTCCCTCTTTAAATATCAATTTACTGTGTAGAAAATGGGAAAAATATGGTAGGCATGTTAGGAAAAAAGTACTTCTTTTTTTATTAGCATATTCTATTATTGTTGTTTGAAATTAAAATTTCTTAAAATAACGCCCTCATTTATTTCTGATTATCAAATAGATGGTATATAAAATAAATAGATGATTATCAAGTACAATGGTTGTATTCGTTTTGGGCCCTTACACGCTTTTAAGCACAATTTACAGTCGTTCGAGGTGGATTAGGAACGTTTACGCCACTCTTGAAAATGCCGTTGGTTTTGGCCTTATAAAATACGTTTAATCGTCAGTTGACATCAATATATAATATGGCGGATGATAACAGTTTAGGTATTTTTCAAGCTATGAAATGTTTGTTTAACTCACTTCAAAAGTCCCTGAAAAATAAACACAACCCCCTTAACTGACAGTTCGATAAAGCATGTCGGTAATGTAGGTTTTTTGCTAAATAATATTTTGCGAGTGAGTGGTTTTTCTTTTTGTTTTTTTTTTGGTTTGTTCTTGTTTATGAAAAAATAAAGATTTAAAACATCCAAAAAAATTAAAAATAAATAAAAAGGTAGAACGATTTGGCACTCAAGCTTTTGTTGCCCTACCACGATAGAGAAAGCGTCTGTGAGCGTAATGTCTGTCATGAAACAAAACCTTAAGCGCACGTTGTCCTCATACACAATGTCAGATGAACACTAAAAACAATGCTTGCTATATTATAGGAAATAACCGTCCCATTTCTACCATAGCACATTTTTTATTTAACATACATAAACGATTATCCATTTTGCCTGGCCGATTTCTTTGGCGGTAACATCCATAATTAAATATTATAATATAAAGATAAATTATCAAAGATAATTGGAGAGAACTCTATATTTTAGAAATCAAACACGAAGGTGAATATCAAGGTCACAAGATATCCCCTCCGAAAAAAAATTTGTTTTCGGATTATGTTTTTCTCGAAAAATACTTCCTCGAAAGAATATTTGAGTGCATTGTTTTGAAATGAGACACACTGTATATTAACTTAGCAAAGAGGATCAAATTATCGCTTAAAAAAATGCGATGGAAAGTTTTTCCTCAGTAATTTATGAATATTTTACTTGAAAAGTTCATAAATTTTTTTTTATAATAGGTAATATATAACCTTGTCAAGTAAATAGTTATAAAAAGCTACTAAGGAAAAACTGGCAATAGCTTGGACCTCATATAGTAAATATTACCACATTTTTCGGGAAAAATGAAAACTTTTTTGTTTTTGATAAGATAATTTATTTACAGTTTACAGTAATAACAGTTTAATGATGTAAACATGTGAAATCTCGGTTACTTCATTCTTTTATACTTTTTCTAGGTTTTTCAGTTTATAATATAAAAAAAAATCTTGAATATTAGATCAGAATATTTTCTACATTAAAATAAATATATTCATCGATAAAATAGTTCTGTATAAAATCCTATTGAACTCATAAATGACTAGCTTCGAACGAAAAACCATTCACAAATACATTATAGTTAATATAACGACATTAAAGTAAGTTTTTCATTCATTCGGGTTGAACATCATGTTTACCTAGAAATAATAATAATGTTTTCGATGTGATAAATATTATCTTTACTTTCTGGAAAATGTATTGGGTTTTCAAAGTAAAAATGTTGTCAGGCACATTTGAAAATGACTTTTTTAAATTGATGAAAAAAATTATGAGTTTTTAATCATTTAGTTATTGGAAAAATCGAACAAAAGTTGTTAATCGTTTAATCTGAAAACAATTTTACAATTTAAAGTTTTGCAAGACCGTTAACCTTGTTTTTAAATATAACTCAGTTGATAGGTACGATTTGTGAAAATCATCCTCACATTGTTTTAGAAATAAACTCTTCATATCTCCACAACCGTTGAATTAACAAAAACGTGTAAGAAACGATTTTATACAAAAAATTTTTTTCCTTACAGTTTTTGAGATTGAGACACTCCATTATTAGGTGTATATAACCATAAAATACATCGAATGCTTTGTATTATCTAGAATAATATTTGTATGATAGATGAATGTGATTATAGCTTCGAAACTCGATAACTAACTCTATTTCTAGAAAATAGTTTATCTATAAATACAGTGTGGAGCATTTTAAATATGGCGTATCTCATTTATTTTTGAACGGTAACTAGAAATTAATTATTATTTGAATCTAGATATATAATTTCAAGTTTGTTATAGAGCTGTTAAAACCATATTATTTTAGATCTCAAAAGTTTTTTGGAAAACGATAAAAATTGTGTCTTGTGAAAATAGAAGGAAGGGTTTCAATGAAAGATTTTTTTTAAACGAATAATTTCGTTAAAATCCATAACGGTTTTTAAAACAAAACATTGAGGTGGTGGAAACAGTGTGAATATAATCTAAACTGTCTTTATAATACACTTGAAACCACATTGTATCTCTTTTTGATATAAATAAAAATTGACTGAGACAGTTTATATACACCATATTGTATATGTAGAAATATAAATCTACTTGGAGTTTTATCCCTACGGTTATATCTGATGTGTTTGATAACATTATCTCGAATTTAATAACCAAACCTATCAAACATTGTATATTAAAATGTTTTTTAAAAAGTTCACATTTGTGAACTAGAAAATTGAAAATGAATTACAAAACTTAGTAATTTCCCTATTGTGAATCGATTTTCATTTATAAGTATACTTTTATTTTGATACATTTTTTTCTATAATCTAATATCTTTTAGTCCTTTGTCTATATTTTTCTATTTTTATCTATCAAAGTATGAATTTATTTATATTTTATAAAACCTACATACAACTTTATCGCCATAGTACAATCAATAGAGAAGTCCGTTTTACTCTTGTCCGCATTGCATTAAATTAAAGGAGTTTTTTTTTAAATTAGGTTCAGTATCACGTACTGAATGTAAATGAACCAAATCCTTTCAAATTTTGACCCCGGAAGTACCGCCATTTTTAGAAAAACTGTATCGGCCTATATCTCCATTGCCGTGCACTTTAGGCCAGAAATGGTAATTACCTTTCTTGTAGATAATTGAATTTCCTTTTTTTTTGTACAATAATTTTTTTGTATCAGTTACCGTTTACGACTTACACGACTATTACCATTTATTTATTGACTTTCTGACCGATTAAAAAATTGATAAACAAAAAGAATAGGAAATCCAATTATCTACAAGAAAGGTTATTACCATTTTTGGCCAATGTGCACTGTAATGGAGATATTGGCCTATATCTACAGTTTTATACAGTTTTTCTCAAAATGGCGACACTTCCGGTGTCGAAATTTGTATAAATTTTGTTCATTTACATGCAGTACGTGATACTGAACCTAATTTTAAAAAACATAACTCCTGTAATTTAGTGCAGCGCAATATTCTCTATTGACTGTACTACAAGAGTAATCTAAATTTGCATCGATAATAAAACATGAATCGAATCTAACTTCTTGGGCTTGATATATTTTTATATTTAAGGGCACAGATGACCAACATAAATAGCGTAGTGGAGGCTAATTATTAAAAAATTAGGGTGATTCCTATTCATTGGCCAAAAATTACAACTTTTTGGCCAATTTGAAATTTCCGAGTGCATTGTTTAAAATGAGCACCCTGTATAGTTAATATATTATTACAAGCGTATTAATAAATCGGTATTTCAACTACCCCATGGTCATCATCAGTATCAATCACTCATGCTGTGTATTCTAGATTGTTGTTCTAATCACTGCCTATAAAATTCTGTATATGATCTATCGAGAATTTTATCCGCTAATTTGAAGTAAAACCCCTTAAAAATATTCTAAATGTTCTAGATCTTTATCTAGATTTAGAATTCAGACAAAATTGAAACAAGAATTATACTAAGAAATTTAAATGCAATTAAATACATTATTAAATAATACTTCCTCCGCGAATCTATAAACATTTCTCGTTCGTGGTTTTACACTGTTTTCTCCCTCCAATGCCTGCACTAAACTGGGAATACATCCGACTTATATCGGAAGTAGGATGAGTATACATATTTTCATAACACCAAGTAAACATCCAAACTTTCGCTATGTGAAAAGGCATAGTTGAATTCGGATCAACTAAACTATTTTAGAAAGGGTAAATATCAATAGAAAATAGAAATAAAATATTTAATAATTTTCACTTTACATAATAGACAAACAATTCTTCTATACCCCCGTCAACTCCACACTCCTCCATGATTAATAAATGTATATTATTATTATGAAAATGATGAAAATATTTATTTTTTATTATTAAAACATCAAAATTTAATAACAAATATTTTCACCGAAACATTTTCATATTAAAAATAGAAAATCATAAATCTCGTTGACTATCATAATAATAATAATGATAATGAAATACAAAATTTAATAACAGTTGGAAAATTACTACCTACGCTTGCAGCTAGTAACTGATTCTACTAGCTAGACTTTTTCTAGTTTGAGAGAGATATTTATATCAAAATTTTACCTCTATATACATAAAATTATTTATGATAAAGAAAATCGATTGCCTGCACTGCATCATGTGATGTAAAAATTGTCTAACCGAAAATGGAACTTATGTCTTACGCGTTTTTACGGATTTTTATCAAAATGAATTGAACAATTTATTTTAAACTTTGTTCATTGGCAAAACAAAACAATGATTCTTGGTGGAATCTGTATATATTGGGGTTATTTAAGGCTAAAAATATCATTTATAGATATTGGTTAATGTAGACGGACGTATGCATATGATCAGTTTATCTTGGGATCCACAAACAATAATTGGACAAATATCACTCAGTTGAAAGTTGGACTTTACTATTCTGATCACTTCCAAATGAAAAATAATATAGGATGGATATATATATTTTTGAATGTTTAGTATATATAAAATCAAATCTAAATAATCTTGATCTAAATAGCTATCATCACACGTATGACACACGATATTCGGAAGACATTAGAATACCAAGGCACAATTTAACACTTTTCGAAACTGGTCCACTTTACAATAAAACTGTACAATGCTCTCCCAGACGACATTAAAAGTATCACAAGTATCAATCATTTTAAGGTTGCTTGTAAGAAAATCATAACTAAATGTAGTCCATATTCACTAGATGAATTTTTTTCTTTTGTTGACAAACCTATATGTACTTGTACGTCTTTAAGGTGAATAAAGTAATATTATTATTATTATTATTATTATATCCTTCTACTTCAACACAAATACATATCATCGTTGTTTACCTAATGTTTATAATAATAGTAAATATTGATTTTTATTTGTCAATATACAACCAATATAATTAAATTTAAAATTTTGCCCCAATTCCTAGAACAATTATTTGTATTTCATAAATACGTATTTCGACTACAAAATAGTCATCTTCCGTATGAATCAGCTAATCGTAACTAACTCCGGAATATGGAGTCAAAGATATGTCACTCGTTGCTAATTTGATTTATGTACCACAGTACATTTAGTTTAGTTTTGTAACGGTTGGAAATATTCATCACAGGAAAAAGTTTTTGGTAAAGGTGTTCATAAAGTGATCTAATTAGTCCATTTCCGTAGATGTGTCTGTCCGTCCGATAACTCAAAAACGAAAAAAGATATCGAGCTGAAATTTTCCACACATACCACACGATCATACATAGTATAGAGCTAAATCTAAGGTCAAGAACGTGAATGGGCAAAATCGGACCATATTTGGACAAAATGGGAAATACTGCTTATCTTTGAAACCGGAAGATATATAGAACAAAAATTTAAAGACAAAAAAAGTTCTTTTTTTTAAAAATAAACAACTTTTTTTATAAATTCAGTGTACACCGAGTATTTAAACAATTAACTCAGTTAATTGTTATCTTCACTTGTTTAATATACAATTTTGTTTCAAGAATTGTGATATAATTATTATTACTTGAATAACTGTCTCAACTCGAATCCAACAAAAATATATATTGTTAAAACGAAGTTAACAAATTTTCCTTGGGTAACAAAATCCATTGTTAATGCCAGTTATATCAGTCAAGTTTGCATATAGAGGAGGTTGGGTTCATCGTTCACACTATAAACTTTTGTACAAAAGAGATAGAAAATATAATATTATGATAATAAATTATAAAATTTTACTGTATGTAAAAGTTGTAATAATAATGAATTGTGAAAATGTGTATTATTATTAAATGTATGAACCCAAACACAACGGATACGATAGAGAGACCACCAAACCATCAAACCATTATTTATATAACATGAAACACCATCTATGTAATAACGATTGTACTTGTTATTATGATTATAAAATAAATTATATATTATTTTATTTATTTGCTATCAAATGTGTGAAAAAATGATTGAATATGGGCAGAACATATTCAAAACATATTCAGAACAGAACACTTTGTTTATATTAAGTAAAGAGTATTCCTACCTGAAGGCTGAAATGCGTGGAGTACAAGAGGTAGTATGTAAAACGGCATTTTTATTACCCATTTCGAATGGTAGCTACGCTGTGCGTATTCACAACTCTCATATTTATGCTTGTATTCAGAGTCCAGTCTTGAGTAAGTGCTTAAGCTTACCTTCATGAAGACCGTCTTTTTGGTTTTAAGACATGATGAATTCATAGATATACATTAATATGATCTTTGGTAAGACAATGGTTTCAAGCATGATCTTATTCGGTAGAAGATCTTTACTAAGACGAATCTAGAGATCATTTTAATTTGTGTTCGTCAATTTCTGTATTAAATCTCATATCCGATGATCTGACTTGTTGAGAAGTATATCATATTATTGTCAGTGATACTGAATATTATTCTACTAATGTAGCCAACAAAGATTAGATACATAGACTGTAAAGGCTACCCTGGATGGGCTACACTTCGACCATAAGGTCCTTTGTGATCCTGACGATGTGAGTGGAGTGGATGGAATTCTTGTGTATAGACTAGGAATTGGTAGAATATGCGGCTACAGCCGACTATGAAAGGAACTATGCCGATTTTCATCTGGAGTTTGTGAAGAAAACTGTAGAAAACCTTCTGAAGCATAGCCGGTTACTTCGTTCTTGTCCATACGCCGACAGTTTAACCGCCAGTCAATTAACCGCCCCTTTTTTTCTTAATAATTGACAAACTGCCGATGTCGGGATTCGAACCCATAACCTCCCAGTTTCCAAGTAGACACATTGCGCAGACATAACACCTTAGACCACTCGGCCACTTGGACTGGTCTATTCATAGCTCATAGACCGTAAATAAAAGTAGAGATCTAAAAAAACTTGTTTTTGTCTTAGAACGTAGCTAATGAAATTTATTTAAGTTATTTCTTAAACTGTGATGCATCAATCCTCCCTATGTTTAAAATCCGATTTTCAAAAATGAATATCTAGAAAATTGTAGGATGAATTTCGTTCAAATTTTGAGACTGAGAGATACCATAAATAATGAAACCTAACCTCTTTAAAACTATTTAAGCGAAATAAGTTTTGTCAGATTTATAAAACATATTCAGACTCTCTGAACAGATCTTATAACAATTAAACATGGGCAAGAAATTCATTGTCATACAGTATAGAAAAAATTTGTTATCGTACAAATGGTGTCAAAATTCATGCTATCCTTTAAAAATTTAATTGATTTGTGCCTCATTTATTCGGATTTCGGAAAAATGTTTCGTATAAAAGTTGTTAGTATAGTTATAATGAACAACTTTTATTCAAAGTATTTTTTCGAAAACCGTATAAATAAGGCACAAATCAATTATAAAATGATAGCTCAACTTTTGATGCCAAGTTTACATTGTATAACGTGACTATGTAATATATAATCATATTCTCGCTTAATGTATTTCGAGAAAATATCGTTCATTGATGCAGAAAATACGTTTATAAAGTTTAATAGAGATAGTGAGTCGAAGGATATCATTAATGTCTGTCGGTCGACAGTTTCATTTTGTCGATGATATCGAAAATAGATGGTGTTTCATTTTCCTTAAATAGTATACCTTGCCTGTCTTTAAAAATTTGGTCTTGTTTAAAAACGATAATTTTGTGATCGAATTAAGTCAACCAAACAATATATTTACTTCGACATTATTTTCAATCTAATTACTACAAATAATTTAATTTTAAAGCTCTCAGGATTCGAAATGTGGCAGATTTAGGAAATGGGTAGCAAGGACACTAAGAGGGTTTCAAATCAAAACTTGTTTAGTTTTCGATTAATTTCCCTCCAACATTGCACTTGAGGACACTGCGAACCCAAGCAGTGGCTTTAACTTGATGGCTGAATCAAGAGGAAATTGGGCTGCAATGATGAGCTACACTGAAAGTGTGTTAGTAGCAAAGAAAGCTGATGCGCTGATGACGGCGACGAGACGCAGCATTTAAATGGGCAGCAAGGGCCAGGCTGAAGTAATGCGCAGGCAGTTTCCGGTCTGGTCCCTTTCTATTCAGAAACGCAGAAAAGAAGAGCCGCCGCATATTCATCACCAATATGCGGTGTCTTACTGAATATTTCTTCCTCAAACGAAAAAAAAAACCTCCAACATTGCGATAATTGTAAAAACTTAACTTTTTAAAATGTAGTTCTATCGATCGTGTCTCTGTAAGTGACGAATTTATTTCAATTGTACTATACAAATTTACATCTGTGATTAATAACAAAAATTTGAGCCAGAGTAATCTGGATATCTTCAACAAATTACTGTCATTAATGGAAAAAAAATAAAAATATTTTATAAAACACTGTTCGTTTTTAATCTTAGTTAAAATTTAGTAGGTATTATGAGTTTGACATTTTTGAACAATTGAAAATCCTTTGAAATTGATATGTTTTTAATAAATAAAATCAGATTATTTAATTTAATTATAAAACTAATACCTTTAGACACTGTTTGGTGTGGTTTATAATTTACAGTAGAATTGACACTCCTCGTTTAAACGAATATGAATAATACATTAGAGTTTTATTTATGAAAAATTTGACATGACCTTTATTTTAAATTAAAATTAAATGAAGCCAGAAATAGCAAGAATATCATAACTGAATTTAAAAAAAAAATCGTTACGCAGAAGCTGCGCCAACTTGAAGCTGCGCCGAATTTCCTTAGAATACATAAATCACTCTCTAGCGGTCATAATTTTAGTGTGATCAAAATGAAATATAATATCAGATATGGCTTTAGTATTTGCAACAATACTTGCATTTCTTAATAGCCAAATTTATTAATAGCCAAAATTAATCGATGTATAACGATTATAGTTTATAGTTACTATGGAAACGACAATAAAAATTTTTTGCAATAAAATATATTTCATATATTTGTGTCAAACAAACAGAAAATATCTCTCTTAATATTAGAATAATCGAAAAATGTATAAGGAGTAAACTTTTAGAAAATCAAGTTTGCTACAATTCATTACTTGATCATTTTTCTCAAACTGTAATGTGAACAGAGATATTTAGAATTTTATTTTTCAATCTTTAATTGTAAATATTTCTGTAAATATTATTGTAACAGAAATATGATAAGAAACAAAATTGCAGCAAAACTTAGTACCTAAAACTTAACTCCTGATAAATTTTTCGATTTTTCAAATATTAAAGGAGATAGTCAAATTTTGTTTTTTCCCTTCCTCTAAACTCCATTTCCCCTCGTCCGATTTTACCCAATAACGAACTTGACCTTTAGAATACCAAAAGCGACCCAAATAACCAATTTCATTCCAATCGGTATAAAACAGTGACCGCTTGAGTCCACAGACATTTAAAAAAAGTACATATGTCGTATATATTATATATATATATATATATATATATATATATATATATATATATATATATATACATATAAATATATATATATATATATATATATATATATATATATATATATATATATATATATATATATATATATATATATATATATAAATATATATCTCTCTATATATATAAAAGAAAGTCGTGTTAGTTACACTATTTATAACTCAAGAACGGCTTTACCGATATGGCTGAAAATTGGTGAGTTGGTAGCTTAGAGCCAGGAGACGGACATAGGATACTATTTATTCCGTTCGACAGCGTTTTAATATATAAAACAGTATAGGGTTTGTTCGAACACTTATAACTCGAGAACGAATGGACCGATTTTCATGGTTTATAATGGTTAAAATATCGTATTTAATGTCAAGCTGCTATTCCGGGATTTGTCTCTCATTATTGTTGTGTTTTTTTTTAACTTTAATATAACAAAAAAGTTAATATAACTCGGGTAATAACTAAACACAACATTTATTTATTATAAGGCGGTACGAAGTTTGCCGGGTCAGCTAGTATATAAATATATACAAATATACAAATTTTAACGATAGTGATTTTTAACATCTAATAGATAGGATCGATGGACATTTGAAGAAATTTTTACGAAATTCCAAAATTGGTGCAAAAACAATAGCTGCATTTCCTTTGGAGGAAATTCGCTAACAAGTGAAAATTAAAAATAACTGAGTTAGTTGCTTAAATACCCGATATAAACGGAGTTCAGTACCAATACGTAAACTGTTTATTTTAATTTTTGAGCTGAAATTGTGGTACAGATATTGAGTTTATGAAAAAAAGTTTTAAACAAATATGTTAAATTTTAAAAAAGAAACATTTCCTGTCTTTAAAATTGTCTTCTAACTCTTAACAGTTTTCAAAGATGGATATTTCCCCTTCACTGGCGGGGATATCACGGTCCATTTTTGTCCATTCACGAACTTGATCCCACTTTTTAGTTTTAGAATACACCCACCAAAAATGTTCAACTCTTTTCGATTTTGAGTTGTCAAGCGAGCATGCAGGACTAAACTTAATATTCCTTGGTATATATGACCGGTATGTATACCGGGTAAAAATGATATCTTTACCGGATATAAAATCCGGGGTATTGAAAGAGGCAACACGAATTGCAGAAATGTGTGTTTTGTGTATAAGTGTAAAAACGAATAAATGTGTAACCAATTAATTTGTGTAGAATATTTGATTGTGATAGAATTTTTCAATCCTGAAAATTTTGATTTAATTTTTTTTATTTCTCAATGAGCATGCATGATTTCTTGTGGATTTTTTGATTTTGTGATAAGCATAG
The DNA here is from genome assembly GCA_963920215.1 of Nineta flava. Classification (NCBI taxonomy): domain Eukaryota; kingdom Metazoa; phylum Arthropoda; class Insecta; order Neuroptera; family Chrysopidae; genus Nineta; species Nineta flava. The sequence continues at coordinate 42,025,827 of OY986042.1, read as the reverse complement.
GCGACAGCAACTTTTAAGCGTTTTTCAAAAAAAAATGCATTTAGAAATACGATATACTATATTGTATGAATTCGTGCTTCGATTAGATCCTATTTTTAAATCCCACTGTATGAGAAGTATCCCCTAAAATCCATTCAACTTTGTATTCTTTACGTTTATAATTGTGCCATCACACTCTAGTAGTTGCAGTAGTAGTAATTAACCGCGCCCAAGTGCCCGAGCGGTCTAAGGCTTTATGTCGACGCAGTATGCCTACTTGGAAACTGGGAGGTTATGGGTTCGAATCCCGATATCGACAGTTTGTAAATTATTTAAAAAAAAGGGGCGGTTAATTGACTGTCGGCATATGGACAAGAACGAAGTAACCGGCTATGCTTGAGAAGGTTTTCTGCAGTTGCCTTCACGAACTCCAGATGAATATCGGCATAGTTCTTATCATAGTCGGTTGCAGCGGCATATCCTACCAAATCCTAGTCTATACTCAAAAATTTCTTCCACTCCACTCACATCCTCAGATCCTTAGGCATCACAACGGACCTTGTGGTCGAAGTGTAGATCGTCCAGGGCAGCCTCTAAAATTTATCTATCTACCTAACCATTCATTAATTTTTTTTTAAATTAAGTGAATTGACAAACTGCCGCCGTTGGGATTCGAACCAGCAACCTCTTAATTCCGACTATAGTGCCTTAAACAACCGCAACACTCGGAATGGTTATCACACCCAATCTCTGTGCTAGATTTCCAATTATTACGTCGAATAATTTTAGTGAATTGTTTCATTTCAGTATTTATTATGGATTTTCATCAAGCATAATGACGATCTACTTAATACAAAATATATAATAGTGACTATTATATTTGTGTTGACCCAACGGCGAACAATTTTCCTATGATTATCCAAAATTTGAATAACAATCATTCTACATTATATTCTGTAAATTATTAATATGATTATTTATTATAAACGTTTTGTGTTGCTCGAAACGTTTATAATGCTCCGACAAATGCTAACATCACGAATGGGTTGGTGATATAACAACAAAAATTATCATAATATGTTCAAACACACAAATTTCTAGTTTCATACATTTTGGATTATAGTTATAAATTTTACAATATACTACACAAAGTCAACATAAATAATAAAATATAAATCACAATCAAATTTGACTATAACAATTCTACGAGAAATGACCCATATTATTTTATAAATTATATCAGCGGTAATAGTTTTTAGCAATCATGCGTCAAAAATTAGAATTCATGTTTAAAAACTATTAAACTATGAATTAAATTTCAAATGATTATACAAATTTTTATTATTTCATTAGATATTTTAAATTTTTTTTTGTCAATAATTCCATCAATAAATAATGCCACCAAATTCTGAGTAAAAAGGTATCATCTTTTACTCACTGTTGTATAAACAAAATTGTTCATAATCTTCATGGTACAGTAGGACCGATTTCTATGAGGTTTGGTGTATTACATACTTCTTAGAGCAGATTTTTTGTCATGTTTTATGGTTATAAACTACCAGGGAGCACTACAGTAGATGCGTTTCTCAAAAACTATTGGACCTATTTTGATGCGGTTTTCTTGCATGACATAGATATCAACTTAGAGCAGGTTCTTTGTCATGTTTTACGGTTATAGGCCACCAGAGGGCGTTGCAAAATATATATATCTCAAAAACTACTGGATCGTTATTGATCCGGTTTGTTGCAATAAATAAGCATCGATAGCTAATCTAAGCCCGTTATTTTATAATTGTATAGCAACTGGTTCAGTAATTAAAAATCAAGTTTTCTAATTCGACTGATTTTCATTCTTCGTTAAATTTTCTGTGGCCTCAAAGTCACCAAATTTTTGTTTGTTTGCTTTTTTTTCTTAATATCTTGGTACTAGTTGATTTTATTAGCGAACATATATCCGATAAAGCGTATCTCTCCATTGTTGCCTATTATAGGCAACTGTGTATAATTTAAAGTGATTTTAGAGGTAGATTTCGAATGAAACTTGTACGCCTTCTGCCTTTTCTTCTTTTTCTATCCTCTTTTCCCATTATCACGATTGATTCAAGTTCTTCCTTCCTTATAACATGACCGAAGAAATCCAATTGTCTTTTGTATATTAAAGATCGTATGCACGTTTTAAAACCTGTCCGCTTCCATACTTTCGAATTGGATTGGTACCAGAACCAGACTTCACCTGCTTCCAAGGCTTTATATAAACTTTCGTTGATGTTCCAGCTTTCACATCCGTACAACAACACCGGTAGCACACATGTTTGTAAAATTTTATTTTTTGTTTTTAAATTTATGTTGTTGGTGCACAGCACTTTTTTTAGTTTGTTAAAATTTAATAAAGAAGGAGGTCGTTTCAAATAACCTTGAGAAAATGTAGATTTTGTTACGATACACTGTCACAAATTAACAGGTGCAAAAATCAACCGTCGTATCAAGTAAACGATATAAATGGAAAATCTTGTAGATTTTCAAAATACTACCCATAATATTTAGTTTGATAATTTATCACTCGAGGCGTATTAAATATAACATGTCTCGTGAAATATATTCATATTATTCCAAACGACGCATGATGATGTGCTCTTGTAATGTAATGTTAAACTATTCTGTGATGTTATTAATTAAACTATTATATTATATCCAATTAATTAATTCCAATCGATTTGTAAAATATCGATGAGAGAGTACTGATAAATTACAATATTCAATGTTCAGGGAGATAATTCGATCCTTATTATGTCTGATGGATTGGAAAATACAGGAGAAACAAATTTTTTTTTCAAACAATATTAACCTACATTTTAACGAGAATGCCTCATAGTTATTGTAATAATTATATTAAATATGAAGTACTATTCGATTCAATAAAAACGTATGCAATTAGAAACAAGAAAAATGTTTCTAAGTGTATTTTAAAAGTGTACTCAAATATTGAAAATTTAACATCAGCAATTCTCAAAACTCCGGCCGGGAAAAAATGGCAAACTTAATTAATAAACAAAAAAAAATAGAAAATCCAATTATTTACAAGAAAGGTTATTACATTACCATTTTTGGCCTAATGGAGATATTGGCCTATAACTACAGTTTTATACAGTTTTTCTCAACATGGCGGCACTACCGGGGTCGAAATTTGTAAGGATTTTGTTCATTTACATTCAGTACGGGATACTGAACCTGATTTAAAAAAAAAACTACCGGTAATTCGGACAAGAGTAACGAGATTCTCTATTAACTGTACTATATAGGGTAAATAATATAATAATTTTTTAATTATTTTTAATGTGGAAGAAATAACCCTGTATAGATTAATGTTCATTTGAATAACTTTTACGAGAAATTGTATTATTTTTTAATGAGATCGTTTCTCATATATACACCACCCTCATAATATGGAGGGTAGTAAAGCTTCTGATCGTTACTGTAATAAAAAAAGAACATACCTATTACACATCTTCAGTTTATGAATATTTTTTATGTTTCAAAACAAACATAAATCATAATTAATAATTTTCCAAGATACAAATTTTCATAATATGATTAAACATGATATTTTCATGTTTAATAATCCATTTTATTCGAGTTATAAATATGTAAGTATACATATAGTTTGTGAGATCAGTAAAACGGTATATTTTCTAAATTTAAGATAGTATGTCCGTAACAATCCAGTCAAAAAAACATTCTCATATATACGTTCCATATTTCCATGTTCCATATTTTATTAATGTTTATCTGTTCAACAAATAGGGCAAAAACCTTTGTCTTGGTTTCAAAAAATTCGTCATAAATGAATGTATCAATTAGTTGTTTTTTAATAAAATCTACAGAAAAGTTTTTAGTTTATGATATAAAATGTGTCACTTTCAGTCAACTGGTCGACATATAACCCATAAAAAAAGTTCCAAATTTTATAGTGAATATCTATTTAATAAGATGGGCAAAAAATTTCAAATTTAGAAATTCTCAAGGACACGGCTATTTTTAAAATCTACTCAAAATTTTATTACATTCTGTAGAAAAGTGGGTTTACGGACATACTCCCTTAAGGTTATTTAGAACAGTTCGAGCAAACAAAATATAAAAGTATAAACATTTTGGGTTGCCTGTGTAATAACAAATTCTGTATTTTCCCCTAAGCTACAATTTAACTCGGCCTGTCGCACTACCGTGCTCTAGATATCAAATCACAGTAACTTTTAGTAATTGTGTTATATAATACAGTTGTAAAAGTTCCATCCCGTACATTTATTTATGCCATATGATGATATTTATCTTCTAATATTATTTTTATGTGATTCATCATGTATCACAAACATGTAACTGTTATAAAAATTTTTATATCTAACAATGTATTGTACGTATATGAATGTTGGAGATAGAATTATTCATCATTATTCACATACAATACATACATATACAGGATGTCCTAAATTGAGCTGAAGTTTCAATGTATAATATATTAATAATATAAGCATTTTATATTTTTTGCATTATTCGAAAGTAGTGATATGTAGGTTTTGTGTGACGACAAAAAAATAATCTAACAAAATTGTCTACTTTTTTTTCATATAAATTATGAATGAACAGAGTATAAAAATCTGGTGTGAAACACTTACACGACCTCTATATGCAAAGTTTAACAAATACCTTTAACATATATCATCGAATTCAACATTGGAGTAACACACATAATGGTATTTATTTACTATCAAAATTGATTTTGAACGAAAGGATGTAAATTATTGAGCTTAATATATTTCGTTTACAAAAAATGCTTGAATTATAGTTGCTCATATTATTGTCAGGAATAATTTTGTTGCTTAAATTTTTGCTCTACGTCTTACTGTTTTTAAGAAAGTTTACAATCACTTCCGGCTTGTGAATTTCAATCATATAGACGGATTTGATTGAGTTTTACAATGCTATAATATTAAAAATTCCAGATTATATCTTGGAACTGTTGTTGATGAAAACAATGAGAATTCCTTAGAAATGAAAGCTGGAATTAAACTGGGAATAGATAGTTTTACTCCCTTATAAATATTTTCCAGTCGTCTACTGTCTCAAAAACAACCAAAAAGAAAATATATAAAACTATGGCTCCTAAAAGATGGCAGCTAGGGATAGAAAAAGCCTTGAAGTATGGGAAAGAATAATCTTAAGAAATATCAATGGACCTATGTGTGGCAATGGAGTATAAAGGATAAGAACAAACCTCGGAAATTGCAGGACCTGTCCGGGGACCTGGAAATTGTCACTGAAATTAGGAAAAGGGGACTGCGCTGGTTGGGACACCTGGAATTAATGCCAAATGAAAGAGATGCAAAGAAGATCTACAACAACAACTAAGATGGCTTAGGCCAAGTAGGACGACCAAGACTACGATGATTGGACGATGCTATACTGGATCTACGTCGACTTAGATCCGGGAACTGGAAAGCCAAAGCCTAGGACAGAAAGACCTGGAAGACCCAATTCAGTAAGGCCAATGTTCTTCATGGACAGTAGAGCCAATGATCTACCTATCTATCTATCTATAATATCAAATATTGTACCTCTAGCACTAAATTTATTTTACGTTACTCACCAGTAAACTAATCTTTCTAACAAAACTAGAATAATGACAAGTACGTAAAATTTAAGGTTTTAAGAAGTGTAATCGTGGTACAAAGTTTAAAAAAAGTGCTCCAATCCTTGTTGAGAAATTCTCAAAAAATTCAAAAGCAAGAATAAAGGATAATTTCGTGAAACGACAATATTAAACATAAGTTTAAAAATTCATACCTCACGTTATCATCATTCTTGAGATGTCACAATCATCCATCGAGCCTTGCCAATAATAAAAAATGATTTTTTGGAATCTAAAATAGTATTTGGTAGTTTCGGTATAATCTTAATATTGGTTTTCAGCATCGAAAATAATACCACGTAATTCTACGTATATATACCGTTTCAGTTAATAAAGGCGCTCTGCTCGGAACTGTTAGGTTGCTAGTTCGATTCCCAGCACTGGCAGTTTGTCAATTAAATGAAATAAAAATAATAGGGGTCGGTAAAAAAGGACTAGAAATGCCTAGTTGCCAGACTTCGACTTCCCCTCCGCCAATACAACTATGTATATATAGAGGTAAAATATGTATTATTAAAAAATGAAAATGGCAGGTCATTTTAGAAGCAGGCCCTTTACACACATACAAACATATATACCTATCTGTATACATACAATCTGATATAATAATAATGGTATGGCATTTGTTGTCGGTTGTTGCTATCTTTGTAAAATACTATGCCGAAATTGGATATTATAAAAAAAGAAATTTTTTTTAACGTATCATTTTTCGCATTTATCTCAATAATAATAATAATTTTTTTTTTGTGTATAAAATACAAATTTGTGTTATTGTAGGATAGATTGTACTACAGTGGTGTACAATTGCGATTTATATCGCAATTATTCAGTCCAAAACAGTAGCAGGAGTCTCACATCGAAGCTTTTTATTATATTCAATTGGACCCCCAAAAGGGCATTTTAAGATAATTTCCAGAACTAAAAGCTTTATTCTTTTACAAAACCTCAAATGACTGGATTATGAAAACGTCAGCACATTTACTTTAGATGGTAGAAAACAATTAGGCAATATACTGACACTAATACCATTCTTGGTGAAAAAAGAATAGTGGGCAGAAAAAAACTGAATGGATGGACAGTCGAAAAGCTTGCATGGGTAGGAATGGACCAGAGAGAAATAACCATTGCCAAAGAACATATAGCATCGTAGGAATGAGTGATTTTCAACCCGTAGGGATATTGTATATATATATATATATATATATTAGGGTAACCCTTAACAAGGGCGTTTTCGGAATTCTATACTCCCAGGGGTTCAAACGCTTCCAAATTGATTTAAATAACTTCCCAGAAAATTACAGTTCTTAATATCAACTCTAAGATAGTCCACTTTCCCACCAAAACTTCTTATAGAACATGCGAAAAACTTCGTTTGTTCTTTAAAACTTTATAAGTTGTTGACGAATAAATCTACAATACTAAGAAATAAATTTAATCGAATAACTTTTGAACCAGTAGATTTAGAGAAAAATCATAAGAAACCCTTATCTATTAGAATATATATATTAAAGTGTCCCTTAACACGGGTGTTCTCGAATTTCTATGCTCGCCGTGACTCGCTTCCAAATTGATTAAAAACACGGTTCTTATGATAATAGGAAAATTAATGATATAAAAGAAGCAAACAAGTTGATTTTATTTAAAATCGTCAAATTAACTATTATCTTAATCATAAATTATATTGTTAATACTATTATATTTTAATTGACAAATAAGTTCGTATTAAATTAACAGCATTTATTTTAAAGTCAAAACTATTATAATAATGATAAGTCAGATTATGGCAATAAAATTAATAACTAAGGTCTCCATAGTTTCTATATGTTTATACATTTGAAATATAAAAATAAGTTGCTGAGGAAGTCATAAATAAATGAGGAAACGTTCAATTTATTTAAATTAGGTCATTTATTCTCCGAGTCCCATTTTCTACGAATTGATTATTATTATATATTATACGTCTAAACCAACATGCGTTTTCCGTATATTACCGAAAAATATTTCACTACGCATTGAATAATCGGCCTACGACGGCCACCATAAAAATTGTAGAAAATTTTCTCTAGTTTAAATTTATTACGTAACAATTTTCATCATAGTATAAATGGAGATATTGCCAAAAAAACTGTTTTTGGGTGCCATTTTTCCAATATGGTGTCGCGAGCGGCAAGGATACGAAGTGGCAAAGTGAAAATTCGAAAATACCACGACGAAATCTATAAAAATGTCAATTTTTACAACTCCCGGAAAACTTTCCAGGTAAAACAACCAAATGATCGTACTATTATTACAACAATATTTTCTTCGATTTACTTGAGCTTTCTTACAGTGAGTGCCTGTATACTGGTATATGAGAAAATTGAATTTTTATGATTTTCAATCACCATATTACTACTATATACAATAAATTTTATTGTAATTGAAAACAGGAAATAATAAAAATAAAATAAAAAAAACTTACGAAGAAAGATAGTAAAATGTAGGTATATACACTCCCGTTCAAAAAATATGAACAGACCTGAACCGAATCAGTCTCTCATAATTTGAATTATTCTTGTAGTAACAGATACAACATTTTATTTTATTTTTATACGTAAGTAAGATATAAAACTTAACATGTATTAACTTTACATATATTTTTTAAATTCTCACTCACACCGTATATACAAATAACAAATATAAATTCAGTTTATACTTCTGTTTTACACACTTAAAAAATATAAATTATACATTATACAGAGAGTTACAAAAGGGAGAAGTTTTATGAAATGTAAGATAATTAACATTTCAGGTCTGTTCATTTTTTTTTTTTAACGGGAGTGTACATAGAAGTATCTAAGATAAAAATAACTTCTTTTACATATATATAATATTATATTATCATCGATACGAATAATTAAACTTTGTATATCGATCGTAAACGGGGTAATATCAATGTCATAAAAAATTGTGATTGTATAGATTTATAGTGTATATAGCAAGTTCATAATGATTGGTTTGACTTTGTTTTTTTATCGCACAGTTATTACTATAGAAGAGTTTTAAGAGGAATGATCAGACATAAAATAAAAAAATCTACTGATAAGATTCAATCAAAGAAATTTATATGTAATTTATTTTGTTGAAAAAGTTTTACACATAAATTTATTTTAGTTGTTTTTTTTTTAATTTATTGTACTAAAACATAAAACAGACTGTCGTAATGCTATAGAAATACAATCGTGTGGTATAAAATCCTCAATAATTAGATTTAAAAAAAAAAAAACTAAAACAACAAGCTTTTATTGCACTATTGCAATATGGACTGAACACGTAATAAGGAATAAAAACCCCGATGGCGAAAAAATAGCATATTTTTCTGAATTTTGACAGTTTTTAAATTTAAAATTATTTATTTCAAAACTTCTGATGAGTTGTTTCTGGAGGCGCAAGGTAAAAATTTACTTAGGGTCTCCTCTCATCATTATGTTACACACTCCTCCCCCCCCCTTGTTTTTATTAATTCGAAGCAGCCATATTTAAATATTATACCCTATAACTTTAATGTAACTTTTCAAGCAACTATTCATAACGCATAACTTGGTGGCTTGCTAGAAGTATTTTTTGATGAAACTATGTAGTTATAACACAATAGACCTCGCTTCTATTTTGGTGAAATCTTATATGTAACTTCAGATATAAGAATAGGGTGTACGATATGTTTATATTTTACTGTCTTGTGATTGGTTTACTATGATCATGTGACTGAAGTTGTTGACAAAGAAAAAATATTTAGCAAGATGAGAGTTACGCTACTAAACAAACATGCGATTGATATATTTTTGCATTTATATAGAGATGTAAGTCTAGTTACATAAAATACATTTATTGCGTTTGAAAACTTTCATCAAAACTTTCACGTGTAAAAACGGGCTAACGACACTTCAAATGTTAAAATCCATAGTGTGTCAGAGACGTTCTTGCATACACATGCATACACTTGGAAAACATTACCGTGCTTCTGGGGCAGTCGGGTAAAAATGCAATTTTATTTGTCATCCGTACTTAATACGTCTTCATAGCTCAATTTCAGATTATTCAGACGTCCGGAAAACTGAATTTAAAAAATTCCATTTCAATTATACACACAAAATAAGCTAATATAATTGTATTAAAAATAACTTATTTTTGTTCCCGATTTTGGTTGATAATCACTATTTAAGGTAAATTGTACGCAAAAAAGCAAGAAAATGACTGAGAGAACAGTTTACGAGTTATAGTCTGAAATCGTAAATAAAGAAGGTTGCTATTAATATTTATTCTGACTAGATTTTGAAAACGAGTGGTCTCAATTTAGATTTTTTCCAGTAATCAAGAGTTAACATCAGATTGAAAACATTAGTTTGTATAAAGACCCTTTTGGGTATTATATTATCTCACATTTCAAGATTTTCCAAGCAACTAGCCACAATGAATTACTAGTTAACAAATAAAATTAATTATAGTTGCCCATAAGAGGAAAAATATGAACTAAAATAATACAAAAACATCGGTCAAGTGCAAGCTGTACTTGCACAATTAGTGTTCTGTAAACATAAATTTATTAATATTTAAAATTATACGATTTTCAAACCTTTTTTTACAATATGCAACCTAGTAATACAGCCATGTTTTGTTTAGTGTAAAAATTAAAGAATGTATACTAAAACCAATGAAATTATTTTTACCAATTGATCGCACCATAATTTTTATTCCCGATAATTTTCGTTCAATCTTAATTTACTTCTTAACGGTTTTTTTTCGGATTTTGCTTAACGATCATTTTGGTGATACGGGTGAAGAACAGCAATTTTCAAGCCTTTTTGCCGAAAAATATTTAAGCACTTGCATTAAACAATTATCATGATATATATTGTTGAATTCGTACTTCAATAAGCTTTAATAGTATACCCTACACGATATCCTGGAAGTTTTTTTCTAGATCAGATAGTACGGTATTGCGGTAGGTCAAGTTTAAGCATAGACGCCTGTCGTATTATGTTTTATAGGAAGAATTTTTATTTTATTTTAGAGTCCTAATTTGAACTATTATCAGTACTAATAAGAACTGTGAATAGAGTGATCATTGGATAAAAATCGTGAATTGTGTCTACCCAATGGAATGCACAAAAATAAAGAATTATACACTAAAATTATTTAAATACACTTATCACTAAAATGTCAAATAAATCTATTTCTAAGATATTAAAATTATTTAGTCTGTTTAAGGTCTTACTATTGTCAAGAAGATTAAGCACATACATATTTGGATGCACATCTAAACGATACATATAGTTTTCACTAGATCGCACGATTTCTTCACGCACTGTAGATACATTTAAACTACGATGTAGGTCATCGTTTCGAACATATCATGGTGAGTCACTTATCGCAAGCAGCCTTTAGACTAAAAACGCTGTAAAATCTTAATATTACTTGCAGTACTTCACATTCACAATTGAATACCATAGGAAGAATTAGAGAAGATTTTCAGGCCTCTGTATCTTAGAAAACTCAAACTTAAAATGTAACGTGAAATCCCCATATACCCTCTGGAATTATACGTCTATTACTCTATGGAATAGTTTTAGAAAAATCACGTTTACCAAGTAGACTGGACACCGTCGGGGCAATTGCAAAACTATTCAGTTTTCCCAATTTTGACACGGAACACTAAAAAAATAAAAGCTGTTACATACCGATATATATATAGTCTGTATATATATATATGACTATATATATATATATATATATATATATATATAGGATGCATACAATATGAGAGATAATATACATTATTATGACCATGGGAGTATTAAATAACATATTGTCTATCACTGGATTGTAGCACGGCGATGCGGTGATGTTACATATACATTTGTGTGATTTCCCTAAACTACCATTAGATTATTTTTGGTCACAAATATCACATACATTGCCAAACCTTACTATCCAACTTTTGTTGCTTTTTTTTATTTTTATTTTTATTTTTGTTGTGTTTCTGCCTTATTTCTTTTCACTTTGTTTCGCTGTAATTTTTACCTCCACCAACGAAACCAAAAATGATAGTAAACATAACGGCATACCAAATGTTATTACATACACTGGTTTGTGTTTATCTGCGAGGCGAGGGGATGTAGATGATTGCTTCAAATCTTAATATAAAAACAGAAAACATTTAGGATATTATTGATTCAATATCAAGTTATGGGAACGGTAATATGTTTCATGTTTTAAGAAATAAGGAAATAAGAAACAACGAACATTGAAAGTGCACATATTTCATTTATTTTATGATTGTTTCTTTTTTTTTGGAAATTAAATATTTTTAAGAAATTGAAAATTGTTTAAGGTGTTGGATTTTTAAATTTGTAAACGGAATAGTTTCACTTCAGTGAAGCGAAGCAAAAAGAGAAATTTTATTTAATAAAGAACTTAAAACCCTCGATACAATAAAGTTATCTAACATAGTCAAAAGCCATCCCAAGTATACCACTTTTCAAGCAAAAAAAAAAAAACAGCATTAAAATCGGTCCATTTGGGAGAAATACACTTTATTTGCTCTTTTGTTTGTCCTTTAAGTGTGTCAAATCGAAGCTCACAAACGAAAAGATCAATTTTAATACGTTTTTTTGTTTTGTTTATTCAGCCGTTTAAGGATTACTAATCCTTTTCCTAAATTATGATGGTTCCTTTTCTTTCTGATAATCTTTCTGATAACGGCTGAATATTTTTTCATTAAACAAAGCTAAAAACCATCCCGAATAAACCACCCTTAAAAGAAAACAAACGAGACATGTACAATGAAATTAATTCTGTTTTGGTCGATATTTCAATACGTGTTAAGTTGGGTCATTTTAATGGAGTAACTGAATGAGTTTAGTGGAGTAACTAACTAACCACTACAAAAAATAACTCTGGCAAATGAGTGATTCATATTGAGCCTTTAAAAAATTATTTTTCTTGGGGTATAATGCTTTCCTTAGGATAATTTTCAATAATTTTTCCAAAACAAATTCTTTAAGACAAAAAACTGTAAAAAAAACATATACTTAACTATTTAAATGACAGAAAATAAGCATCTGCAAAATTTGTGCAACTAGTAAATAAATTGATGTTTCCACACTAGGACTTAACTCTCCGGCTCTCTTGTATTGGTTGTTAACGCGCTTATGCGACCCAGTTACAAACAGCATGATATATCTCTTAACTAATTACGGATAATTGATAATTTACTGCAAAAATTTTATTCTAAACACTGTTTCCGAAAATGGAATGGTATTGGGCACAAATCAACTGATCGATAATTTTCAATCTACATGCGACAAAAGAACTCGATGTCTGCTGTATGCAACCTCACTGAATTCTATAACCTTTTTATGAGTGCGTTTTATATTATCGTAAATTATATGGAAATGGAAAAATTAAAAAGAGTAAAATTTACGAATAATAAAAATATTCTAAATAATTTTCATAGTAGACAATCAGTAAAATTGAAGTCCTTTTATTTGTTTTTATAGACATTTTGTTTTTTGTCTGTTCATTTAAAAAAAAAGTATATAAATATAAAAAATGCCGTTAAAATCACACAACCTTAAAGTGCTATAAAAAAAAGCGTACAGATTTAAATAAATTGTTGAATTAATAAACATAAAAATAGTGAAAGTTCTTGTTTATAAATAAAGAAGATAATCGCAAATCATATTATTTAGTGTTTGGATACTTTTGAAAATTCTTCAATCGCTATCTATATCAAAGGATCAATCAGAGTATTTTTATCGCCGATTGGAATGGAAATTAATTTATAAAGTAAATTGGACAAAAAAATCACAAAGGTTCAAAGGTTTTGCGATTTGTTTCCGAGATATGTCTGATTCCAGACCATTTAAAAAAAAATTATAATCTTTTAAATAATTCTCGCCTACAATTATTTTCGTGTTTTTTGAATCCTTTTATCTTTGATGGTGAAGTCCATTCAAATTAGGTATACAATTTGTTTTTTCCAGTTTTTATTCAATTTTTTCAATGTACCTATTCTTCCAAAAAAATTTCACTGATTGGTATAAAAATTGGTTTATAAGATAAATTCAACCCAAAAAACTTCGTCGGTTTGAAGATTTTATACGATTTCAGACCGTCCATGAAATCGTCAAATGAAGACAGTTTTTGTGGTTTTCAATTAACGTTTGAAAATGTCTATTTGGAGTTTATATTTAGAACTAGCTGTATCCGACATGTGTTGCAATGCCATTTAGCTTTTTAAGTTTGCATGTACAAGGCAGACATTTTGTATTAACGCTTCGAGTTAAGTTATGATTCGTGTTAAGTAAAAGTTGTTCTTATTTAAAGAAGGCAAAGTTTTTGCCTTTAAAATTTTCTTCTATCTCTAACCGTTTTCGAGATAGAAATTTTCATCACTCCCTAGGGAGGGGGAGGAAAATTATTTTTGTTCCAAAAACATTTCCAGGCACCCACAAAAACACTCCCCAAAGTTCCATCGTAATCGGATGAATGGTTTAAAAACACATACATTACAAACAAGCATTCATTTATATATATATATATATATATATATATATATATATATATATATATATATATATATATATATATATATTGTGGAGACCACGAGATTTATGGATATCGACTACAACGTGACAGGATGGCACTTATTGCTGATCCCGCAATTAATTAATATAAATAGACTATGTTAAAGCAAATAAAATCAGAATTTTTTTAGTAACAGTAGAATATACAATATTATTCGAATCAGCATAATTATTGTCAAAACTTTGTATTTTAAAATATATTTTATTATTAATTTTTTTTTATAAATAACTTTCAATTTAAAATTAAATAAAGTATTATAATTTCAAACTGTGTGCTACATTAAATTTTCCTAAAGTATTGGACGAAGTCAATTTGGACAAATTACGTTTGGACGACTTCTTTGGAACGAAGTCAATTAGTACAAATTACATTTGGACGACTTTTTTTGGGACAATCTTTAGTAACTTAAATTTACTAATCTGTTGAATGAAGTTAATTGGACAACGAACGTTGGACGACATCATTTATAACAACTGTAAATTCAATTAGTTTATGGAGTTGAACTCATCAACTACCCTGGTGACAGCGAATAGCCGAATTCAAACCGCCTTCACAAGTGGTATCTAATTTGGGATACAACATTTTTGGTGACAGCGGTGGGATACTGCTACAGCATCTATTTAGTACTACGAGAAAACAAGCTGCAGAACTTGATCAAGTAGTTGGTGTAGATACTGGTGTACTTCGTACTTCAAGAGTATTCCGAATCCACACAGCCGAAAACCGTAAGTACGCTACTGTGTTAATCGATTTTTAATTTCAATTTACCTTTTTACCTTTTTACCATTTAAAAACACTTTCACAATGAGTACTACAAATATAACAAAACGGACAAAACATACAAAACGAACCCTATCGGGCAGCCAAAATATAGCTGACGAGCAACTTTTAAACGTACATAACAATGATAATAACGAACCTATTGATGTTACTGATGATGATACTGACAGCGAGTCAAGTTCATCACATAATGGTAATGAAAACCATATCCCATTAAGTTTTTTATCGAATATGGTAACGCCTTTTAGTGGAGATTCTAAAGAACTTCACAACTTTCTACAAAACGCGAATAACGCGATCGGTTTAGCCAGTAAAACTCAAAAATTACCTTTAGAAATGTTTATATTTTCAAAAATTTCTAGTGAAGTTAAAGCAAAAATTAATATGCGAGATATTAAAACATATGTACAATTACGAGATAAACTCAAAGCCGTATACTCTCCAATTGAATCTTATGACTATCTCATGGAACAATTGGAGACAACAAAACAAAAATATAATGAAAGTGTTAGAGAATTTTATGTTCGGTTAGATAAAATTACAAGCAAATGCTTAATGGCGACTGAAAAAGAAGCCGAATCTCACACTTTAGAAAGTGAGAAACGTGTAATTCAACGCATTGCATTAAGACGGTTTACACACCATTCAATACCCGAACTATCACAAATACTTAGACATAAATCATTTATTCACATAAATGACGCCTTCTCCTTAGCCTGTGAGGAAGAAGCATATTTAATAAATGAGGGCAAATTAAAAAAACTTAATAATCAAAATAATCCTAACCCTACAAATAATAATAATAAATATTGCAGAAACTGCAAAACAAAAACGCACTATACAAGGGATTGTCGATCAAATCGAACAAATTCTAATACAAACAATAATTATCCCAGTAATAGTAACAATACAATTTATAATAATGGTTCCAATAATAAAATTTGTAACTATTGTCACTATCGTGGACATATCGAATCAGAATGTAGAAAAAAAAAACACAGTCAGAATATTAATCCTAACCCACGAATAGCACAAGCTCTCCCATTTGAAAAATTGACAGACGAATTTCAAAATATAAATTTAAACTCCAACCTGTCTCAGATAAAGGTCGCACCTGTAGACAAACCTCAACCGTCGACCAGCCGTCAAGTTTACCAAGTAACATCATGTTATGCAATGGAATAACTGACAAAAAACTATCGTTTAATTCACCCCAATCTAAAACCAATCAATTCAAATTTTTGATTGATACGGGCGCCACTACTTCAATAATAAAAACAAAAAACTTGATTTATTCTCAAAACGAAGTAGATGGTAGCAAACAAATACACCTCTCTGGAATAAACGGAGGAATAAAAACGCTAGGGAAAATTTTAATAAATCTTCACAAGTCAAACGATCACTTCCCTTTTGAATTTCAACTGATAAATCATGATTTCAATATACCATATGACGGTATCCTAGGTCATGGTTTCATTACTAAGCATCAGTCAGAAATAAATTATAAAAATAACACGATCACATTTCATAAAATTATTGAAATTCAACCCAATAGCATACAAAACGTGCCAATACAATTTATTACAGCTGACGTTAATAATACAGTGATTACCGACGTCCTTGAAGATGCTAACATTAAAATACCAAACAATATTTTAATTACTCCAGAAACAAAATATTATCCCGTTATGAACAAACATCCAACAAAAATTCTAAAATTAAAACCTGTAAATGCTCCAGTACAAAATGCTACTTTTCTTCATGTTTCACAAAATAAAAATTTACGCGAAAGATTTTTTGAACTCAAATCAAATCTTCGACTCAATCATTGTAATCGTGAGGAAAGTGAATCCATTGAAGAAATTTGTAATACCTTTAATGATATATTTTTCTTGAATGGAGATACTCTAAGTTCAACACCTACGTTGAAACACGAAATTAGGGTCAATAACCCCTCTCCTATAGCTGTGAAGTCTTATAGGTACCCAAAAGTACACGAGGAAGAAGTACAAAAGCAAATCACACAAATGTTAGATCAAAACATTATACGACCAAGTGAAAGCCCATGGTCAGCTCCTCTTTGGGTCGTACCCAAAAAGAAAGATGCATCCGGTGTCCAAAAATGGAGAATTGTAACAGATTTTCGCAAACTCAATGATGTTACAATTTCAGATAATTTCCCACTACCCAATATTGAGGAAATATTGGATCAGTTGGGCAATGCTATCTACTTTAGTATATTAGACCTCGCAAACGGTTTTAGACAAGTAGAAATGAATGAAAACGATAAGCCAAAAACTGCATTCAGTACACCAAGAGGTCATTACGAATTTAACCGTATGCCTTTCGGATTGAAGAATGCACCGGCTACCTTTCAGCGGTTAATGAATACAGCCCTAATAAATAATCTAGGTCAAGATTGTTTTGTTTACCTGGATGATGTAGTAATATTTGCATCAAGTTTGAAAGAACACAATCTTAAGCTCACTCGAGTATTTGATTCTTTACGCAGACATAACCTGAAATTGCAGCCTGACAAATGTGAGTTTCTACGAAAAGAAGTAGGATATTTAGGGCACGTCATTTCAGACAAAGGCGTACAGCCTAACCCAGATAAAATTTCAGCTATAATGGAACGAAAAGCACCAAGGAACATTAAAGAAATTAAATCATTTCTTGGGCTTACCGGTTACTATAGGAAATTTATACCCAATTATTCACAATTAGCAAAACCATTAACATCTCTGTTAAAAAAGGATGTAAAATTTAATTTTGATAAAAAATGCCAAGAGTCTTTTGAAACTTTCAAATCAATACTGACTTCTGAGCCCATATTAAAATACCCAGATTTCAACAAACCATTTATTCTAACCACAGACGCATCAAATGATGCCATTGGTTCAGTTCTCTCTCAAGTGAAGTCAACAAAGACTTACCATTAGCCTATTATTCTGCTACACTGAATGCAGCAGAAAGAAATTATAGTACGACAGAAAAAGAGCTTTTGAGTATAGTCAAAAGTTGTACAACACTTCCGACCGTATCTATATGGTAAAGAGAATAATCACGGATCACAAGCCACTACAATGGCTAATGAATTGCAAAGATCCTTCAAGTCGTTTAGTCAGATGGCGTTTAAAATTATCGGAATATCAATACAAAATTATTTATAAATCCGGTAAAGCAAATTCTAATGCCGACGCACTCTCTAGACCCGTAATGAATATTACTCATGATCAAGACCCAGTTGATAAATTGTCTTACGAAAATTTCAAATTATTTCATCAACAAAATCTAAATATTCAAACCTTTAATAAAATCAATCGACCTTTTGATGATTTAAAAACATTGATCATTCCCTACTCAACGGATCTATCAATGAATAATTCACATTCTTTTTATGTTAATACGCAATGTAATTTAACAAAATTAAAAATTAATAAAATTAGTGAGATTGCTAAATTAATCACTACAATACCTAATCAAAATTTATATTTACTATTTGTCAAAGAAAAAGCTAGAGACGATATCACATATGAAAATCTTTACAAGGCTCTATCAAATTTATTTTTATTACTGACCTTGAATAATGAAACTGAGATAAATATTGTAAACGTCCCTCAATTATGTATCAAAATTAAACAAAACACTTTTGAGTCAATGTTGTAATATTTAAATAAAAATAATACAAAAATAAATATTATAACTGGAGATTTGATACATCCTCGTAAAGAACAACGAAAACAAATCCTGAAAGAATATCACGACGATGTTCTATCCGGACATCCTGGCGTAAATAGGACATGTCAGGAAATCAAGAAAAAATACTTTTGGAAAGGCATGAAACAAGACATTGAAAAATACATTCGAGCCTGTGAAACTTGCCAAAGAGTAAGGAAATCAACAATCAAAACACCAATGGTTATCACCAGTACTGCTCAGGACTTTGGTGATGCTATCGCAATGGACATAATGGGTCCTTACCCCATTACAGATAGTAATAACCGCTACATACTAACGATTCAAGATGAATTAACTAAATTCATTCAAGCCTACCCAATTCAGGAAATCAGTGCTGAAACTTGTGCAGTCCATTTACTAAAATATTGCACAATATTCGGTTTTCCGAACACAATCCTTACGGATCAGGGCACAAACTTCCTCAGTAATCTCTTTAAGGAAATTAACAAAATACTACAAATAAAACACAAAATAACTTCTCCGTATCATCCACAAAGCAATGGATCACTTGAAAGATCCCATGCCAGCATAAAGACCTTTATTAAATCTTATGTAGATAATAGTACCAGAAATTGGGACGAATTTGTTTATTTGGCTTGTCATAGTTACACCCATGAAAACAGATCTACCAAAGAACGTCCTTATACGTTAGTCTTTGGCCGAGAACCCAAAATTCCACATAGTCTAGAAAAACCTAAAGAGCTACCAACTTATCAAAATTTAACAAAAGACATTATAGACAAAGCGAAAGTTATTAGAAAAACCGCCACAGAAAATTTGGTGCATTCCAAAACAATTAGTAAAAAATATTACGACAGACGAGCAAAAGAAATCAAAATAAATATAGGTGACCTTGTTCTTCTATTTGATTCAATAAACTTGAGTCATTTTAATAAGAAACTCGACCCGACATATAAAGGTCCGTATGAAGTAATACAAGTTTACGATAATAACACTGCCAAGATTAAATTAACTCAAAATAAATTTAAAACGTATCATCTCAACCAACTGAAACCCTTTGTTTCAGATGATCAACTCAATGATTTGGACAACGCTTCTGATGACCCTCCTGACCCGGGTGAACGCGAACTCCTATAACATACTTAAAGTAACAAACTCCTCAGGCTTATATTACAATAATATAGGTCAAGCCAAAATATCCAACCAATACTTAAATCTTTTACACTATTTTAATTTCTCTAACATTAATAGTATGCTGAATATTGCTTACAAAAGCTATTCTGACTCTCTATCATTATGTAATATTATACCAAACAATGCCTCGAGCACATGCAAAATGACATTGTCTTTAATAGAACAACAACTAATTAATTTAAAAATACAACACGACGACATTGAAAATCAACACGTAAACATTAAATCAAATACTAAAAGACACAGACGTGGTATTTTAGATGGATTAAGTTACCCAATAAATTGGTTATTTGGAGTTCCCGACGCCGAGGATGCCAAATTCTATAAATCTTCTATTGATGACTTAATAAATGACCAAAAACAAACACACGTGTTAATGCAATCGCAAATTCGAGTAATTACTGATACTATTAGGCATATTAATGAAACCGTCCTTAATCTGAACGAAATTGAAGAAAAACTAAATTCTAACATAAAAATTTTTAACATTTTCATGAACGACTCAAGTAGAATACTTAACCAGAATACATTACAGATCGCAATTATTGATCATCTACTTCTCATAAAACAGATCAATGAATTAGTTCAAAGAGAAATAAATAAATACACAACTTCATTATCTTTAGCTAGACATGGAATAATAGATTATCAAATATTACCACCACAAACTTTACTGACGGAACTGAAAAACTCTATTAAATTTCAACTACCGTTAGAACCTACTTGGCAAAATTTAGAATCTTATTATAAAATGATAACTTTAAAATCATTTATAACATTTCAAGAACTAGTAATTATAATAAAAATACCAATTACATCAATAGACACATTTAACATTTACAAACTATATTCCTTACCAATTCCTAGTAGAACAAACCCCGAATTATTATCCTTCATAAAACCAAATTATGATTACCTAATTATTTCCAAAAGTCGATCACAGTATGTGTTACTTAAATCATTGGATAAATGTAAAGAATACAGGAACGATGAATATATTTGCACACATGTATCCACATCTTATCAAAAAATGACCGAAAACTGCGAAACCGCTTTATACCAAGTTACATCCAAAACAATACCCACGAGTTGCTCCACACAAACAATACATGCTACTACAGAAATATGGCAAAATATTAACCAAAATAGATGGATATTTGTCACCACTCAAGACACCAGGTGTACAATATTATGTAAAAATAACCTGGAGGATACCACAGCAATACTAAATCAAGTAGGAATTTTACAACTACATGAAGAATGTAAAGCATATACAGATACCCTTATTCTGGAACCACAGACACTTTTGAAGAATTCAACATTTCACGACTTTATGCCAACAATCAACATTGAAGACGACGACTGTTGTAACAAAAACAAAGCCAATAAAACAACATTGCAAAATTTACACCTAACACCTATCAAATTAACCCACATGGACCTTGGTGAACTTAAATATGCTCAACATCGCTTAAACCAATTTGATGAACAATTACAACAGCAATTAAATAAACCATTTTTCATCGAAAACGAAACAAATATATTACACTACGCCAAGATCTTCATAATAACACTAACAAGTGTAACAATAATTTATGGCATATACCGTTTTAAAATTTTTCAGATAATTTGGAAAAAGCTAAGACCAAACAAGAAAAACACCACTGGTATGTCTTTCATCAACTGTTGTTTTGGTAATGGAAATCAACCCAGAAATCAATTTCAATTAACGTTTGAAAATGTCTATTTGGAGTTTATATTTAGAACTAGCTGTATCCGACATGTGTTGCAATGCCATTTAGCTTTTTAAGTTTACATGTACAAGGCAGACATTTTGTATTAACGCTTCGAGTTAAGTTATGATTCGTGTTAAGTAAAAGTTGTTCTTATTTAAAGAAGGCAAAGTTTTTGCCTTTAAAATTTTCTTCTATCTCTAACCGTTTTCGAGATAGAAATTTTCATCACTCCCTAGGGAGGGGGAGGAAAATTATTTTTGTTCCAAAAACATTTCCAGGCACCCACAAAAACACTCCCCAAAGTTCCATCGTAATCGGATGAATGGTTTAAAAACACATACATTACAAACAAGCATTCATTTATATATATATATATATATATATATATATATATATATATATATATATATATATATATTGTGGAGACCACGAGATTTATGGATATCGACTACAACGTGACAGGATGGCACTTATTGCTGATCCCGCAATTAATTAATATAAATAGACTATGTTAAAGCAAATAAAATCAGAATTTTTTTAGTAACAGTAGAATATACAATATTATTCGAATCAGCATAATTATTGTCAAAACTTTGTATTTTAAAATATATTTTATTATTAATTTTTTTTTATAAATAACTTTCAATTTAAAATTAAATAAAGTATTATAATTTCAAACTGTGTGCTACATTAAATTTTCCTAAAGTATTGGACGAAGTCAATTTGGACAAATTACGTTTGGACGACTTCTTTGGAACGAAGTCAATTAGTACAAATTACATTTGGACGACTTTTTTTGGGACAATCTTTAGTAACTTAAATTTACTAATCTGTTGAATGAAGTTAATTGGACAACGAACGTTGGACGACATCATTTATAACAACTGTAAATTCAATTAGTTTATGGAGTTGAACTCATCAACTACCCTGGTGACAGCGAATAGCCGAATTCAAACCGCCTTCACAAGTGGTATCTAATTTGGGATACAACAATATATATATATATAGTGTGGCGCATAAGTAACGTTAGGATTGGTTTAATGAATGCGTAATTGTGCATCATTTGGTTTTAACTCGTGAACCAATTGAATCTTATATATGAGAAAAGGTTTAACGTATGTAAAATTCTTTGCAAAGACCGCCTAGACATCACCAACTGCTGAGAACGTCGCCTGGTGGAAGAGTCGGGGTTTTCCTCAACACTTGCTTGCACCCGAGCAATGTTCACATCATTTCGAATTGCACGAGGTACGAGTATTCCAGCACGATCACAGACAGCCCCATGTTACTGAAAACGATGAACAAATCGGTAAATTGTCGGAACATGAAAGACATTTCGATATGATCTTTGTGTCTGAATAATCGAATGCTGACTTTCAAAATAAAATTGAACAAAATAAAATTGGTTCTTTGTTCTGTGCTGAGTCTTTCTTTCCATCATAAATTTCCCAAGTTTTTCAAAGTTAATTCTGAAAAAAAAACTACGTAAACAAAAAATTAATTCACTAATTAAATCATAACGTTACTTATGCGCCACTCAATAATATATATGGCTAAAAATTGTCCCAAATAACCAAAAAAATATCCGACTCCTCACTTATCACATATGAAATATGACTTTACGGCCAATGCTAAAATATATATCGAAGTCCGTTTATATTTAACATATGTGTGACATGTATTTACAAAATGGAAAAAAAACCATCTGTATTTCAATTTTTATAAATTGGAAACTTTTTGAAACGGATCAATCAAAATGGTAACAAATGAAAACATTTGAAATAAAATATTGCCACCATTGACATTGACAAATATGAAAAAATAAAAACATTTGACATTTTGATTATCTGGAAAAAAAAACATATTATGGGAAAATGTTTTTTTTTTATATTATTAAAATCGATAGCAAATAACAAAATATAGAAAAGCAAAGGTATACGATTTAAAAACAGATACATACGTTTTAATCGTACGTGTTACGATTTTATCAGATACATTTAAGTTAATGTAATATTTGTTCGATAAATAAATTTTTCTTGTTAACAAGTTGGTTTTTTTTGTTTGATAAATTCTGATAACGTGTTGTTTCAATATACAGTGTGAAAATCTATGAACGTCCTAACATGGAAGAACATTTAGTAACGTACTAGAAAGTAAAAATTAAAAAACTTGCAAAAGCCTGGGTGCTTTGTACTTAAATTAAACCATCGTAGTCTTCCTAATATAACTTGCGTGTACTATAATATACGTCTCGTACACGCAAATTAGAGAGCCCATCGATGTGAACAAATACATTAATTGAACACATTAACAAATGCAAACCCGACGTCTTTATATCGATTTCGTTTTTTATTCATATTAATTTGTTATAAATATGAATACAATGGATGGAAACAATAAAAATAACAACAAGAACAAATATAACAGTAAAAACTAAGAATAAAAAAAACAAACAATCGAAATGATGGATCACAAAAACGATAGCAGTAAAAAAACAATTCGCATACGAATGAACTGATACTTGTATTAATTCAGATTTAAAGGTCCAAGTTATCAAACAAACAAACCAGATTGCACCATGTGGTATGATCACGCGATTTCGTGTTTATATGGATGGACTATCTAGATTGAGTGTACTATTTAGTATAGAAGTATTGATTCGAAGCTGAAAATCGATATTGAGAATTAACCGAATCTTAACTGGTCTCCTCATACCAAATAATCTATTTTTGAATTGAATTGAACCTACCTGACATCAGGTAGATTCGGAAATCACAATTTTGGTTATTCTTGTAGTAAATGTTTTTGACAGATACAACATTTTATTTTTATACGTAAAAGGGAGATATAACACTTAACATGTATTTACATTACATATTCTTACTCCACTGACTTGTTTACATAAATAAAAAATATCAAACTTCCATTTCTTTTTTCACATTTAAACGATAAGTAGTATCTTTGTTAATAAATAAATAATATACAAAGAGTTACAAAAGTGAGGAGTTTTATGAAATGTAAGAAAATTAACATTTCGGATTGGTTCAATTTTATTGAACGGGAGTGTACATATGTGTGTTTGGATGGATGTGTGGTTTTGAACAACATATTTCAAGATCGAAGATAGTGAGAGGTATCGTTTTTCAGATCTAAATTTTCACGCACTTGAAACGACTATAATTTTGTTCGAAAGAGTAGTTTACGAAATTTGTATAGCCTCTATATACCCAACAAAATTCTCTATCATCCACTAAAAATCCCATCCCTATTGGTTTAAACATTTTAACGTCATTTGGGAGCAAAAAGACTTTAAATTCGTTTTTGTGGCATATAATAATATACAAATTTAATAATATAGAGTTTTATAATATGTATAGAAGGTATTGTAACCCTCGTTGTATTTATGCTTTACAGAAACTCTATAATAAATGTTATTTTATCTTGTTAATCCAACCACCCCCTCTTAAATGCAAAATTACTTACTTTGCGAAAAATCCAAAACCAATTACATATTATCAGCATGTGAATATCTTCACCTTTTTTGAATAAAATGTCAAATGCATTTTTAATTTATAAAAATCATAAAACATGATACACAAAAAATCACATATTTCAACTGAAAAATTCCTATTTAATTTAAGGAAAATTAAATAAATTCATTTTAACTTTTTTTTTTGTAAAAAAAAATGTTGAAAGTAAATTTTTTTTATGTAATATGAATAAATCACAGGTTATGATCGTAAAACTTTTTTTATGTAATGAAATTTTTTTTTATTGCGGTCTGAATATAAATGAACCCTGTTTCATTTTATGTATATAAATTATACACTGAGAGGCTCAAAAAGCGGATTGCCTTTAATCTAGTCCTGGTTTCGAATCTGAATCGATAATTAATATGCCCACAATATTTTACAATAAGTAAAACAATTTATATTTTAAGAAATATATGCTTTTATTAATGTGGATAAATTAACGGTTAAATAATAATAGATTATACGGTGAATTTAACAATGTTACTCAACAAATTGGAACATTGACGTTTGCAATTAATAATTTTATAAATATTTGTCCTTTGCCGGTTTTGTTTAGCTTTATAAGTATGTTTATGCTTCTTCGGACGCTTTGCTCAATAACTCTACTGATTTAATCAAAGAATATATTATGAATATATAGTTTTATTTAATTATGACAAACAATCAAAAGATAGTCGGAGTATACCTTAAATGTATACTTATTTTTTGCTTTTGCTTAATTTATCCATGTTTCCACTCTAACTCACGCCTCCAGTAACTTTTGATTTCCGTGAATATTTTCGAATTCTATCCTATATTCATCTAGTGGATACCATATATTATTTTCTAATGTTATCAGAAATATTTATGTAAGCGAAGTTCAAGATCAATGGATGACATTTTCTTATTCTTTCATGAAAACAATCGAAATTCCTTGAAAAGATTCTGAAGTTTCTTTAAAAGATTCGAACGTCTCTTTGTTCATGTAGACAGCCTATCTCATAGATATTCATTAGGGTTTGGATCTGAACTGTATGATAGCCACTCTAAACATGCAGGTGGCTCTGGTTTTTGTCATTCAGTGTATATGTATACGTTTATAGAAACATAAATTAAATTTTCTAACAATTTATGATAATTTTCCATCGCAATGTGACTGAAAAATAGCATCACCATTATATTTGAAAATCATCATAATTTTTGATACATTTTCGTGTCTGAAATTTTTTATTTTTAAACTGCCAAGTCAATGAAATGATTAGTATTTTTATTATAACAGAGTCGTTTTTTGTATCATTTTGATTTTTTTAATATAGGTTTAACAGTTAGAGAAATAATTTAATTTTCAAACAAATTAGAATTTGTTTATTCCAAACGATTTCGGGGATGGAAAGTTCAGAAAATATAGTCCATATAGTTACTTCAATCACTTTCCTAGGCTGCCCTACAAGACCCTAGATCCGACAAGGAGTTTGCCCACACTCAAATCTTTACAGTTAGAGAAATAATTTAATTGATAATTTAATTTCAAACAAATTGGAATTTGTTTTTTCGAAACGATTTCAGCGATGGAAACTTCAGAAAATATAGTACATATAGTTACTTCAATCACTTTCCTAGGCTTCCCTACAAGGGCCTGATCCGACAAGGAGGTGGCTCACACCCAAATCATTTATTGCAAAACTTTTTTTCTGTAATAATTTCAAGAAAAAACAATGTTAATATTTTTTTTCAAAAAATTTTATTTCCAACAACATTGGTATGAAATTTTTTTTAAATATCTATCATAGTTTCTAAGAAAAGAAACATACAAAGATAATATAGAAATAGATAATAGATAAAGATTTTAGACAATCTACAATCAATTAGCTAACGGCACTTTTGTGTTTCTTGGATTAAAGAGAAGTTAAATGAATGAATGTTTAATATCAGAAACAAAAATTTTTGAATTTGTCAATTTCCTTTGTTTGGAAAAAAAAGGGTACAAAAAAATGTTTATTTCTGATTTTCACGATAATTATTTACTAACAATAATCCAAGAAAAACAAAATCTAGGCAATATTTTTGTATTTTTGGAAAATTTGCTACTTAATATATACTTTTGTTTCATAGTATTTATTACGAATAGAAATAATTTTGTTACCAATTATTATTTTCATTTCGTCATCTGTTTTCTATGTATAGTGTCCAGAATGGGCGGACGGAAATGAACTAATTAGATAATTTGATTGTTTATAAAACATTTATAAAAATACTCTTATAAACTCAATATATATATAGAAGAAATAACTGAACATCGCGAAAAACTCATAAACCGAAGTTTATCTAATGAAAATGAGCTCATATATTAACGTCTTCAAAAATTTCTCACCGGTTGTCCCAAACACTCGGTATATGTATACATTGATATTTATATTCTCAATTTCAAAGATATCATATCACATACAGTTAAGTTTTCGGTTGTGAATAAGATTGATGCTGATTGATGGAGTTTTTCTATAATATTGACGTATTTAATTTTTCAATTTAAAATCATTGTAAACAATTTGGCTGGCAAAAACATAAATTTAAATTGAATTTCTTATAACAATAAAATATATACTTAATATATAAAAAATATATATATACTTAATATATCAAAATAGATCATGTTTGCAAATAGGCCATGTTATATATTGCAGCGAAAACAAAAATGTGAAAGTGGGGGAACTACACCCTTCCCCAAAGATTTTACATACGAAAAGTATCGATATCTCAACAAAAACAAAAATGTCCGCCTGCAAAAGTAGTGAAATCTATGTAAGGGCCAAATTGTTTAGCAAATTTAAGAAAATAATTTGTATAAATTTATTGTGTTAGTTTCGCACAGGGTATTTCATGTTTTATTTGGCAAGTTGTCAGATTTTATTAGACTTAAGGTTGATCGGACACATGTATATGTAAAATCGGCAATGTATAGATAAAAATCTGAATTTTTGATATGTAATTAATTGCATAACTCATACGTATAAAATAATTTTTTGCAAAAAAAATCTGACAAAGGGTTTTTATGTATTTAATCATTAAAAATTGGTATTTTAACATGTTGTGAATAGCAAATGTTGAATGTAAGAGCCAAATGCATACATTTACAATAATGTTGCTCCACTTTCTATATATTAAAAAGTAAAAAACTTCTTCTTTTAGATTATATCTAAACTTCTACATTTTATAAATTAAATTTCGTACATTACGTTAAAATTAAAAAAAAATAGTCTGACCAAGAGTTTTGTAAATATCTTAATTAAAAAATAAAATTTCACGAAAATTTTCGTCAAATCGTCAAAATAACCGTCAAAAGACGATTATTTATTATTTTTAGTAATTAATTTACAGATCAAAATTTTTAATTTCTGTTAAAAAGAGTGTGTCTGTTTATTATGAAATGTACTGTACGTCCGGTCAACCTTAATATAAAGGAAAAAACTTGCCAAATAATATATGAAATATCTTGCACCTGAGAAACTTTTACAATAAACTGATTAGCTTCTTTGGTTCCTGAAATACAGAAGCCTCAAGAGCGTCTCTAATCCTTCGTGTAGAATTTGGCCCGAAGCACCACCATAATATACAATTGCACAATATCGATAAAGCAAGACCCAGAAGTCCATTATTATCAATTTCTTCGATATCTTTCAAATGAAAATTTATCCAATTTTAATTAAATTTTTTTATTTCTACCATAACGAGGTCATATTGTCTATATCGGCAAAACCGTTTCAATATCTTTTATGGACTTTTATCGATAAAATTCTTTAAGAAGTTTAATGATTTGTATGATTCAACTGGTAAAACTTATTTTGAAAACAATACGATATTGTCAAAAGTTCAAGGTTATCATAATATCTAATTTCATTCAAGTAATAAAATTGTTCAAGGTCAATAATAAATATTTTAAGAATTTCAAATACAGCAGATAATAATTATAATATTTTACCCAAAATAAATTGGTCTACAAAAACTACAAAAGGAATAATTAATATATCATCCACAAAACACACAAAAAATGGTCTATAATTTAAATTTTAATGTTCAAAAATATTTATTAAAAAAAAAACAGACTAATTAAACATTGTAAATTACAAAAAATGGGGAAAAAAATTAAAAACACAGTGTTCAACCACCACTATTTGTTAAAATTTATGGATATTTTAACAACCCTGTTATTATAATCATAAAAACAAAAGGGGTGTGTAAAATATTAAGTTTATATCTACAATATATTGTTACATTATCCAGTATATACATGATATTACAGTAAAACCCACTCAATAAATCAAATTGTGTGACAATTATTTTGGAGAGCTTCACTAAAAAGAATGAGGGTTTTTTTTTTCAAAATTTTAATATACCATAAAGCTAGACATGTAGCTGACTGACACACTCATTGACTCACTCATGTATACAAATTCTATGGCCCTTCAAGACATGCTACAAAGATGCGGTTTTTTGCATTCGACGCGAAATTGCTTGAAACCGACGGGAAAAATCGGAAAACTTCAATTTTTTCATTGCAACCCCCCGGAAAATCGCTTCCCAAAATTACAGTTATATGCATGCTAGAAAAATGGAATTTTCACCAATCGACCTGAAATAAAGTCAAATTAACAGAATACTTTGAAAAATTTCATTTCCAAATCGCGACCCCACCGAAAATGGGAAAAACTATCCTAAAAATGCCCTTTTCACTTCTATTCATATTAGAAAGATCGGGTTTTCTCTATTCGAATTCTGGTGTAACAGATTCAAAATAACAGCATGCTAGAAAGTCGGATAGCGTCAACCTTTACACTTTCGGGGATTGGCAGAAGGGCCAACTGGCATTTTTATTAAATTTTTATTTCATTTTCTAATGGTTAGTACTTTTTGGTAAGTATTTTTTTTAAACTTTTTTTTACAATTCATGTAATGTTAGTTTCTGTGACGCGGAGCCAAAAGGGTCAAGCAGAGTGAGTATTAAGTTTATATCTACAATATATTGTTACATTATCCAGTATATACTATATACATGATATAAATATTATAGTAAAACTTCCTCAATAAATTAAATGGTGTGACAATTATTTTGGAGAGCTTTACTAAATAGAATGAGGGTTGTTTTTTTTTAAATTTTATAATTAATTTGTGTATAATTCATTCGGTTTTACCGAAAATGTTTCGAATAAAAGTTATTCAAATAATTAAAATGTATAACTTTTATGCAATAATTTTTTTCGAAAATCGAATGAAGAAGACACCTGATCAATTATAAAATTTTGAAAAAGAACGCTATTTTTGTGGCTACGTGTACTATTTTTCACGAAGTTTCACTGTTGTAACATAATTTACAATGACAGTAATTATTATAGCTGGGAATATAACTGTGAGTCTATAAAAGAGACGAAAATACTCTTAAAAAACTGAAATTATATGAACCTTCGTAGACATTATACACCATTGTTTTATCATTTCCTCGTTTATTTTTCCCGTTTGTAACCCAGTTAAAATATATTAAAATTACCTATTATAATATTTAACATTAATTGTGCAATTGGGACTTAATGTTTTGGTAAAGAAAATTTAGAGTTGGATTTAAGAGTTGAACTAGAGAATTGTGTTGAATTGATTGTAGACAGGATAAAGAGTTTCGTTGTAGAGTTGTGTTGGAAAGTTAGATTTTATGGGAAGTGTTGGACTGTGTTTTAAAATATAGAGCAAAGCGTCGACTTATTCCAATTGAAATTCAAATAATAAGAATAATGTATTCTATTACTTTATTGATTAAGAGCAATAATACTTTATTGCTTGAAATATGGCTACACCTTACTGAGCGCTCATTAGTTAAACTGAAAACCGTAGTGTGAGCTTATCCATACAAGTTTTGATTACTGTACATCAAAACGAGATGCTTTTTTAAGAGGGACATTGGGTCATTGTGTCCACCCGTGGCCATCGTTTAAATTTCTGGATAAGTTTATACAAGACGGAACAATTTACATTACATACTGGACTAGTAAATAAGCCGGAAAAGACTGTACAATCTAGAAAAGTGATGGAACAGCACCAATTTTAAAAATTATTTTTTTTCTGGATTCCTTAGACCTTCAGGAACATTCATCAGCACTAACCCCTGCATTACCGCAAAAAATGAGAAAATTAGGCAAATTAGGAGAAAATTATTCGAGATAATGCAGGGGTTAATGCTGATGCATGTTTCTGAAGGTCCAAAAAATCCAAGAAAAAAAGAATTTTTAAAATCGGTGCTGTTCCACCACTTTTCCAGATTTTCCGGCTTATTTACTGGGCTAATACATTCATAATACCTAATACGTAAGTTATTTAAAAATTCCTAGAATGTCCTATCGATTCCCAAAATGAAAAATGTTTATCTTTAATTTTACCGTATGATGTAATAAAATAAAATGGTCGTCAGAAGGATCCAATTGGAACTGAAAATGGGAAATGCGTGAATGAATAAAATTGAATGTTATTTTGAACGAGCAAGCATTTACGTGAGATTTGAAGGGAATTTATTCATGAAAACGTCAAAAGTATAGTTAATTGTACCAGATAAATTTACCCCAGCTCACCATACGATCAGCTAATTAATAACTAGACTCTTTTTAGGTATTTTGCGTCATTATAAATAGGTCTCTAAGAAGGTATCTTGTGATTTTTTCGTGAACTTGACCGTTTCTAAATCATGCGCCGATTCCTCCTAGACAATAAGGTTTGTAGTATGTTTCCTGGATGTTGCGGATGTTGTTTTAAATTGACAACTAAACTAAAAATACAATTAATGAATATGTAATGATTATCAAAGAAAATAAATAATAATTTCAAATAATTTATGACATTAAATTAATATGACAGTGTAATACTCTCAATATGAATTTATATCATAATTTATAATATCATTGTTATAATCTTCTAGTTGTCTTAACATACACAGCAGCCCCCCCCCCCCACCTTACTCTTCTATTCCTAACACCCACTCTTAATTTCAAACAATTTTTTTATAAATATATTTAGTTGTATTATTTGTGTGAAGAGATTAACATACTTAAACTGAGAATGAGTCTTTTTAATGGGCACAGCAGAGGATCTTGCTTGTTTTAAACAAATTCCTATATATTATAACATTTGCATATATTGCGACGTCAAAGCATTTGAGAAATTGGATGGCTCAGATTAGACATTTAAGCTTAAGTATTTAAGCACTTTTGTGTTATAATCTGTGCCAGATGTGATCTGTCCGATTAAGCAAATATTAAAACCTAACCAAGAAACCTGAAGAGCCTTTCCCGGTTTAATTCAAGAAACAATAAACCTTCGAACAGTCATAAATATGCTCATTTATAGATTTATATTTCTATGGACAAATGCACAAAACAAATAATCCTTTTCCTTTTAATTCGTTACTCAGAACGGGCGCCAACTTAGCGAATTTCCTTAGAATAGATATATCAATCTCTAGTCACAATTTAAGTCTGATCAAAATGAAATGTCGTATCTGATATGGTGTTAGTATTTGCTAGGTCAATTTTATTAATAAATGACATAAGTCAAGAAGAAAAGGGGGGGGGGTATAGAAAAGAAAACACCAAATATAAAATATCTCTCTTAGTATTAGAACAATCGAAAAATGTATGAAGAGTAAAGAAAATCATGTTTGTTACAATCCATTTCCTAATTATTTTTCTCAAACTCTAATGTATACAGAGATATTTAAATATTTGTATAAATATTAGTAAATTGTAAATATTTCTGTAAATATTAGTGTAACAGAAAAAATGATAAGAAACAAAATTATAGTAAAACTAATTTTCTGCAACTTTATTTCTGATGAATTTTTCGATTTTTCCAATATTAAGGGAGATATGCCAAATTTTGATT
Source organism: Nineta flava (assembly GCA_963920215.1). Lineage (NCBI taxonomy): Eukaryota > Metazoa > Arthropoda > Insecta > Neuroptera > Chrysopidae > Nineta > Nineta flava. The sequence continues at coordinate 41,992,699 of OY986042.1, read as the reverse complement.
ATCCTGATTGAAACTGAAACACAAAATATACTAAATCGACAAACATAATTGATTTATTTACTAATATTGGGTTGATATAAATTGATACCCAAATTCACAAAATATCTCTGATCCCTCGGGTATGCCACGTATATAACTTCTTATTCCGAGTGATAACACCCACATACACGCTCTGGAAAAATACAAATGAAATTTTTGTCAGTAGCTTCTTTTTGACGAGACGCCCAACTTTTCTCTCGCAAAAATTCTCGATAATAGTGACTAGCGAAGCGCGTAAGAGAGTAACTTGTTTGTTTGACGATAGCAAATATTTTATCAGTGACAGTTAATTTGTTAGTTAAATTGAGGGATAATGTAATAAAGACTTCAAAAAAACTTGTGTCCTAGAAAATGGATGATGTGCCAGGCAGATCCCCCACCCCCAACATGTTCAAATAACGCGGTATACATAGTTATTACTTGGCGCTACTTGAATAACCATTACTTGGCGCGATTGAGTGTATTCACGATAAAAACAATATTAGTAGTCTTTTATGAACTAAAGGTTGAAGAAATAAGACCTACAATATGTATAAACGTTGTGAGTCATTGAAATAAGAAAACATTTTTCTAATTTATATATGAAAATTTTACATTGACATGTTCAGAGTCACTATTATCGAGAATTTTCGCGAGAGAAAAGTTGCGCGTCTCGTCGAAATGAAGCTACTAACAAAAATTTAGCCCATTACTAATTATTAAGTGCTGTACTGTGGAGTAGACATTTCTACTAATGTTGGGTTACAAGAAATTGATCCACTTTCCTGAATTTGCACAAAACGCCTCTGGATCCTCGAGTACACCACTAATATCACATCAACTAACTTATCCTGAGGGATTACATACATATACACATACTCTAATACAAGAGAATGTACGAACTGGATAAAATAATTGTCTGTCTCTCATTATACTTGAATAACTTTATTTTTCTAATAATTTTATATTCACGATATTAATCACGTTAGAATGATTCTATTATATATGAATATTATAGACAACGTACCTATAATATCATAGATAATAATTTTTCTATTTAAAAAAAAATTATTTAACATAGTTTAGTTGAAATGGAGAGAGAGAGAGAAATCATTATCAACTCTACTGAACGAAATATCTGTATGGAGAACAAAATATAAAAATAATATTTTCTCCATCGTTTATCCTTTGCCTCATGCTTTCGATCATAGAATGATAATCATATTTTTCATTTTGTATAAGTACAGAATGTGTACATATTCAAATTATTGGGCCATACGATTAAAACAAGGCCATTTACATATTAATGTAGCAATAGCAAAAGTACCAGTTATTTTTCAAAATTTCATAATTGGTTTCTGCCTTATTCATTCGGTTTATTGAAAAAAAAATTCGAATAAAAGTTGTTCATTATAAATATTCTAACAACTTTTATTCGAAAAATTTTCCAAAAAATCCAATAAATACAATAAGTACAAATCAAGTGAAAAATGTACTTTTGTGGACAATATTATTGGTCACCATTTTTTGTAATGCCATTTTTCATGATGCCATTTTTTAAATTTTATAGTTGTTTTGCGCCTTATTTATTCAGTTTTCGAAGAAAAATTCCGGATTAAACTTGTTACTGTGTATATAATGAACAACTTTTATTCGGAAATTGTTTTCGAATTAAAGGAAATTGTTTGCTGTCCTTCCATCAAAATGGATGCATACATAACGAAGCCCGCATAAATATTTTCGACTGTAAAATTGGAGTTCTGTTTACAATTTTTGCAGTCGATTTGTGGCGAATATATTTGGATTTCGAAAAATGTCGCGAATAAAATTGGTTCGTTAATAACTTCTTTTTTTTTTTGGAATGCCGAATGGATTTGGTACATTGTGAAGTTTTGAAGAAAAAAAACACCAGTTTTTCAATCTACTTTACCGTGATAATTGAAGGGCCTGTATGGAGGATGATAAAACCTCCATAAATTTTATATGAACCTGCAGAAACCTGCAGGGTGTTAGGTATAGAATATTTAGGTCTGAACCTTGGATCCATCTATCCTGGGAGCAATCCCGGCGGAGCAGTTGTGGGCCAACTGTGTGGCGTTTGGCCTCAACAGAATTTTATAGCTTCATATGCTTAAAATAGCACCTCTTGCATGTTGTTCTCAAGGAGGGCAGAAGACCCCTGGGAGAAGCGAATCTCGTCGGACTGAAGTAGAAGGGGGAGCACAATGGATCATAAGGTCGAAGGGTAATAGTTTGTAGACCCCAATATAAATTAATCAATCAATCAAGCAACAGTTTAGTTCGATATTACATTTTAAACAACGTTTGTATACAATCTGTACAATGATGATAAACACTCATTAAAAAACTATCAGTTCTAACAAAGTATGTTATAGTTAATACATCGCCACCCACTTGGAATGACATGAATATTTTCTAACTCTTGGATATACAACTAACCTTAGAATAATGGATAATACGCTATTGTCTATCCGTCTTCGAAAACTATCCTCTGATAGTTCTCTACTAATTTATACTATACTTTTATCTATAAATTATAAGTTTTACATTTCATTTATTACTTCGATATGAACTAAAAGACTTAAAACTTATCTCTTAACTATTTTTTCTCTTTGATAACTGTCAAAATGGTTATTTTATTATCGGATACATTTCAATATAACGACTATTTTACTTTATTGGAACAAGTTAGATAGATAGATAGATACATATTGGGGTCTACAAAGTATTGCTTTTCGACCTTATGGTCCATTTTGCTCCCCTTTCTACTTCAGTCCGACGAGATTCGCTTCTTTCATATGTTGGAAATAGCCAGGAGCTTGCTTATCAGGTCTGCCTGAACTGTCAGGCCTGCCTGAGCAGTCTGCTGTAACCTAGAGGTTCGCGGTCAAAGATAATGTGGCTGGATGTTTCTTCCTCCTCGCCGCACTATCTGCACATAATGGATCCGTTATGGAGTCCCATTGTGTACAGATGCTTCCGCGTAATTGCATCCATTGTGTGCAGATGCGTAATTGCATCCTATTCAGCCTCAGTGCATCGAGAGATAGCCTCTTGCTGTACTTTTTCCAGTCATTACGGTGTTTAGCATTTGATTACTCGTTGATCACCAGTCCTTGGAATTCCTAAAATAGGCTCTGAGCCAATGAAGGGTATTCCGATTTCCTTCTGTGCTAAGGCATCTGCTTTTTCGTTTCCTTCGAAACCACTGTGACCGGGCACCCACATCAATTTAACATTGTTCCATTTTGCCAGCACCAGCAGTTCCTCCAGACAATTCTTGACTACCCTTGAGGTGACCTCAGTTCCAGGCAAGGCTTTTAAGGCAGCTTGACTGTCCAAGAGAATACATACGTTCTGGTTATAACAAGTAAGTTACGTCCTTGTAGATTCTCAAAATTTAATATTATTGGCTCAGTTTCGAAAGTCCTACAATGTTATTGTAGTTCTACAATGCTATTGTAAAAATTTCAACATAATAATTTTTGGCTGTGTAGTGATATCTTATATTAATTTTCGAAAAAACGAAATATCATCATTGCAAATGATATAATGTCAGATTTTTCACCAACAACTCGATGGCACCTGGAATCAATGCATCTTAAGATACAGTACATTCATAAAGTTCTACAAAATCTACTTTATTGAATTTATTGTTTAATTTTTGTTAATTTTTAAATTAGCCCGAGTATTATTATTATTTTATTCAGTTTATTGTCGAAAATTTGTTCAGTTATACATTATTTAATAGAGTCTCTGTATAATTTTGTATTGGTACCAACTCCTGTAATTATCGAAAGATTCAAATACAGTATCATTATTATTTCTCTTTTCTTTTTTAATTCAAGGCTGAGCCCGAGTAGTTTACCGCACGGACATAGTCAAGTGACGGTAAACTGTGTTTTTTTATTTTTTTGTTCTAGCCTGTCATGTGAACCGGAGAATGTGTGTGAGTGTGCGTGTATATTTGTAAGGGTGTTTGTGTACTTGTAGTGTGTTTAAATATATGTTTATTGTGTTCTGCGACATCGCCTTTTGGGTGGTTTGTGTGGTGTTGTGTTCGCTTTCGTGTTCGATGAGCGAATGGGGTTATGTCCGTCGGTTGTGAGTAGTATGTTATTGGGTCATGTGTGAATCGTGTTAGTGTTGTGGATGAAGTTTTTTGTGTGAAGTTTTGATTTTTGGTGATGGTACGTGTATGGGTGTTGTTGTCTCATTAATATTATTATTATTATTATTATAGATCTTATTTTTAATCGTTGATAATTTTTTCAAATGATTGATAAGAATTTTTGAGGTAACATAATTACTTGTATAATCTTGCTAAATATCGAAGATTAAAAGATTAATATAATATCCAGTCTCACGCATAATCATCCTAAAATTGAAGATTTAATACCAACATCAAAATATCAAATTATTTTATAATGTTAATTTTTTGTTTTTGGTATAAAAATTACAAGAAAAAATTCTTCATTAGACATTTACATCTCTTAATAATATGCTTTTGAAAAAAACAACTTTTGAAAAAAAAAATACATAAAAGAAAAATGAATAAAATACAAAAGTTTTAAATTAACAATAAAATTATGGTGATTTTAGAAATATTTAAATTTCTTTCATTAAGCACGCCTCACTACATAGCAAGCAATAAAAGAAAATATTATTAAAAACCATCAAGTTTTATTTAATTCATAAGTAAAAATGTGTAAATTATTTAAATCTTTCGAGTTGGAAACAAAATATTTAACTGTCTTTATAATGTAAATTTGTTGTTTTGAATAAATGTTATATAAAACCCAAAATAAAAATTCAACATGAAGGATCGACGTAGATTAAGCAAAATCTCTCCGATAAAAAATGAACATGAAGTCAATTTACCAAAACAGTTGTATAATATTAGAATATTAGAATATTAATTACATTATTAGTATCACAACTAGTTCTTTAAATCTTCGAAAGATTGGAATAAAATTTGCAGTAAAATTAATTTCTAAAATTTTAATAAATGTTTGATAAATTTTTAATATTAAAAAATAATCTCATAATCTTGTGTTTCCTTATCTCCCTTAACTCTCAATTTCCTTAAAACCTCTGGCATACCAGTCCGTGTGGTCTAGTTGTTAAAGGCGATCTAGTTGGAACTGAAAGGTTGCTGGTTCGATTCCCAACACTGGCAGTTTGTAAATGAAAATAGTCCGAAAAAAAGTTAATAGGGCGATTAATTGAATTGACTAAACTATCGGCGTATGGACCAGAACGAAAGTAACCGGCTAAAAAAACTCAGCTGCAGTCGCACAACCCACCAATTCTTAGTCTGCAAAGAAAGCCATTTTTCTTTAGGGGCCGGAAAAAAGCACCTAAATAGGCCGGCCTACTTGCCAGGCTACGACCTCCCCTACGCTACTACTACGATCTCTGGCATTCAAGACCAATGCTTTACCGCTAAACTAAACTGAGATGTTTTGGCAGTGGAATGCATATGATCTTTCACTATCTTTTGTTGTCGATGTATTATTTATTTTGTTTATTTACTATTTACATACCAGTCAAATTAGCCGAGCGGTCTAAGGTGTTATGTCGGCGCAGTATGCCTACTTGGAAACTGCGAGGTTATGGGTTCGAATCCCGACATCGGCAGTTGTCAAATATTAGAAAAAAAGGGGGCGGTTAATTGACTTAACTGTAGGCGTATGGACAAAAACGAAGTATCCGACTATGCTTGAGAAGGTTTTATGCAGTTTCCTTCACGAACTCCAGGTGAATATCGGCATAGTTCCTATCATAGTCGGCTGCAGCCCAGCATATCCTACCGATTTCTAGTCTATACATAAAAATTCCTTCCACTCCACTCACATCCGGACATCTTTAGGCATCACAATGGACCTAATGGTCGAAGTGTAGCCCGTCCAGTTTACTCAAAAATGATCTTGAGTAAATTTGTAGAAAATACATTTTTCTCAATTTTATTACCGAACCATATTTTCTGCAACTCCTTTACAATGATGTTTAACCTTTTTCGACGGTGTTTGGAATGGTGAATGGTGTAGCATATTCACAACCAATTCATTCCAAGTGACTAAAAGAGAACCCCCCACTGATGATCTGAATCACATTAATAATAATTTAATTTTTAATATTTATTTACTTAAAATTTTCAATCGTTTACGCGTACTATTACCTACAAATGATGATAAAAATTACAGATACAGGCAATGAAGTCAGGCACAAGAGAGAGGGACGCATTAAACATATTTGATATGCTTTAAAAATCTGTATGTCTAGTAAATAATAAGATTACTTACAACGATCTTAACTTTATCTATAATCTTGTTTACGTTCGCTGGTTGCTTGCTATAATACATTATAAATCTTTCTTTACATTCGCCGTATCGTATCGTAAGGAAGTCTAGCCTATGTGTACGTTTTTTGCTATACATGAATAAATAAATAACAAAAACTAATTTATAGATAAGGTATTTATGTACACTCCCGTTCAATAAAATTAAACAGATCTGAACAGAATCAGTCTCTCACAATTTTGATTATTCATGTAGTAAATGTATTTTACTATACTTCCATTTCTTTTTTCACACTTAAAATATATACAACTTATCTTTGTTTATAAATGAATGATTTAAATAATATCAAAGAGAACTCTAAGATTTTTCGAATTAAATTTCAATTTTTGCCTCAATTTTCTAGATCAAAAAATTTTTTGTATTTTATTAATACATATTTCGACTACAAAGTAGTCATCATCAGTATGCATTAGCTAATTGTAATTATTCTCCGAGAAGATGTTACTTGTTGTTAATTTGGTGACGATCTGCACCTAAAGAGTTGCAAAAGTGAAGAGTTTTATAAAATGAAAGAAAATTAACATTGCAGGTCTGTTCAATTTTATTGAACGGGAGTGTATATATATTTATGCAAGTTGAACTAAAAATTTTATCAGTTCCGTTGTTCGTTTTTTTAAATCACCAATACCAAAAAAAAAATACATTACGCAAGAGCTGCGTAAATTTAGCGAATTTTCTTAGAATCAATACATCACTTTTCGTTTGGAAGTTAAATTAACTTTTTTCATATTAATGTTCATGACGATCCGTGACCGCTAGACTTGCTACAGAGACACACGTGTAAATATGGTGTCGCGACTATTGAACCGCGGACAGTTCAACCGCGACATTTCAACCAAGCATAGTTCAACCGGATAACAATTCAACCGACGATATTTCAACCGTTTTTTAATAAGGATGTGGCTATTCGGAACACGCGGGTTTCTTGCGTGTCTTCAGCGAGAAGCGTTTAAAGCCATTATAATATATTTTTCATCGGTCATACCTCGAGATGGTCGGGTTTGCGTATTTTTGGGTCCCCGTTCTATACATTTTAGATATAGTGTCAAAAATTATTGAAATTAAAAAGGTAACTATTACAACCGAGTAGTTACAACTCGATTGGAATGTCGCGGTTGAACTGTCCGCGGTGTAATTGTTACAGAACTGTTAATATGTATGTTTTCGTATCTGATATGCTTTAAGTATTTTAAAGGCCAAGTTCGTTAATGAATAGAATCGATCAAGAGTAAGGAGCGTTTTGAAGAATACACAAAATATGGATGAGTGTCCCTCTTAATTTAGAAAAATTCAGTTAGATACATTAAAAATATCAAGTAAACATGATGATTAGCGAATTTTTTTTAACTGATAGTTTATAATATAAAAAATATGCCTGGATAGTAGTGCCTACTCATTTCCGGTCATGACTACCTGGCAAGTAGGTATAAACAGGTAAGTAAATATAGGTAACTATACTGATCTGTTAACGAATCGAAATATATATATCAGAAGATAATTTAATGATAAATGCGGTCGTATAGTATTGCCTGCAATAAACCGGTCATGAAATAATAATGCCTGCTTTTGGAGTTTGAAAATCGGAGCAAGAAAAGATGCAATAGAAGAGAACATAATATAGCACTGCGTGCGACCTGTCACAGAAGTAGGACTCACCACAGAAGTACCAAGTCACCACAGAAGTAGGAAGTATGTTTCAAAGTAAGACTTACAACTTTTATTCGAAACACTTTCTCAAAAACCGACTGAATAATTCAGAAAACATCTATAAAATTTTGAAAAATGATCGCTACTTCTATGGCCCATAGTACATTAATATTATCAGAGTTATATATTTTTATTTAATTGGCGATTTGACTACGATAAAAGGACGAGGCCGGGCTACCTTCAAAAGTATAATTACATGAAAATCATAAACATTTTGTAAATAATATAATTAAGGAAAAAATGTGCGGTAGATAAACTGTGTTAAAATTATTAACATAAGTTTCCAATAATAAGAAATGGTATTCTAAATTTTGCGTTTCCCTTTCCTTGACCAATTAACGAACAAAAGAACATCGCATACTGAATTGCCCCTTTCAATCTGACTAAAATTCTGATCTTTAAAAAGTTATATTCACTTTTGTTCACTTATTCTAAATTTTGGAATTATACTCTAAAACAACATAGGTAAATTATTATAATAAAAAATATACAATACCAACAGTGACAAAAAATTATCGATTTGAAAAACTTCTATTATACCATGACTGGTGAATTCTTACCTGAAACAGAAAAAAAATTCAAATTAAAATACTAAACTTTCAATTTTTATAAAGTTTCTCTATTTTAAGTTAATAAAAAAATAGCAATATAATAGTTTTGCCACTCATACAACGAATAGAAAAATTGCATTCATCACGATCATTCAACTATATTAAGTCTGTATAAATAAAATAGATTGTAGTTTTTGAATTATATATGTACAACTCATATATTTTAAAATATAATGTGTAGACATGCCATATTGTACTTTTCCCACAACAAAAATATTGCCTGTTAGGATAAAATACATATTTTTTGCGTATAAGTCGGTATTAATTTGACTGCCTTATAAAATACAAAAATAATAATATATTTCATAAACATTTTTATTACAAAAAAAAAAAAGGATTTAAAATTTTATACAATAATATAATCACATGTTTATAAACATGGTTTTTGAAAATCCTGTCTAAAACGATTTCATAGAGAGAAAAAACGGTTTCTTAAGGTATGTTCACAGTTTACATTAAGATTACGTTTAGTTGAATTGAGTTGAATCACACGATCTGTATAAACTTAGTTTAACAAATGGTTTTAACATATATCAATGGATTTGCAAAAACTATAAATAAATCTATACAAATCCAAATGCAAACAAACGCCAAAGTACAACTTCTATATTTAAGTTATAAGTTTTGTACAACTAGCTCAAACATTACTCTTTACTCTTAACTCTAGTACTCTTTTGAACAACATGAGAGTAGTGGCAAGTCGAGTTTTAGTCGAGTATGAAAATATAGGTCTTGAGAAGTGTACAAAGAAGTGTACGACACGAGGGTTTTAAAAATTGCGAGATGTATTATATTGGCCGACATTATATCGTAGTTGTTTAACTGACAGAAGACAGTCGGACAGCCGCTAGGGGACCCGACAACACCCTGTACTGTGGCCAACTGTTATCGTTTGAGTCTAGCAGAGTCAATATATTGGAGGTTAAATCAAATGGAGGCTTCACATATACCCGATACCGGTACGTTCGTACACTCATCTGATCTGCGCTTGACCTTCTTCCAGTGCAACATATGATTAGGTGGGATACAAATCTTGAATGGTGTGATCTGGCGTTTAATAGTGTTTTAGATTTGTGCGAGAATGCCGCCGAAACTTGCAACATTCATACGAAAATAGTATAAAAAAAATATAACTTCACATTTTCTCAACTCCTCAACAAACAAACAAAAATTGAATGCTCCGAATTCATCTCTTTTGATAAGCATTAGATGAAACCGTTTCATCCTATGTTTTATTCTTGTTTTTAAACTCCAATAATACAAGATACAAGCTAGTAAGATACCGCTCATTTTTCGTAAGCGACTGAAGAAAAATTGAAAAAATGTGAACATGTCTAAGTTTAGAGGCTTCATCGGCTAAATGTCGATTATAACACTGTTGTGTAATAAGTCTTAGACTAAAACTACGCCAAGAAATTTGAATTATTACATGAGAAGCTTTATCCATGATTATACTTTTTCTCAAGATTTGAAACTGAAGATGGTATGGTTGTCGCTAGATAATACTATATTGTATTTTGTGTCGTCTCGTCTGGTCAATTCGTTCTCGTCTTATATGCCGAAGGAGGAAATGTTTCTGGTTTTTATCGAGAAACAGGGAACTCTCACACCGTCTTAATAGATCGAATCGACTCCAATACCGAATAAAATATCAGAAAGTAGCATTTACTTCATATACCTTATACAAATTTTAGTCTATACAATGTGAACAAGCCTTTAACTCCTATATATAATGAAAAAAAAATATTTTTACACTATTTCCAAAGAATAAAATCGAATATTCCCTTTTTTTTATTTCTCAACGAATATTTTTATAACATGCTTATAAAACAGTCGTAAATTTTTTTTCTTCTATTTTTCTGTTTTAAACTAACTTTTAAGGTCCAGTGTGTATATTAAAAAAATGCTAGCAAATTTACTATGCAAAACATTTATACATTATAATACAAAGTTTATATATTATATAGAATAGGAGGATAATTCATTTCAAATTATGGAAAAATTTTTATTCAGACGAATTTAAATATTTTCGATGGCCACTTATCTATAATCGGATTTGTCTTTTATTACTAAAAATGATATATATATACATTATGATATTATTACTAGCAGATAGATGCTAGTCTAGTAATATAGTCATTAAACTGGATAACGTAAATAATCTTAACACCTGCATCTGTGCGAATCGATAAATACATAAATATATTTCAGAATTTCATGGTTCGGATGTTAGCATGAACTTTCAGATCTTGAGTAAATTGAGATATTTTACTCATTTTTTTTTCAAAATCAAAATTAAATTAAATGAAAATTTTTAACTGATAAATTTTATTAAATATTCACAAAGTTAACAGAAATATAAAGCTTTAAACAAAGAAAAAACATTTCCAAAACATTTATAGATAATGGATGATAAACTTGAAGAGATTTTAAATGCCTACATTTTTTAACCGAAGTTTCAGAAAATTGCAATCATTCCTACTAAAGTAATTGTGTTCTATTGACGAAAAGAATCGTCTGGTTTACACATAAGAGTACGTCAACAGATTCTGGGTTTATTAGTACCTTTTCTTGTCTTTGTTAATAAGGAAGAAGAAATACTTGCAGAGAAGGAATGACAATAGTTTTGATTCCATAATCATTCTATAATTTGGGATCGGAATTCCTTATAACAAATTCATTTGGCTATCAATTACTAGAACTAAAAATGTATATTTTGAACAAAATACTTTAAGCTATATTTCTACATTTAATTTTTAAGAAAGGGTTTAAATGACCTTGTTTACGGAAACGGGCTCATAAAATTAGTCATAATACAACACATAAATATTTTTCAAGAAACATAAAAATTATAGACGTTGTGCCGTATAATATTGTAATTTAATTATGATACTCCTTCGTAAAAGAAAATATATCAAATGTTGCTGCATTAGTATCATAAGACATTTGTCTTATGATATTAAAAAAAGAAATACATCGTGTTTACATTAAAATGCACTAAAAATTGAACTCCTCTTCTTATAAAAATATAATTCAATTCCTCGAAACATTCATAAAAAGTTTCAAATAGAAAATATTGTTTAAAATCATCATTTTTAAGTTTTATTACTAAAAAATTATAAATCAGAATTTTTTTCGCTGTAAAGATTTTATAACGAGAGTAGGTACACCTAGGCCACAGAAGTAGCGCTCAATATTCAAAATTGTATAACTAATTTGTGCCTTATAAATTCGGTTTTCGAAAAAAATGATTATATATAAATGGACTAACAACTATTATTCAAAACATTTTCCCAAAAACCGAATTAATGAGGTTCAAATCAACTAACTTTTTTTGAAAAATCATGGATTTGTTTTTCCCTTTCTTTGAAAAAGATTACAGAAACTTTTGTGAAATGGATTTCGAAAAGAGTGCAATTGTTTACAATTTGATATACCCGTCAGCATAATCGAAAGATACTAGAGGTTATAGAGATGTACACATCGAAAATATGTATAGTCAACAGAAAAAGTGGGGTTCTGTTGAAAATTTCAATGTTGATTTGTGCCGAATCCATTCGTTTTTCGATAAAATGATTAAAACAAAAAGGTTAGTATTTATAGAAGAAAGAACATCTATAAATACGTCACAAATCGATTACAAAACTTTTAAAAATAACACTTTAGTAGAAACATGAATGATACGAGTATATCTAAATCAGTGCTGTTTGTGGGAGAACGTGTTACGTTTGATTGAAGAACATTATGATGTACGGTTGATTTTTAATAAAAACAAATGAAAATAAGTTCATTGCTTAAATAAATACCCGGTATATCCTAAATTTATGTAAAAAAGTTTATAATAAAAGTTGTTTATTTTTTAAAAAGGGACATTTTTTGTCGTTACATTTTTGTTTATACTATCTCTACGGTTTCAAAGATGGGCAGTTTTATTCATTTTGACCAAACATCGTCCGATTTTGTCCATTCAAGATATTGACCTTACTTTTAAGCTTCTAGAACACAATCAAACAATATTTCAGCTTGTTATCTCTTTTCGGTTTGAGTTCTCGTGTCCACAGGCGGACGTTTGGAAATGGCCGAATTAGACCATTTTATGAACATATATTCCAAATATGTTTGTCTGCGATCAATATTTGCAAGCGTAACAAAGTCGAGACTAAACTTAAGGACGTTCCAGAACTGTGTTATGCAATTAATACTACAAACCGGTTTGATTTTATTATAGCAACAATATATAAACACACATATACAACACATAGACAAAAACACTGTTCACAACTACAAAATAATGCTATGTTGAAGAAAAGGAATAACTTTAAACTTTTATATTTCGAAAACAAAACGGTAACACACGATTTCTTTTTTTTAAATTCATATAAAAAATATTTAGCTTTACTCTCCTAGTTTTTTTTTAAATTCTGTAAAGTATTTTTTCTAATACAATAGATAAAAGTTGGGCGGGCATGAAGTTTCACATGCTTCTAATGGGTGGGAGTGAGAGAGAATGATAACTTTGATATTAATTACCTCGCGTTCTAAACGGTCAAAACTTCTGAAACTTCGGGATTTATTAGAAAACGTTATGCTGGAAAAGTGGTGGTATGTACCCTGGTATATTATATTTACATACATATACCGGGTATAAAAATTACATTTTTAGAATAAACACCCTGTACAAATATGTATATTAAATAAGTACAAATATCTACATGTACATTATACGTATGTATGTACGAGTATGTATATCTATATGGAACAGAAGATAAATTTTAGATAAGTTGTAAATATGTAAATGAGATGTAAACGGATTAAATTGTAATTACATTATAATAAACAACAAACAAGTGAACTGTATGTACTGTACTCTACTGTAACTGTAACTGTATAAAACTGTAGGTATATTATATCTTTTTCTATAAAGAGTAATTTAAATAAGTTACATTTAATAACTATAGGTACCTAATTTTATTTCCAGTGTATTATATTACATCATATGTTGTTTTAAGTAAATTATTATTTTTAATTTAAATGATCCTATTTATCTTACAATCTAGGCAGAATTAAAGATCTTGGGCCTAAGCCTAATTTACTAGAAAAGGTCGAATAATAACATATTCATTGTGCAAACAACAAATATATGCAAACACAGTATTTATAATGAAAAAAATCTTTTTAGAAAAATTTTTATTCAAGTTTTCGTTCTGACAAAATAATGAATAATTTCTTTAAAGTGTAAACTCCTGGCAACTTCTGTGGATCTCAAATACTATATGGAGAGATTTTCTTAGGATAAATTTAATCGTATTAAACGTTTAACTATTTTCAATAATAACAAGTGAAAATAACTAACTGAGTTAATTGTTTATGTATCCAGTATATACTGAACTAATGTAGAAAAGTTTATAACATAAAAATAATTTTGACAAAATGGAAACCCGACTTCAAAAATCAAATATTCTAAAACAAAAAATGCACTAAAAAGTAAAAAAATAATTGCAAATTCTTGGGTCCATTTTAGTTCACCTAAGCAAAAAATTTTAAATATATATGTACAATTATTGTTATTTTTGGAGTCGGTGTCAGCATAGAAAAATTCACATAAAATTTGGACACCGCATCCAAAAATAACAATAATTGTACATATATATTTCAAAATTTTTGCTTAGGTGAACTAAAATTGACCCAAGAATATGCAATTATTTTTTTACTTTTTAGTGCATTTTTTGTTTTAGAATATTTGAAGTCGGGTTTCCATTTTGTCAAAATTTTTTTTATTTCTCGCTTTTTAGTGACCTTGAAGTTCTATAACTTTTATTTGTCTGAATATGGGTAGACCTACTAAACGACCTACTAATTTTTAGTGCATTTTTTTATAACACATTTTTTATATCAGTTTTTTTTTTTTTTTTTTAATTTTTAGTGCATTTTTTCATAACAGATTTTCAGTTTTTTTACATGCATTTTGTTTTTTTTTTTGTAAAAATTTTTTTTTTGGGGTCGGTTTTTTTTAAACAATTTTTTTATTTGAAGTCGGTTTTTAAAAGAGTTTCTTATTTTTCTATTATGAATGAGTAAACCCTTTCAAACAAACAAAAATTTTCACAGAAATCGGTGATCACATATAAAATGAGGGTTTTCCTCGATTTCCAGGGGATCCCTTCTGCAGAATGCGAGTTCTGAGGTTACAAACATTAAAATAAAAAATAAAAAAATGCAGCCGAATTGAGAACCATCCTCCTTTTTGAAGTCTGGTTAAAAAGCTGTTTATTATTAAAGAAGGAATATTTTTTGTCTTTACATTTTTTTTTGTATCTCTTACGGTTTCAAAGATGGCCAGGTTTGCTCATCAGACGGACGGATGGACAACTTGGGCAGAAATTGACTCATTTTATGACCACCTATATCAAAATTTTCTTCTGCGATCAATATTTTCAACCGTTACAAACTCAACGCTAAACTTTATACACGAAGTGATTTTACGTCGACAGTTTTTAGTTTGGAGAGGTTGTCAATGAATGGCTGACCCAAATATGCCAGTCTTCTCATAGCAAAAGCTGAACAGAGAAGGTGAGTCATCGTTTAATCTTCACCCCCATTGAGACAGTGCCTACAATAGTCGTGATGCACTAACAATTGTCGAAAAACCTTCTATATTCTGAATTTGGAATGTAGTAATTGTTTCTATTGTCAGATGTCTAAAGAAAGTTTAAATTAACTTTACCACTCAATGATTAGATTAAAAGATCCATTGAATTGTAACAGATCAATATTAAAATTATCGTTTGAATGTTGAAAGAAATTAGATTACCATCACACAGAGACCCATTCAATTTTTTGTCAGAGCAGCGATCCTTATTATTCTCAATATTGTGCTACACGGACGTCGTACATGACAGTAATTCAAGTGTGAATAAAAATGTATAATTAGAAAAAATATAAATTCTTTTTTGTTGTAAATTTTTACACATAAAAAAGTACTTTCAATTTGCACAAGAACCATTTTCCTCTTATAATGTGTAAATTCTTTTCATATTTACAATAGAAGAAATAGAATTGTTTTTTTTCATTTTCTAAAGAAAAAAAACTTACTATTTATACCAGCTGTTTAGATAAAAATTAGTACATTGAAAATATGAATGGCTTTGTGCGTACTTTTCAGAAGAATAGTCTCATGATATTTTGAAAATACAATTTCGGGTGTGTGTTTTCACGATCGGAAATTATGTAACGTAAGTGAAACTATCCATTACTAGATATAATCGTGTCCTTTAAGACGTGTTCTAAAAAATCGCGTAAAAAACAGATACAAATAAATTATTATTATCTATAGTACGACAGTGCATATGGCCAAGTTTTAGTACTAGAAGATTGTGAAACTTTTTGATATAGACAACCCACAATACACTAATTGATAAGTGAAAAAATCAAAATGTATGCATTAAAAAATACAATAGTTTAAATAACATTTGACCGCGCAAGAATTGTTCAATACTGAAATTTTTAAAACTATTTTTCAATATTTATAAACGATTCTTTTGGTGATAAGGATATGAGACAATGTATACATAAAAAAGATCATATATATTACTGAAATATTAGGCAGTATTAGGCCTAATCGTCGGTGAAAATCATGATGGATAACACCGGTGAAGTTTTCTTGATATAACACAAAATGTTCAACTGTGTAAGCGCCCTTATAAAGGATATTTAAAACCGTTTTCAACGCCCTCATATAAAAAGCAAAAAAAAAGGTCTAGTCTCGTTTCATAAAAATATATTTTTTAGTATATTAATATCGAGCACGATAAGATTATAGATAGTAAGTATAAGTATGATACTTATCTCATTATTAGACGATATTTATCTCATTATTAGGTAAAAATATTTTTTACCTAGATATTCATTACAATATGGATCTATTGTGCTGACGTCAATTGGTATATTTATCCGCGTTATAGAAAACTACCTGTATTTATAAATTGTTTCATATATTATTACAGCTATCTCTATGTGTGCGCACTTAATAGAAAATATATAATAATATATTTTTCAGATATAAATATATATATATATATATATATATATATATATATATATATATATATATATACATATATACATATATATATATATATATATATATATATAAAGAAAAAAAAAGTTATATAATATGTATTCTTCTTTTCATACGTCCCGCTCTCCCCCTATTCATTTCTATATATTCTTCTGCATAATAAGCAAAAGAAACTAAAAAGCATGCACGAATTATTTTATCATTTATATATATAATAGTACATTTAAGAAAAAGATATTATTTCTAGTGTTCGTTATTAACTTTTATTAAATTTTAAATTTATATATATATATGTATATATATATGTATATATATATATGTATATATATATATATATATATATATATATATATATATATATATATATATATATATATATTATATATATATATATATATAATATTTAATAAAAAATATGGGTTTCCATTTAAAATTTCAAAGTTGCTTCACTCTTATGGGTCCATCAGATCCGAAATCTGATTAGCCCATTCGATATGCCGTGACCAAACTTTTTGGACACCCGATATATATATATATATATATATATATATATATATATATATATATATATACATATATATATATATATATATATATCGGGTGTCCAAAAAGTTTGGTCACGGCATATCGAATGGGCTAATCAGATTTCGGATCTGATGGACCCATAAGAGTGAAGCAACTTTGAAATTTTAAATGGAAACCCATATTTTTTATTAAATATTCGTATTTAATAAACAATACGTAACTTTTGTAAGAAAACTTTTTTTAAAAGTGCTTTGTTCTCTCGCTAGAAGGCTTTTTTCGGAGAAATTTTGGAGAAATTCTACGAATGAATGAACAGTAAAAATGCTGTTTCAATATAATTAACACAAAACAAACATTTACAAATAATGCATATTAAATAAACATTTTAACAATTCACACATAGATATACAACTTAGTATATACTGGGTATTCAAACAATTAACTCAGTTAGTTGTTTTATGTAAGCTTAATATTCTTTCCATTTTGGGTTTTTGATTTTATTGAATCTTTCAGAACATTAAACCCCAAATAGTTTGCCATAAATTACGCTCATGATTCCTATAGTATTATCGAATTGTGCAATGAACACCAGTACCTACATGCAATAATATGTTATGTTATCTTCAAATTTATCTAGCATTATTATTACATAAATGTTTTGTGTATCCGAACAGATCTAGTACTGTTTGAGACAGATGACCATACCACAAAACACTAATACAAAAACGATTGCCACAAACAGCTGTCAAGTGATGACCATTTAGTTTCTCTTACAACATTTACAATAATAACAATAACAGAAATAACCCAACAATAACAATGTTTGTTTCAACTGAATGTGTATAAACATTTTCAAAACATTTCCTATATATTATTTATATAAAACAATTTACCATGTATGTAATAATGTTTAGAACATTATTATTATTATTTTACTAGCTCAATTATTGTTAGAAATAATGTTGCATTGTATTATTCAATGGATGTTATGATGATACATTTAAGGATAATTTATATTTTAACCCTTTAATGGTCATAACACAGCATGAGCAATCAATAAATATATATATTGGTAATTGAATTGGAAATAATAGTACATTTCAAGTACATTTACGGAAAGTTATTGATATATTAGAGGTGGGAGTATGATGTCTGGTTCCAGCTCAAGCACAATGTGTTGACGATAAAAATAATTTTAACTCGGGTTATTTCATATTAAAACGGTGGAGGGGGTGGAAATAATAATATTAAAAATATTAAAAAAATAAAATAAATAGAAGAAAAAAATCATAGTGTGTTTTCGGTTTTTTTAACAATTATCTTTCATCATGTGTTAATAATAATAAATATATCGATAAAAAAATAACATTTTAGTACTGTGTTAAGAGTGATTTATTTTTTTTTGTTACTTAACCATTTTAACTGGTCAAAACATTCTTGAAATTATTTCGTTTAATAAACCATACTTTTATAGAAATAGTGATTTTACTATCTTATGATTTCTCTATCTTTACTATCGTATACCCGGTTTATGTAAATATACAACGTATATGAAGTTTAGTCCCGACTTTGTAATGCTTTAAATATTGATTGCAGACAATGTTTGGTATAATTGTTCATAAAATGTCATAATTCGGCCATTTCCGCATATCCGTCCTTCCGTCTGTCCATGAACACAATAACTAAAAAACGTTAAGAGATAACGAGGTGAAATTTTGTGTGTGCGTTCTAGAGCAAAAAATTAACGTTAAGTTCGAGATACAACAAAAATGTAACCATAAAAAATGTTCAATTTTAAAAAATAGACAACTTTTGTTTTAAACTTTTTTTTACATAAATTCAGGATATACCGGGTATTTAAGCGATTAACTAACGTGTATTTAAGTAAGTTGTTATTTTCACTTGCTCGATACTCTCTTACACAAATCGTGTTTTTTTCATTTATAGCAAAATATTCTCTTTTAATATTGGTGATATTCATGATTTTTATTCGTCCTGCCAGTGTGTTTTAATGCGTCCTTCGAATCGGATCTTAATGCCAATGATGATTATTTACAAACTAACAAAGCAATATTATAAAGAAATATAAGTTTTATTATTATATTAATAGAGATTAATCGTTTTTATTATAGAATCGTTTCAACTAATCTTTCAAAACAGATTGGACTTTAATATTATATTATAACAGACCATAAGGTACTGTCGCCTAACAAGATCCATCTCCTGACAGCCCATGAAAAATTGCTATTGTAATTGTTGAATTAATTCGAAATATTCAACATATAAGCAAAAACATCAATAGACAAAATGCAAGAACACATTTCATTGGGGAATGTGTTCAATTCGTTTTCAATTGGAGAGCAAATCCGTGTTTATTAGTGATATGCCAGTTAGACACTCATTTTGACACTCATTTAATTTGAACGGCATTTTTGCCATTGCTTGTTACTGCCCATACTAAGGCCCACTTGATTGTATCTTAAGAAGGCCCGGGCCTTATTAAGAGTATTAAGTTTAACATTTTTTGTTATTGAATTTTAATAAATTTTCTCTTTAAGAGCATGTTTTATAAATTAAAGGTAAAATCAATTAAAGTTTTTATATCACATGCAAACAAAAACAGTTTCTTAGTTCATATAACCAATTTAGTTCCTTTTATGAGCAAAATTTGAGATTTTTTTCCAAAGACTTTAAATAAGACCCAGGGTGGTTTGAGATTAAAAATAAAATACTGATCTCAATATTTTTTAAAAAATATTTAGTAAAAAATAAGTAGACAGTAACAAAGCAATAAGGATATTTTAAATAAGGATATTATAAGGCCTATAATCGGGGTTTTAAAATTACCTTTTTTTCATAGAACCATAGTAAATTGTGATGATGTTTCTTAAACACCGGATGCATAAATAATCAATGTTTACTAAATTTCTATTTATTTTTATTAGTTATGCAATTTCACGTTTTTATTGTAATTTTGTGGTAATTATTAGTAAAAAGTGGTCCATATTAGGTATATATACCTTATTTTATATTCGTCTTTGAATATTTGATGAACTTTTTATATACATATGCATATATTATACAATATTACACATAACCGGAGATATGAGAGAAATACATGTAAACTAAGCCCGCCTGAAGATAATAATTTGGACTATGTTTATGTCCTATATTACTATTCGTATATACATGTACATGAGATAGTGTTTATTTGAGCTGTATGTATTGATACAAGTACCAATAAGCTGCAAATGGAATTTATTACGGATATCTACACTAAATACTTAATATATCTATACTAAATATATATATATATATATATATATATATATATATATATATATATATATATATATATATATATATATATATATATATATATATCAGAATATAATGTCAAAGGTAGGTCATTATATGAAGATTATTTTGATGTTTCAATAACATATTTGATTATCCGATGATCACAAATGTAGCAATTCGATTGATCTATCGTTTATCGTCTTGACAACTGAATTAAAAAACGTTTTTAGTTAAACTAATTACATCGAAAATTAATTAATTATATTGGATAACATTGTTTGCCTGTTAAGTTTGACCCTTAGTAAGTTATGTGCATGCGTTTATACAAAAGTAGTCGTATTTAAAAGACTGTTCATTGGGCTATTATAGATTAATTTTTTTATATATCTGATACAATAAATACGGCCTACGATTTTTTTGGATATTTATACATTTAAACCTAAAAAAATCATCAACAATTATTTAAAGCATTTTCCAAACATTTTTTAAAGCATAAAGTCCAAACATTTAAAATTACTACCGGCAATTTGAATTTTTTCATTCCCTTAAAAAAATCCATCACTTGGATTTCGTTAATCATAAAAATCCATCATTTTAGAAATAAGTTATGTTTTTTTGTGTCAGATAGAATTTTGTAAATGTAGAGTAAATTCCAAACTTACAATCGAGTAAAACATTGCCCAGTTACTGTCCAATATCAAACCTATCTGCAATTTGTGAAGCAATAGACATATAATATAAGAGAAATAATATGCTGTTCGAGTAAATTACTAAACATATAATCTCAAATTTTGTTGAAAAGTATTATACAAGTTCAAAAAGATTTTTTCCCCGAGAATCTTATTATTAAAAGTTTATGTTTTTTTCAATTCTATCGATTTAATTTTTTTTCTCCGAAATACACACAATACCCTCAAGCTATATTTAGCCCATAACATATAGAATGGTACACATACAAAGATATCTACTGAACTACACAGTTTTCAATATTTGAACGAACATTGAAAATATATCAGTAAAGTTATAAAACTAAATGGAAAGACGTACCAAGAAAAAATGGAAATTTTTCGCCTAAAAAATATAAATAGATTTTCAAACAATATTTGTAAAAAAATATAATAATAAATATATCAATCAATATTATATTATAAGTATGTGATACGAATCATGACGGAAAAATGAATGTCTTAGCATTCAATACATCACAGTCTGCTTCCATAATAATTTTTAATAGTGGAATCATTATAATTCGCTGCAGTTTAGAATTTTATCAATGACGATATAATTTACAAAACAGATAAGCAATATTCCAATAGACACACAATTTTTATTATTGTATTAATAAGAGAATAATCTTTTTAACTATTGAAAAATTTTCACTGGTCCTTCAAGCCGGATCGAAATTAAATAAGTAGGATAATTATCTTCTTTTATTATTGAATTGTTTTAATTGGCCTTTCAAGCCTAATTGGAATTTAATAATCCATAAATGTTGAAGTTAAAGTAACACAAGGTCCAAAGAACAGTAGTTTCTTTCAAATATTATTTTTTGCATATGTCAGAGCCAATAAAATTATTGGAACCCTACTGTAATTCGATTGATTCTTTGGCATGATGTCCCAAACTCTAAAAGAAAATATGGACACAGGTTTCGATGAAATGACGGTAACCAATTCTAGAATTAAAATAGATAAATCATACATTAATTTAAAAACGTGCATAGGAATAATAAACATTTGTGTCATAATTTTTTAAATCACATCAATAAAACTCGAACTACGATTTTCTAGCTATCGGAACATAGATATGATAGCTAGCTATCATATCAACTAATCTACAGATGATATGATTTGCTAAGAGAATTTTTATCTTACCACTGACACCAAATGATTACCCATGATATTATTTAATTAATATGATGATATTGTTTAATTGATATGGTATGAAAAAGACATCTAACAGAAATCGAATCACAAACCTTTTGCTAATTGGTCTAGCTTTGTACTCATTCAGCTATAAAATAAATAATATAGCTTGACTGTGTTCATAAATTCGTCATACATCTTTGTGATATTATATGCAGTGAATTGAAATCGCTATTAATCAGAAAGAGGATTACCGCATATGGCTCTAGCACCTAGCGCACCAAGGGGTCTTCTCTGCCCGAAATTGCTATTACTTTGTTTGAATATTTACTTGATGGAAGTGAAAAATAACGCTTTTGTATACAGCCTACGACGAAAAAATTTATATATATATATATATATATATATATATTAAAATTTATATATATATATATATATATATATTCATATATATATAATATACATATATATATATATATATATATATATATTCATATATATATAATATACATATATATATATATATATATATATATATATACACATATACATATATATAATATATATATATATATATATATATATATATATATATATATATATATATATATATATACCTATATATATATATGTAGGTATATTATGTATACGAGATACACATAACAAAATCTTAATAAAAAAGCAATTTTACATTTTCACATAGAAAACCAATAACTGATAATCAATCATATTTTATTTGAACATAAAAATGAAATAAAACTTTTTCTCTTGTTTGTTATATGGACGTCTTTTTTGTCGGAAAATTGTTATGAGTATCAACTATAAATTTACTTCAAGACCTATATAAATATATCGATTCCAATCGATACTGTTGGACGGTTATATCACATAACAATTTGAATATTTATTTGGGTACGGACAAGGAAGATAGCATTGTGTTTAGCATCTATTGATACTGCAGTCAGTACTGTTTGAGAATAACTACGGAAACATGTCATTGCAGTTTGTTTGTACATACGGTGAATGAAAGTAATATTTTTAAAACGTAAAAGATTCATGTTTGACCTGGATCAAAGGGACAGTATTTTTTGTATATAAATTTAACATAATATTGACATTTTATATACGAAGCATGATTACAAAAACAAAAAATTTGTTGTCATATTTCATTTCACTGTGTTTGTATATTCTCTTCAAAAAGTTCCTGGTGGATAAGATGGACACGTGAGTATATATAAAATGAAAAAAAGGACAATATAAAGTTTATTTTGAAACTTGAATACTGCTTATAAGAATAAAAAACGTGCAATCTTCCATAAATGATTAATAATGGGGCGATTTCGCTATATACGAGTTTCGAAATTAATTTTTAAATCACATTATATCTTACTTTTTCTTATGAAAAAGTAACACAGTTATCTGTGTAAAGAAGAAAGTCAATTTCAATTTTACTTCATGTTTTAAATTTTTGGCTCGCTTGGAAATATTACCTTTCGAAGAATTATGGTATGGCAAAATCACACCAGACAAAAACAGCTGTTTCGCACATGTGCATTTTCGACGAATATTGACGTATTTGAGAAGAAATAATTAACAAAAGTGACAGATAAGGATACTGATTAGTAATTAAAATGGTTTGATCTCTTATTTTATTCCTATATAAGTTTTTATTGATGTTTCACTTAAATTAGACCGGTTGCACCCGCGATAATTTGATGTTGCACCCGCGATTACTTCAAAAGTGAATAATTCAGTGTTTATTTTTGTTTTCCATTAAACTATTTTGTTTTTTTAAATTAATTAGTTTCAACGCCTAACGAAATAACAAGGCATAACATAATAAACGTTTCACAATTAACAGAATTATGTGTTTTTGTCTTAGGATCCAGAAAGATAGGGCCAATTTTGTTGCACCCACGATAGCACTTTGAACCTTCCTCCTGACTATATAAATATCAAATTAAAATTCTTATAAACGATGTTAAAATGTAATTCTTAAAAATTAATTCTTAAAGATTAATTAAAAATGATTTTTATTTTATCGTTAAACTTTATATACGTCTAAATGTTGCACCCGCGATAATGGAATCGTCCAATAATATAAATTCAGTATATTTATGTTATTAGTAGATCCAAAAAGCGTGGTCATTGTCGATATACGCCGTGGGCTCTTGTGATAAGTGTGATAGTTAATTCTTAGTATTTTTTCCCCCACCACAAATAAACGTCAGATAAAACGGACAAATGTTATTAAAGCATTTTTTGCTTCGTATAGATATAAAAGAAACTTTCATGATTATTTTCTCAAAAATCAAACTGAACAGACCCATCTTGCCGGTCCATATGCTCTGTTTTTATATCACAAAATAAATGTTTGTTATATTACTTTAATCGCCACCTACCAATAATCCAAATTACCTCTCTACAAAAAACGAATATATTATCCTCGTTGAACACACGCTATAAATAAAATTTTATTAGTAATTCTCAAAAATGTATTTTGAATATTTATCAAGAATTTTACTTTGATTAATTATTATAATGAATTTTCTGATAAATTATATGATTGAAAATTCTGATAAATTGTTTTTATTTATAAATATACGATTTTTTCTAAATATACGACTTTTAACGTCTGTAGTTAAGTATGACCTTGAATATGGAATGTATAAACAGGTATTCAATAATTCGTTTGATTTTTTTCAATAATTAAAATTCGTTACGCAGGAGCTGCGAATTTTCTGAGAATAAATTCATCACTTTTCTTTTGGAAATAGATCTTAACAGACATTTATCTTATAAATGTGCATTGCTATCCGTGACCGCTACAGACACATAATACAAATAACTACCGACCCGGCCCGGCTTCGCACAAAAATTTTAATTTGGATGTACTATACATACAAACCTTCAGGAAAAAACTATCTACACGATGGTGAAAACAGTTTCAAAATCCGTAGCGTGGTTTAGCAGGAATTAGCGGATAAACAGACGGACGCGGAGTGCGAGTTCATTTTATATTATGTATTCGTATAGATAAATAGATTGAATAGATTAATATGATTTCGTATCGGATATGCTTTTGGTATTCCAAAGCCCATGTTCGTTACTGAATCAAATCGATTAAGGGTAACGTATGTTTAAAGAAAGAAGAAAGCACAAAATATGGAATATCTCTCTTAACATTACAAAAATTCATTTAAATACATTAAAAATATCAAGTAACCATGGTGATGCATTTGTAATATTCATTATTATGAGTACTGTATTTAAATTGCAAATATTCCTGTAAATATTAGAGTTACAGAAAAATATTGCCAGACTTTGAATTATAGTAAAACTTATTTACTACAACTTAACTTTTTAATAAATCTTTTGATTTTACTATTATCAAGAGAGAATAGAAGATTTTAGGTATTTTATTTAAATTGCAAATATTTCTATTAATATTAGAGTTACAGAAAATATGTTAACTCACTCACATCATAAAAATGTAAAGTAATAATTTATAAAATGTTGAAACATAATGATGTGGGTGGCCTCTGTTATAGACCGTCGTATCTCAAAAACAGAGGTTAAACCTCATTATTAATATTATTATACGAGTATATGTTACCGTACAGAAACTATAAAAGAATTCTCTTTTATAAAATATGTTTTTACTAACCGTGATAAACAGTGATAATCGTAAATGATAGTATCAGTAGCAAAATCAGGATAACAGGTAGGGATATATAGGAGGGTAGGTAAATAGTACGTATTATTATATAGTAGCCGTATAAATAAATGAATTGTGTATACAATAAAGACATATTTAGGTATAATATTCATCTTCATTTTCGAGTGTTAATCTTTAGTTATATATTATTATTATGTTAAAACCCCTGTTCTAGATTATTTATACCAAAAAGTAAACGACCATGGTTTTCTGCTTTTTTTTACTATTACTTTTTTTTTTATATGTACTATTTTTTATAGTTAAGCATGTATTTTTTACTATTTTATTTCTTTCAAATAGCCATCCATGAGTTGGTCGATGTACAGTCAGTTACAACATATGGTCATCAAAATGGCCGCTAGAATAGAAGTGACAAACTTAAATAAGTAAACGAATCAGAATTTTATTGATCTAAGATATAGAATTGATTTCAAATAATATATTATCATAATAATATCTCTATACCTTCATATATTCTAAAGGATGGGTGGTACCACACCTAAATTTTTAAAAACACGTCCTTTACAGCAGCCATATTGATGGTCATATATTGTAACCGACTGTATAATGGGTAAACACAATTGGTAACGGAGATGGCCGACTAAACATTAATTTAGTTCTATATTTTCAAACTTTCAATGAGCAGATTATGGCCACACAGCCATAAACCAGTAAGATTTGACCATTTATTATTTTTAAATCATAAAACTTATAAAATATATTATTAATATTATGGTAATTTTAATTATTTATCAAATGGCTACATCCGTTATGTGTGGCCATAAACTGCTCATTGGAAGTTTGTCATACAACATATAAACAAGTAAAAACAAAATGGTCAATCGACCGTCTTCGTGACCGATTGTGATTAACCAATGTACAAGGCTACTTTGAAGACTATTTATATTTAAGTGATTCAGAAAAAATTTGTTTTAGCAAATTAATTTTAAAAAAATGTTGACATACACCGTAGCTTAATATTTTTAAACTTGTATTTCTATACTAGATTTACAAATGATAATTAATGAGAACTCTAGGTTTTTGAAATAAAATTTCAAATTCGCCCCAATACCTAGATCAGTTTTTGTATTATAAACACATATTTCGACTACAAAGTAGGCATCGCCAGTCTAATTAGCTAGACGTAATTAACTCTTTGACAATTAGAAATAGATAGAAAATCGAAATCAATAGACAAAAAATAAATAAAAATTAAATATAATAAATTTAAATATAATAAATTTTATTGAAATTACTCTTGTTAAAATTGCTTTCATTCAAATTTACTCTTGTTAACCTCACTCTTATTAAAATTACTCTTATATTGTCTCAGGATATGTTATTCGTGGCTAATTTGGTGGCAGTTTCAACTGACAGCTCAACAACGTATTTATTAGACCATTGACAAAAAAAATAATTCATTTATTAATAACTAAAAAGTATCTTATATTTCAAATTTTGCCCCTATTCCTAGAACATTTGTTTGTATTTTATAAATACGTATTTCGACTACAATGTAGTCATCATCAGTATGAATTAGCTAATCGTAACTATCTCTGGGATATGGATTCAGAGATATGTTGCTTGTTGCTAATTTGGTGCCTGTGTTACAATGAGATTAAAAAATTCTGTCCTTTTATACGATTTGACTGAGCGTATAATCTGACTTGAGGATTATTTAAGTTACCTGACTACTGGATTAGGTGTGTGGAAAGCCCCACATATTTATTGGCGGTATTCTTTGGTGACTATGCGGCGTTTGCTTTGTCACTAAAGTGAGTGTACCTACGTTAACTTTGACATTCAGGTATTGGATTTTTATTTTTGAAAATGGTTTAATTTTATTAAATCAGAATTTGGAATTGGGCCATTGTCTAAATTCATTATCTGTTTTCTCAATTTGTATATGTAGATGCTTTCGTATGCATCTAATTCTGTGGGGTTTTGTACCGATTTAAGTAGTTTTAGATTCGATTTATCAATTTTATGGTTGTTCTCAATAACGTGCGCCGCTATACAAGATTTTTCGGTTCTCCCAAATTTCACATGAGCCAGATGTTCTTTGATTCGAATACCTAGAGTTCTCTTTGATTATTTTAATAATCTTTAAAAAGTATCTTATTTTTATAAGTAAATTTTTATACTTTGATGCGAGTTGACAAAAGTATTCAACAAAAGATGACAAAAGATGCAAGGTATTTATTGAGGTATTTATTTATGTTTTTGGTGTATTGTTATAATGAAGCTAGATTAACTTTTATCAGGTGGATTTATTGATAAATTTAGAAATAACTAAATAAATTTAGATTGAGAATTTATTACTAAAAGCATATAAAAATAACTTACTGTATAAAGATTAAAAATACTACCATCCCTTATTAGTTGATAAATATAAACATGTCTTT
The DNA here is from genome assembly GCA_963920215.1 of Nineta flava. Taxonomy (NCBI): domain Eukaryota; kingdom Metazoa; phylum Arthropoda; class Insecta; order Neuroptera; family Chrysopidae; genus Nineta; species Nineta flava. The sequence goes on along the minus strand of OY986042.1, from coordinate 41,964,090 downwards.
ATCCTTGTATAATCCTACATCCAAGAGGATGGGAATGGGTGTTAGATAGTATGGGTATTAGATAGTATTTACTTCTTTCTGAAGTGATTTGTTTATTAATATTTGTTTGTTTGTGTATACTTTCGTGTCCACATAACGTTGTTTGTCCAAATTCTTTTTCGAATACGTATGACAAACTGTAGAAGACTATAGCGTATACTCCGACAAATTTCATTGTCATTGAATTTATTAATTAAATTAAATACTTATATGAAAAAATTAACTCGTCAACCAGGAATCGAACCTCGGACCTCTGGATAACTAGCCCAGTGTGCTGCCTGTACACCAAAGACGATTGTGATGTGACAGCCAACTTTTTCATATTATTCTAATTTTTGTTTTATTTATTAGATAGTATTTACTTCTTTCTGAAGTGATTTGTTTATTAATATTTGTTTGTTTGTGTATACTTTCGTGTCCACATAACGTTGTTTGTCCAAATTCTTTTTCGAATACGTATGACAAACTGTAGAAGACTATAGCGTATACTCCGACAAATTTCATTGTCATTGAATTTATTAATTAAATTAAATACTTATATGAAAAAATTAACTCGTCAACCAGGAATCGAACCTCGGACCTCTGGATAACTAGCCCAGTGTGCTGCCTGTACACCAAAGACGATTGTGATGTGACAGCCAACTTTTTCATATTATTCTAATTTTTGTTTTATTTATTAGATAGTATTTACTTCTTTCTGAAGTGATTTGTTTATTAATATTTGTTTGTTTGTGTATACTTTCGTGTCCACATAACGTTGTTTGTCCAAATTCTTTTTCGAATACGTATGACAAACTGTAGAAGACTATAGCGTATACTCCGACAAATTTCATTGTCATTGAATTTATTAATTAAATTAAATACTTATATGAAAAAATTAACTCGTCAACCAGGAATCGAACCTCGGACCTCTGGATAACTAGCCCAGTGTGCTGCCTGTACACCAAAGACGATTGTGATGTGACAGCCAACTTTTTCATATTATTCTAAGTTTTGTTTTATTTATTAGATAGTATTTACTTCTTTCTGAAGTGATTTGTTTATTAATATTTGTTTGTTAGAATTTGGACAAACAACGTTATGTGGACACGAAAGTATACACAAACAAAAAAATATTAATAAACAAATCACTTCAGAAAGAAGTAAATACTATCTAATAAATAAAACAAAAATTAGAATAATATGAAAAAGTTGGCTGTCACATCACAATCGTCTTTGGTGTACAGGCAGCACACTGGGCTAGTTATCCAGAGGTCCGAGGTTCGATTCCTGGTTGACGAGTTAATTTTTTCATATAAGTATTTAATTTAATTAATAAATTCAATGACAATGAAATTTGTCGGAGTATACGCTATAGTCTTCTACAGTTTGTCATACGTATTCGAAAAAGAATTTGGACAAACAACGTTATGTGGACACGAAAGTATACACAAACAAACAAATATTAATAAACAAATCACTTCAGAAAGAAGTAAATACTATCTAATAAATAAAACAAAAATTAGAATAATATGAAAAAGTTGGCTGTCACATCACAATCGTCTTTGGTGTACAGGCAGCACACTGGGCTAGTTATCCAGAGGTCCGAGGTTCGATTCCTGGTTGACGAGTTAATTTTTTCATATAAGTATTTAATTTAATTCATAAATTCAATGACAATGAAATTTGTCGGAGTATACGCTATAGTCTTCTACAGTTTGTCATACGTATTCGAAAAAGAATTTGGACAAACAACGTTATGTGGACACGAAAGTATACACAAACAAACAAATATTAATAAACAAATCACTTCAGAAAGAAGTAAATACTATCTAATAAATAAAACAAAAATTAGAATAATATGAAAAAGTTGGCTGTCACATCACAATCGTCTTTGGTGTACAGGCAGCACACTGGGCTAGTTATCCAGAGGTCCGAGGTTCGATTCCTGGTTGACGAGTTAATTTTTTCATATAAGTATTTAATTTAATTAATAAATTCAATGACAATGAAATTTGTCGGAGTATACGCTATAGTCTTCTACAGTTTGTCATACGTATTCGAAAAAGAATTTGGACAAACAACGTTATGTGGACACGAAAGTATACACAAACAAACAAATATTAATAAACAAATCACTTCAGAAAGAAGTAAATACTATCTAATAAATAAAACAAAAATTAGAATAATATGAAAAAGTTGGCTGTCACATCACAATCGTCTTTGGTGTACAGGCAGCACACTGGGCTAGTTATCCAGAGGTCCGAGGTTCGATTCCTGGTTGACGAGTTAATTTTTTCATATAAGTATTTAATTTAATTAATAAATTCAATGACAATGAAATTTGTCGGAGTATACGCTATAGTCTTCTACAGTTTGTCATACGTATTCGAAAAAGAATTTGGACAAACAACGTTATGTGGACACGAAAGTATACACAAACAAACAAATATTAATAAACAAATCACTTCAGAAAGAAGTAAATACTATCTAATAAATAAAACAAAAATTAGAATAATATGAAAAAGTTGGCTGTCACATCACAATCGTCTTTGGTGTACAGGCAGCACACTGGGCTAGTTATCCAGAGGTCCGAGGTTCGATTCCTGGTTGACGAGTTAATTTTTTCATATAAGTATTTAATTTAATTAATGATCTTCTGATCATAACTGATAATTCTAAAATGACAAAAGTACTTATGTCCGCCTGATAACAAATTAACAGGAGGATATAATTAATATTATATTATCTTATATCGCGGAGTTTACATATAAAGGGCCCATTGTGGATTCCAATTGTATACAGATGTTTTAGTAGGTGATCATGCCTGTTGATGAATGCGGTAACGTTGTTGTATCCTATTCAAGTTGAGTGCATCGAAATACAACCTCTTGAATAAATTCGGTAACAGTATATTCCCTAGTTTCTGCTGCGGTATATTTTTCCAATGATCACGGAATTTAACGTTCATTCAATCGTTTAACGCTGCTGTCTTTGGAATTTCTAAAATAGGTTGGGCGCATATGAAAGGTATTCCGATTTCCTTCTCTGCTAAGGAATCTGCTTTTTCGTTTCCTTTGAAAACTATATGACCTGGCATCCAGATTAATTTAAAAGTGTTCCATTTTGTCAGCTACAGTAGTTCCTCTAGATAATTTCTGATTACCCCTGTGGTGACTTCTTGAGTTGCAGACAAAGCTTTTAGGGTAGCTTGACTGTTAGAGAGGATATTCTCAAGGACGCAATCCAGTATGGCAGACTTCTACCTGAAAGACTGTGGCATATTTCTCCCAGTTGAGGCTTATTTTTTGCCTTGGGTCTTTTACCGTAATTTCAAGCCCCGGTTCCTTCTCCAGTTTTGGGGCCGTCTGTGTATACCAAACGGTTCTTTTCCTGAGTTAGGATGATTCTCCTTCCGTCCACATGGCCCAGACTACAGTGAAAGAATATGTTGGAATAAATGGGATCTGCGAAGATGGATGTTCCCACAATTCTTGCATGTCCAACCTGGTTATTTTTTGTAATCCAATTCATTAAAACAGTTTGAAACTTCAAAATATTCTTTTCAAATTGTTTCAAAGATTAAATTTAATAACTAAAAATATATAATGCTAAAAACACTACAAAATACATCAAAGGTAAAACAATAAACTTTTACATATGCGGCATTTCTTTTATAAATTAGAAAACTAAAAAGCGTAAAATACTATACAACACTACATAAAATAAAAATTAATATAAAATAAAAATAATATTTAATAATAATAGTTCTAAAATAAATTTAAAGCCATATCATAAAAGCAATGAAAATAAAACCATTTCTTTTTATGACATATTTTGAGAATAAACTAAAACTTAAAATGTGAAGTGAAGTGAAGTGAAGAAAATCGAAACAAATGTAGCACATACAGAACACAACGCCCAGACCCAGCACGCTACATTCTCATTAACTTAATGCAATTACTTAAAACATGTATTTATGTTTATTATTTAGATTATTTGATGTTTTTAGTGGTGTTTTTTTTTTATAAAATATTGTCGCAAAAATTAAATAATTTTATTACACTCATAATAATAATGATAATAATATTATGTTTATTTACTTACTCTACACAACACATTTTGAACGACAAAAAACTTTAGAAAATTGAATTTCCTGTTGCAGTTTTATACTAACTGTAGTTAGTTGTTTGTTCAAATGAATAAATTTGTTATTTACTGGGTGTGTTATTTATGATTAGATACATAAATATATAAAGTATTGCATTTCGACCTTATGGCACATTGTGTTCTCCCTTCTGGCAAGATTCGCTTCTTCCAAGTCATGGCTATAACTAGAAGGTTGCTTATCAAATTTTCCTGAAGGTTCATATCATGGAGACTGCACAAGGAGACCGAACTCCATGTAAACAAATAATTGACAAAAATAAGATGTCAGTAGTGTTCCTTCTACCCCGGAAACAGTAGAGAGAGTATACGGCGCGAGTTTGAATTGAAAAACATGACGCATTTATGTAGTATTATAAAAATTATTTGCAGCCAAGTATTTTTCCAATAAAATACTTTTTTAAATAAATGAAATAAAGTAATTAGTTGAAGTAAGTGATAGTTAAAAATTCGCAAAATAATTACATAACAATAAAAAACAAAATAATTATAAAGCATCGAATAAATAAATAGTAACCTGTAAAGTTTGAATTGTAAAAATGCAAATAAATTAAGTAGAAATAAATTATATTAACATTATTAAAATCAATTTAAAGATTATTGAATCAGATATTAAACTAATTATTATTAATAATAATACTTTTATTTATTAATAATAATTATTCTATAAAAATGACAAATATATACTTCACTCCTATTTATTATACTATATTCATTTCGGTGCAAAATGGAAAATAGCAACGCTAGTGGCACAAACAGTAAATATAAAACTTCTACCATTACGTTGCCAAATTTTGTCAATTCTCCCGTTTGATTTCGGTCTCCTTGTAGTCTCCATGGTTCATATATTTAGGTTGAGATTCATTGGATATATTGTATCTGCTGTAATCGAGAGATTCGCAGTTAAACATGATGTGACAGGATATTTCTTCCTCCTCGCCGCACAATCTGCACATAATAAATCCATTGTGGAGTCCTATTGTGTGTAGGTACTTTCGTAAGTGATAATAATGGTGATTTGTTGCGGTAAATTTTCCCAGTGATCTCGGTGGTTAAAGTCTATCCACTCGTTGATCACTTGTTTTCATGCTGTTTTTGGAATCCCTAATATAGGTTCAGGGCATATCCGACTCCCTTCTTTATTAAGGTATCTGATTTTTATTCTTTTGGAAACCACTGTGACCTGGTATCTAGATCAATTTAACTTAGTTCAGTTTTGCCAGCTTCAGTAGTTCCTCTAGAGTCTAGACAATCCCTGACTATTCCACTATTCCTAAATTGTTTTCAGTGGCAGACAAGGGTTTTAGAGTAGCTTGACTGTTCGAGAGAAGATATACGTCCTGGTTTATAAGAAAACCATAACTATTGTGTTTTTACATCCCGATTTCGTATATAAATGAGTTTATGTTAAGGTTAATAGACCTTGCTGGTCTTGATTATGATTATGATAGTGATTGGTACTTTAGTCAGAAATTACTAACTGAATGATGACTAACAAAATCCTTCATGGCTTACATATACATATATATATATATATATATATATATATATATATATATATATATATATATATATATATATATATATATATATATATATATATATATTGAACGATTTTTGAATTTGAAACATTTTTTATAAATATATTTTCTATTCGAAACACACGCTCGTCACAAGTGTTACTAAAATTGAAATTTATTGCCATATTTGAATATTATATCGTTGGTGTGTTTGTTAGAAATCGTGTAACTTCTGGTGAAAAGTTATGTAAAAATTGTGTAGAAGCACTTGAACAAATGTATCAGAACCATGTTGGAAAAGTACAATTTGAGGAATTTGAAATGGATTTAGAAGTAACTGAAGGCATTAGACAATCCCAAGAGACTGCAGCAACATCTTTGACCTTTCATCTAGTCCAAGTTATGAAACTGAAAGTGAAGACATACAAATTATTAATAATATATTAATAGCACTAGGCATAGATCCCCTAGAAAAAAGTAAATTATCTGCAAAACGCTTATCAGTATGTTTTTATTGACGGTAATAATTCCAAAGATGAAAAACGAAGTTTCATATGTATCCATTAGTTTTGAAGGACCTCACAGTTTTTTTCTTTAAATAATAAAAGTTGAGACCATATAAAATGATATATTAACCGAACAACTAGAAATTTAAAATAAATCATAGTTCGAAAACTACTTCGACTCAAACTTGAAATTACAAGGGTTGTTTTTGGGACTTGATGAAGTATAATCGCTGACAATTTCAAATGACTAAAAATTGAAATAAATAATATTTAGTTTTGAAGTTTTGAAGCACCTCACGGTTTTTTTCTTTAAATAAAAACAGTTGACACCATAAAAAATGATACATTAAGCGAAAAACAAGAAATTTAAAAAAAATCATAGCTCGTAAACTACTTCGAACCCAAAGTTGAAACTACCAGGGTTGTTTTTGGGACTTGATGAAGTATATTCCCTGATATTTTCAAGTGATTTAAAAATGGAAGAAAAAAGTTACAGCTATCTGAAAATAGCGATTTTTCAAAAATTGATTGACTTTGCGACGTCATGTATCAAAAGGGAAGAGTCAATAGGTAAAACTGATGGTAGGTATCAATAGAGTACGTAAAAACGAAATATGAGCGCATATATAGCTTTCTAAATAAAAAACTGTCGACGTGAGAGCGTTTCGAAATTGGGCAAAATTTAGCTAAAACAGTGGGTCGGGTAAAAGCTAACAGTGGAACAAGATTTTCATTGTTTGTGTGCTTTTCTGAAAGTTCAAACTGAGAGGAAAACAATGGCGTTTGTTTCAAGTTTCTAAGTTATTCAGAGCCGAAGCTATGAGCTTCTAAAAATGACTAAAAAACAGGCATTTTCAAAATTTCAAAAAATTCCATACCCGCCGGATTTTAGCGGATGAAGCTCATATTGTGGGAATCGTCATTTTTTTCTAGGCACTTTTGATAAAAAAATCAGCTGCCAAATCGATGACATGAGTGCGCACGTTTTTGTCGAAAAGTAATGGATCTGCCCATGTATATATATATATATATATATATATATATATATATATATATATATATATATATATATATATATATATACATATATATATACATATTTATATATCTAGGTTTTTGAAACCTAGAGTTCTCCCTTAAGAGTTCTCATGCACCAAATTAGAAACGAGCATATCTTTGACTCCATATCCTGAAGATAGTAACGATTAGCTAATTCATACAGATGATGACTACTATGTAGTCGAAATACGTTTTAATTAAATACAAAGAGTTGTTCTAGGAATTGTGGCAAAGTTTGAATTTGAATTTCATCTATATGTAGATTTTTTTTCCGAAATTTTTGTTGAATTTATTCTAAAAGTAACTTTAATTTTTTCTAATATTGTAAAGACCAATGATTAAAAACACCCTCTGTATATAATAACATAAACATGTAGAGTATATTTGGCATATAAAGGTTTTTAACATTAATCCATGAGGTTATTTCGGTTCTGCAAAGTTTTTTTGGAAACATAAAATTAAAATTGAATTATAACAAAAAAGTATGAATGATTTTAAAAACGGAAAATGGGATAACTTAGAAATTACTTACTTTAGTTTGAAATTTGTGAAAGAAATTCGTGTGTGCTTACCTGGAACAAAACAAAGAAAAAAAAATTATTTAGTTGTACTGAGAATTTAAAGTTGTACAGTTAAATACAGTATAGTTGTACCAAATTGAGGAGTAAATTGAAAAATAATATTTGTATCTAATTGAAATCATGTTCATTTGATCATATATAAGTGGATATCATGAAAAACAACCTACATATCACTAAACCAATGAGATTTTTATGTTTTTGGGTTCGAAACTAATTTTCATTCAAAACGATGAATAAGAAGTGAAAATAACAACTAACTGAGTTAATTGCTTAAATACCCGGTATATACTAGATTTATAAAAGAAAGTTTCTTACCAAAGATGTTTATTTTTAAAAAAGGGACAGTTTTCAAATTGTTGTTCTATCTCTTACGGTTTCAAAGATAGGCAGTTTTGCTAATTTTGCCCTATCACAAACTTGCCTTTAGTTTTTGGGTGTAGAACATGCATACAAAGTTTCAGCTCACTATCTCGTTTTTGAGTTATCGTGTTGACGGATGGGCAGACACATTTGAGGAAATGGACTAATAAGGTCAGTTTATAAACACCTATACCAAATTTTTTTTTGCGATCAATATTTTCAACCATGGAATACACTATACACCGGGTGATAATCGAACAATAATTTATATTTCCAATTGGCATTGCATTAAGTATATGTGATTAATTGTTAATTTTACTCCCAAATAATACGGCGAACCTTCGTGAACAGATATTTTCTAAAATCCAATTAAAGAGAGTAAAAGTGTAGGAAACTATTTTGAAGGAAAAGAAACATCTAATCAATCCAATTAATTTAAAGAAAAAATATTTATCACGTAGGAGATACAAAGTTGCCTAGTGAATTTTCTTAGTGGAAGGAATTATAATGAATATCAAATCAAATAACCATGGGGATGTAATATATAAATTTTAGTGATGGTCCTTTTTGATTTCTATCAAGTATATGTTTACATTTGAAGAAATTTTTTCGATATTTTTTCATCGATACAAAAAACCAATAGATAAATTTTCTAATCAAAATTCACTAAAACAGAGTGGTATCAAAATTAAGACATAAAACAATATAGAAACATCTAGGTTTTGAAAACCAGACCAAGTGGCCCTGCGGTCTTACGCGTTCTGCTTGGAACTGAAAGCTGATTTGATTCCCAACGACGGTTTAACGGTTTAATTCACAGTGTGTCAATTGAAACTAATGGGGCAGTTAATGGACTAAACTATCGGCGTATGGACCAGAACGAAGAAGCCTGCAAAACTTATGAAAGTTTCCTGCAGTTTCCCTTCACGAACTCCAGATGAATATCGGCCTAATTCCTATCAAAGTCCGTACAACCTACGAATTCCTAGCCTGCATACCATCTAGTACTCCAATCACATCATTCATGTATGGTTAAAATTAATAAAGATTAAAAAAGCAATGATGAAAGAATGGCCTCTCTTATAGACGGAGTCTCAGAAACGGAGGTAAAACCACATTAATAATAATAATAATTTATTTGTTTAAGTCAATACAACTTGTACGAAGTAATTCGTTGTTTACAATAACGTAAAAATGGGTGTCATAAATAGCAAATAAACGAAAATAAAAAGTTTGACAGAAAGAAAACTGCATATTGCGTGTAAAAAAATTATGACATAGTATTTTCATGACTACGCGTAACAGTTAAATTAAATAAACTATAACTGAAGATTTATACGTATGTAAGATTTATAACTAATTAAAGAGCGATATTGTTCAAATAACTAAAATTAACTGAAACTATTCATATAAACAAAAATTTCTTAAATAAAAATGAAACTGAGAAAGAAACTATTCAATTTATTCAAAAATTAAAAAGGCTTGAAAAACAAGAAATATTGTGCTAAAATTTAATATTGTACTACTGCTCCATAATGAATGATCTAGTGCAAACAATAGCTTTAATAAAATTTAAAAAATCGTTTTAGCGTACAAATATTCGATACTGAAAATAGGTTTACAATAGTTTTAAAGCTTACATCATTTGGTTTAAAACTGATTTTACTGAAAAAATCTTTGCGAATGGCATTGTATATGGGACAAATAAGTAATAAATGTAATACAATTGTTGGGTCTATAATGAAGGCAACTCCACGTATCACTACTCGAATTGAGTGTTTGTTAGATTCTGAAGGTATTTTATCATTTTCTGGGTTTCAGGTTAAAAAACATAATTGCATAAAGACATTTACTGGTTTTCAAAGTTTTTCAGGTTACTCAAAGGTACCATTGCATTGATTTAACATCATTAGTGCAAGATTATTTACACATATGACATACATTATAAACAATTAACACATTTTTTTCCTTTTCGCTACATATAAATAACTCCATTTATTATTTATGTAAATGTAATAAAATAATAAGAGTCATTTGCTTGTGATATACCTAAAGGAGATACATCACAAGTGCAAAGTTGTGAAGTGTTTTACAAGAATATGAAATATATATATATATATATATATATATATATATATATATATATATATATATATATATATTTATTTATTTATATATATATATATATATATATTTATATATATTTATATATAGGGTGTTCAAAAAGTTTGGTTACGGCATGATAAATCGTATAAGTTGGTTCTAACTAAAAATTTTCAAATAGTAATCCCCAATAATTTTTTCTCTAACGAGAGAACAAAGTACTTAAAAAAAAAGTTTTCTTACAAAAGATACGTATTTTTTTCCGTAGAATACGAACATGTAATAAAAAATATGGGTTTCCATTTAAAATTACAAAGTTAGACCCTGCTTCGCCCTTATGGGTCCATCGGACCCAAAATCTGATTAGCGTATTCGATTACTAGGGGTTACCGTTTCAAAATTTATAGTTAGAGCCACCTTAAACGATTTATTATGCCGTGTCCAAACTTTTTGGACAGCCGATATATATATCTCATCATGTCATATGTATATTATATATATAACTATGACATGATAAGATGTTTACATAACAGTTTCATATCATTGAATTGAATAAAATATATAAAATTAGGTCATTAAAATAAAATGTTGGTATCTTGTTGGTTGTTGTATATTTATTTATTTATTGTTATTTATAATCTAATTATGTGCATAAAATGTTGAAGAATTTGATGTAATTATAATTAAATGCAAGTACTTTTATCCTACTTATGTATGTATAAAAACAGAAACTTTAATATTTGTTCAAATAATTTTGAACATTTTTTTAAGTTATTAATAATTGAAGTAATTTTTTAACTTATTTGTTCAACCAATCGTTTTATAAACAAAACGAAACGTTTATTTATAAATATTTTTTGTTCCCAAACAAGACGTGTTTAATTTTTCATATCAAGCTTTGACATTAAATGTCAAAATATCACGCATTTGTATCAATGTTTTTCTTATCAATGTTCAGATTTACTATAATATCAAAGTAAACGCTTATCACCTCCGATAGTATAACATAACCGTTTGCAGGCAAAAATACGAACCATGGATGGATACACGCAAGTTTACAAAAACAATAAAATATGTAAATGTTTTTTATTTATTACACGATAAGTTGAAAATATTACTTAACAGCGTCAAAATTACCCTCTTTTTACGAGTCATGGCAACTAACTGACGAATCGAAAAGAGTAAACATGCAAACATGTAAAACATTTTCAGCAAGGAAAGCTTGGTTATAATATCCTTCATACATGTAATTTTGCTTAAAAGTATATTATAAGTTTCGTCCCAAGTTCATAATCGATGAAAATATTATCGTAAAATCAATATCGTAAAAAACAATTTTGGATATATATTATTCCATTTCCAGATATCAGTCAAAGAAGTGACTGGAAGAATTTAAAAAAAAAGTGTTTATGTACTTATATACCCGCGTAAGAAGTAATATTTCTTTTTTAAATAATTTATTAAAATAATATTAAAAACAAGGTCAGCACTACTATTAAGACACAAAAGTTTAATAAAATGGTATACTGGTGATAAACTACAATAGAAAAAGTATATATTGTATCTAAAACTAATGATTCTACATTTTAACATGGTAGAACAGACCAGCGTTACTTTTTCCGTTAAAATAAGCGTTTGACTGACTGTCATTAAATCTATTATTTAAATTAGAATTAGAGTCAGTGAAATTTATCAAGGCCAGGTCAGGTTTACCAATCTATACATTTAATATACCAAGTTTATGCGCCCATAAAATGATTGATAATGCGGCTCCTAATTCTAATATTCTTCGTTTATCAGGAACCTGGAGTAATAATGATAAAGACATTCCAGTACCTAATTTCAACTGTATAGTCAAATGTAAATGTTCTAGTGTAAGATCTGGTTGGTAGTGTAGCTGTTTAGCAAAATAAATACTATCATCAATCCTTCAATAACATATAATATTGTCTTGTCCTTCAATATCCAAAAATTATATCACACACAAACAAAATTACTGACACTGCAGAGTATAGTCACACTGCTTATGTGACAGACATACTTCTGTCTGTTTCACTTAAGCCTATAATGTATGTAAATAAAAAAATTGTCTATATACTGTATGGCACACATTGTTTACTGAGTGTTTCCCAAACACTGTGCAATGGAGAAATCAGTGTTTACATCGATCTAGCGAGTACAGCATCAGTCGAGTGTTTTATCAGCGATTCGTTACATGCTCAAAATACACTCTGATCAGATCTATCACTCTAACAAGCAAAAAAAAGTATAACTTAAAAAAAGAGAATTTTCGACTAAATAAAAAATAAAATCTAAGAAATTTTTTATCTAATATTATTCTCTTTACACAAAAAGAAACAGAGACCTTACAAGATGTAATTTAAAGAAAGGATATATGAATTACATATAAATTGTCATAATTTATAACTTTTGAAAAATTTTGAACAATCATATAACAAATAAAGTTAGAGATATTACAAATCTATTGTCAGCATTTGGTTTAAATGTAACAGATAAGTATAAAATATTTACTTAAACGGAAGAAGGGTATTTAAAGGGTTTTTTAACATAAAAAACTTTGATATGTTGATAAAACCTAAACTTTATACAATTCTTCAATATTAATACTATATATGCAGTCAAAATAATAATATTTGTTTAAAAAATATATCAAAGGGATTTTATTAATAAATTCAATATATTATATGCTTTACGAATAATTTTACATAACAAATATATAGAATTAATAAACATATCAAAATATAATCGTCTTATCTTTTATTAATAGATACACTGAATGTAGTACCCAGCTTACCTCAAACGAATTGGATAACTTAATAAAGGATAAACATTTTGTTAAAAATCATTTTTAGGTAGTCACATTGTAAATACCCACTGACTTTCTTTGGTGGGATTATTATCCCATTCCCGTCTGTTACTCCTCCAAATATTTTGATTAATGATATAGATAGGAACGGAGTCAATTAATTTTATGATGGTAGCTATGGATTTATAATGATCGTTGAGAAAATATACATGTCTTGCCATGAGGAGATGGGCTCATCCGAGTCAGTCTTTCTTTGACGACCTCTCGGTGTTCTTAAACAGCTCCAAATGGTTAATGTAGAAGTGAACCATTTGGAGCTGTTTTAGCAGAACAACTTTTAAACAAAAAATAGAACCAACGAAAGAAGAAGTAACTAAAAAGAAAAAAATAATTACTTTGTAACAAAAAATTAAACCTTCGAAAATAGATAGGAAAAAATATAAATGTAACTTTTTAGTCTAACTAAGTACGACACTAATGTTAATACCTAAAGAGTTTTGAGTAGGCGCCAAAAAATCTCGAAATGGACGAAGGGTGAATCTGATTTTCGGTTCAAAGTAAATATTACAAAATATTACATTTTTTTTATTTGGCGCCGACTGAAAATTATTTAGGTACATATTTACATTAATGTAGGACTTAGTTTAGTTAGACTAAAAAGTTACTTTTTTATTTTCTATCTATTTTCGAAGATTTACTTTTTTGTTACATAATTATTTTTTGCTTTTCAATTACTTTCTTCTTTCCTCGGTGCTATTTTTTGTTAAAAAGTATTATTTTTTATTTTTTTGTGGCTTATAGTGTCATTAGAACTACATATGTGTGTCAAGTTTCAACAGAATCGGTTCACAGATGATAATTCAGTGGTGAACAATTAACCATTCCGTATTTTTCAACCCTTAGGGCCGAAATAATTTTTTCAAATTTATATGGTATCAATTTCGAAGTATACCCTATCCAATAAAAAAAGAATTACCGAAATCGGACTACTCTGTAAAAAGTAATGCGTGGTAAAAAAATAGGGGTTAACTTCCGAACCTCCTTCGTTTTTTTCGTCGGTTAAAAAAACATTCAAACTGCGCAAAGATATTGAGTGCTTTCAAATAGTGTTTACACACAGAACATATATTATGATATTTTTCTTAAGTGGAAGCGCTGGAAAGACTTATTTTTTATTTTTTGTGGCTAAAATTTGAAATTTTTTTTTCAAATTTATATGAGAAGTATACCCTTTGAAGTATACCTTACCCAACAAAAAAATAATTATCAAAATCGGACTACTCTGTAAAAAATTATGCGTGATCATGCATAAAAATTAAAAAAATATACAGGTTGAATTACGTACCTCCTTCTTTCGTCGGTAAAAAATTGATTTGTAAACTCGACTCATATAATATTTCCGAAACAAATAAAAGATATGTCAATTTAATCAAAAACATTCTAAATTCGAGTTATAAAAAAAATTGTACACATGAAATAATTTAATACACCGATGTTAAAACAAAAGGTATTTGTTCTCTATTTGGATATAGCGTAGAAAACTAACACGATTTTTTCCATTGTAATTTTGATATGATTGTTAATCCACGGTGTGTATAGAATATCGGAGACTACGACAGCTGTAGGTATAAAGCATTGGTTTACATAATATGTTATATTTTGTTAAAATATAGTGTATAATACCGTATACGAATTATGTTGTAAGTAATAATATTCCGACATATTGACGTTTGTAAAATAACGTACGTATACATAGATGTACACACCTGATCAAAAATATTGAATCTAACTTAAAGGAAATGTTATTGAAAATATCACTGTTTTTAATTTCATAACTTAACAGTCCAAAAGACGACAGGAAATAAAATCTATACAAATAAATAAACTAAAAAAATACTGAATCAATAATCATAAAATTTATAAAACTTATAAATAGTAAACCGGGAAACAAATTAATTTTTGTTTCATTACCGATATATCACGATTCCAAAAATTTGTTTCTTTGGTAAAAAGTATTGTTTAATAAGAGCGTCATCTATGGTACATTGCAGTAGTCTAATGATTAATTGTACCTGTATTAGTTCTGGTATATAATCACAGATGGCAGCTGCGCCATTTAATTATTTTGTGAAACCACGGTTCATAGCTTCAGGACATGATATACATATCAAAATGAGAAACAAATTTCATGAATACTTGGTAGTGTCAAAATTTTTGACCGTTTAGAATGGTAGATAATTAATATCAAAGTTATCATTCTCTCTCACTCTCTCTCATTAGCAGCATGTAAAAAATCATGCCCACCCAACTATTATCTGTTGGATTAGAAAAAATACTCGAATTTAAAAAAAAAACGAGGAGAGTATTTCTTAATATTTCTTATATAAATTTTTTTTAAATCGTGTGTTACCGTTTTGTTTTCGAAATATAATAATTTAAATTATTATTTTTGTCCAATTATAAAACATTCCGTTTATAGTACATAGTGGTCTGACAACGTTGTCGGCCAATCTCTCTCAAGTTGCATCAAGTAAAGAGTGGGAATTGTTACTGTTGAAATAAGCAATACTAATATATAGGTATATGCACAGAGCAACGTTGCCAGATCACCGTACCGGTTATATTTGATAGCATGTGTAAGTAGCATCTGTGTGCCAATAATATGTGTAAATATGTGTACACAGTGCTGGACCATTCTTAAACAAGACCCACATGATCTAGAAGCCAGAAACGCTTTGACTAGGTTGTAAGAAGGAAAAGGATTACTGTACCTAGAAAAGTAACGTAATCTTACTGTTGAATCCAACTTTCAATGATACTTTTTTTTCTTCAAATCTCGGTAAATACCATCTATCCGAAAAGTTTAACTCAATTTAATTCATAAAAAACCGACTATTTTTTCATGTTTTTTCTATAGGAACCTATTCTTGTAAATATTTGGCAGGAATAATTTTCATACACTCTTACATTTACATTTTAAGGTACTAAATTCTTCACGATTGTCAATTTTTATTGAACAAACGTGTACTGTCTTTATTATAACAAATATTTCAACCATCCAATATAGATACATACTCTACTATATAACTAAATACTCTGTTGTGTATGTTCGCTCGCTCGCTGGTTAAAGAGTATGTAACATGACTTTGACTAACTAAATAAATTAGTAATATATTTGTTACAGTTCTAGTACTATATACAGTACCAGTATTGTACTATAGCTAGACTATAGCTTTGTACATTAAGCACATTATCGAAAATTTACATGTGATGGAGAGAAAATGTTTACATAAATATCAGAGAATTAATCTTTCTATCAAATACCTTTTCACTGTTCATTATTCAGTATAAGATAGTTCTGGCGTATAGATTTTAGATTTTCGCCGCTCTCTCTTATATTGGGCGAAACACTAAAGTACTAGATTATACACCATTAAATGGATAACAGTCAATCTTGTTTAAGGATATTCCAGCATACCACCACTTTTCGACAGATTTTGGTCATTTTTTTCACAGGCTAAAAATAATGTTTTCTAATAAATCCCGAAGTTTCAGAATTTTTGACCGTTTAGAACGCGAGATAATTAATATCAAAGTTATCATTCTCTCTCACTCTCTCTCATTAGAAGCATGTAAAACTTCATACCCATCCAACTATTATCTATTGTATTCGAAAAAATACTCGACAGAATTTAAAAAAACACTAGGAGAGTAAAGCTAAATATTTATTGTATAAATTTAAAATAAAAAAGTTATATAAAGAAATAGAAAAATAGAAAAAAAGAAATATAATAAAAGAAATATAAAAGTTTAAAATTTTTTTTTTCTTCAAAATAACATTATTTTGTATATGTGAACAGTGTTTTTGTCTATGTGTTGTATATGTGTGTTTATGTAGTGCTGGAACGTCCTTAATATATTTTACTAGCTAATGAAGCAGCTTTGGAAACATGATTTTTAAGTTTGGCACTTCTATTATTCTATTATACGATTATCAAACGTGAACGCTTACTACAGCTCACATTAAAAAATTAAATTTTGATGTTACCAGTGAATACCAAATAATTGATTGGAATCCGAATACGTCGAATGGATGTAACCTTACACAGGTCTTAAAACTAAAAATGTTGTCACAGATTTCACATGAATAATTTACTTTGAAATTTCATTGGTATCCCTGATTAAGATTAGAATCTCTTATGAGGGCGTAAGTAGAGGGAACCTCGTGCTTTTGTTTACATTAAAGATTTTTACATTTTGTTGTCAATCTCTTTATTCTATTCAATTTTAAATGATTTTGCACTTTTTAGTTGATATCCCAATAAAAGCATGTTTTTTTAATTTTTGTTTAAACTCTAAATTGTATTTTTTTATCTTCAAACAAATTTCTATAGAAACTTTGAACTATGCTATCACACTATAAATCGTTATATATCTAGAGCACGGTAGTGCGTGGCCGAGTTTTAAGGGAGACATTCGGACTTTTCACTACAGTGTTATTACTACACCTTAATTTAGGCTCATTTTTTGGGTGCTGTATCTTTTGAACGGAAAGAGCTACAGGGTTGATATTTCGAATATAGATACTTTACGGAATTATAAGAACCAATGTTTTCAATCAATGTTAACGAATTAACCGTTAAAAAGTTATTTCACTTCAAAAACGCAAAATTCGTGGGAACGCCCACAATTCTTGGTAACTAATAGATCAAAATGATTAGCTACTTCCAGATATGCTGTAAAGTTGATATTGGGCATGTAGATAGCTGTAGTACCCAAACCGACGGGAAAATTGCGAAAACTCGAAATTTGTATCGGAAAAGTGGAAAATTTAACATTTTTTATTTTTAAGACTAGTTTAACTCAAACTACCATGTAGAGAACGATATATCATATATACCTATTAATTTTTATACCATATAGAAATAGAACATTGCAATTTGAATACAGCAGTATGCGTTGATTTTAAAAGTTATGCAACGGAAGCCTCGGAAAATTGGAAAAACATCCTCCAAAATTATGTTTTTCTGTTCTATTAATGCTATAAAGTTTGAATTTTCACTAATCGACCCGAAATAACGTCAAAATTAACAGAATATTTTGAAAAATTTCATTACCTACATCGCAACCACACCGAAAATGGGAAAAACATCCCTAAAACTTACCTCTTTACTTCTATTCATGATAGAAAGATCGGTTTTTTTCCATCACAACCCTTCGAACTTGGTAAAAACACCCCCAAAACCAACCTTTTTGTTCTATACATACAACAAGATGCAGTTTTTTGCAATCGACGCTTAATAGCTACAAGTTAGGAAGTTATTTCGAAAAACTTAATATTTTTTATTGCAAACTCCCGAAAAATCGAAAAAACACCCCCCAAAGTTACGTTTTTCATTTCTATATATGATGAAATGATGGAATTTTCACCAATCGACCCGAAATAAAGTCAAGTTAACAGAACACTTTGAAAAATTTTTTTACCTATAACGCAAACCTCCGAAAATGGGAAAAACACCCCTTAAACTGCCTTAAGGCATTTTGATCAGACTAAAAATATGACCGCTAGAGAGTGATTTATGTATTCTAAGGAAATTCGCTAAGTTGACGCTCCTGCGTAACGAATTTTTTTTTGTGAAATGGAGCCAACGGGTCAAGTCATTTCTTCAAAGACTATAACGTTGATAATCAACTATCTGTAATAAACGATTAGTTTAGAAGTCATAATCGAAACAAATCAAATAACATCTTATCTAGAGCACGGTAGTGCGCAAGGCCGAGTTTAAGGGACACTTTGGACTTCTCACTACAGTGCTATATCTTATCGTTAATTTAGGCTCATTTTTTGGGTGCTGTATCTTTTGAACGGAAAGAGCTACAGGGTTGATATTTCGAATATAGATACTTTACGGAATTATAAGAACCAATGTTTTCAATCAATGTTAACGAATTAACCGTTAAAAAGTTATTTCACTTCAAAAACGCAAAATTCGTGGGAACGCCCTCAAAAACTTAAGTATTAGATATCAAAATTATGAGCTACTTCCAGATATGCTGTAAAGTTGATATTGGGCATGTAGATAGCTGTAGTACCCAAACCGACGGGAAAATTGCGAAAACTCGAAATTTGTATCGGAAAAGTGGAAAATTTAACATTTTTTATTTTTAAGACTAGTTTAACGCAAACTACCATGTAGAGAACGATATATCATATATACCTATTAATTTTTATACCATATAGAAATAGATATTGCAATTTGAATACAGCAGTATGCGTTGATTTTAAAAGTTATGCAACGGAAGCCTCGGAAAATTGGAAAAACATCCTCCAAAATTATGTTTTTCTGTTCTATTAATGCTATAAAGTTTGAATTTTCACTAATCGACCCGAAATAACGTCAAAATTAACAGAATATTTTGAAAAATTTCATTACCTACATCGCAACCACACCGAAAATGGGAAAAACATCCCTAAAACTTACCTCTTTACTTCTATTCATGATAGAAAGATCGATTTTTTTCCATCACAACCCTTCGAACTTGGTAAAAACACCCCCAAAACCAACCTTTTTGTTCTATACATACAACAAGATTCAGTTTTTTGCAATCGACGCTTAATAGCTACAAATTAGGAAGTTATTTCGAAAAACTTAATATATTTTTTTGCAAACTCCCGAAAAATTGAAAAAACACCCCCCAAAATTACGTTTTTCAGTTCTATATATGATGAAATGATGGAATTTTGACCAATCGACCCGAAATAAAGTCAATTTAACAGAACACTTTGAAAAATTTTTTTACCTATAACGCAAACCTCCGAAAATGGGAAAAACACCCCTTAAACTGCCTTAAGGCATTTTGATCAGACTAAAAATATGACCGCTAGAGAGTGATTTATGCATTCTAAGGAAATTCGCTAAGTTGACGCAGCTCTTGCGTAACGAATTTTTTTTTGTGAAGTGGAGCCAACGGGTCAAGTCATTTCTTCAAAGACTATAACGTTGATAATCAATTATCTGTAATAAACGATTAGTTTAGAAGTCATAATCGAAACAAATCAAATAACATCTTATATATACTAAATTTTATATAGTTATTTTAATAAAAAATATATCACTCTTATTTCACATTAATTTGTGGCGTTTTAATAAAAGGCCTATGATATATGATCGATGAATATTATTATCAATAATCCAATGTATAAAATTTATGCTTTCTTTTCAGTTTTCTTTGGCAATAACACTGCTTGAATATTTGGTAATATACCGCCTTGAGCAATTCTTACAAATTATAACAATTTATTTAATTCTTTTCATCATTACGAATTGCTAATTGAAAATAAACTTGTTTATTTTTAAACTTGTTTACTTAAAAAAAGTTACATTGTAACAATACAATACAACAATCAATGTTTTCTATTTGGAGTATTAAAACATACTGTTATATTAAACTAGAAAATTTTTATTTAAATACTAAATGTCTATCTAATCAAAAAGGAGGCGGTAACCTTGTCAACAAATCAGATCGATATATGCTTCATATGTTATTTTAATTACAATTAAAGTTGTTAAATTTTCCGTTTGTAAGAAAGGTAAGTTTTCGAGAAAATCTTAATAAAATATTTGCTTCTTAATAAGTGATGATATGGGATAAAGTACCGAGCTATTTACAAAGTAAATAGATCCAGACTTCATATAATAGTTGCTCCTTAAAAAGTGATGATATACGAGAAAGGACCGAGCTATTAACAAAGTAAATAGCTCTAGACTTCAAATAATAGCTGTTCCTTAAAAAGTGATGATATCCCATAAAGTTTCGAGCTATTTACAAGCTAAACAGCTCGGTAAACTATTTATTAAAAAAATAAATGAGGGGTAAATTAATTAAGTGTAAGAAAAAATTTGGTTGAAATTTATGTCGTAAGTTTTCCCTTAGTATGTTTTTATTAGCGAATTTCCTGAAAGAAAATAGAGCTATTGGTCCCGTACCGAGGTCAAAATTTCGCAAAAATTTCTTCAAATGTCCATCGATCCTACCTTGTAGATGTCAAAAATCACCATCTGTAAAATTTATATATATATATCTATGGACATATATATATATATATATACATATATATATATATATATATATATATATATATATATATGTGTCTGTAATCACTCTAGCGGTCACAGTTTTCATTTTATCGGAATGAGATTTGGTATTTAAAGCGCTTTTGGTATTCAAAAGGTCAAGTTCGTTAATGGGTAAAATCGGACCAGGGGAAAGGGGGTTTTAGAGGGAGGGGGAAACTCAAAATTTGACATATCTCCCTTAATATTCGAAAAATCGAAAAATTTATAAGAAGTAAAGTTGTAGGTATTAAGTTTTACTGTAATTTTGTTTCTTATCATTTTTTCTGTAACCCTAATATTTACAAAAATATTGACGGTTTAAGATTGAAAATTAAATTCCTCAATATCTCTGTACGCATTAGAGTTTGAGCAAAAATGATAAGGTGATGAAATGTAGAAAACATGATTTTCTACAACTTTGTTTCTTACGCGTTTTTCGATTGTTCAAATATTAAGAGAGATATTTTAGATTTTGTGTTTTCTTCTATCTTTATGCACCCCTTTTCTATTGACGTATGTCATTTATTAATAAAATTGGCCATGCAAATACTAAAATCAGATACGATGATTTCAAATTTCTGATGATTTCAAATATTTTTAAACATGCCGCGTTATAAAATTTTAAAAATTCGTTACGCAGGAGCTGCTTCAACTTAGCGAATTTCCTTGGAATAAATAAATTACTCTCTAGCGGTCACAATGTTAGTCTGATAAAAATGAAATGTCGTATCTGATTTTAGTATTTGCATGGCCAATTTTATTAATAAATAACATACGTCAAGGGGAAAGGGGGGCATAAAGATAGAAGAAAACACAAAATATAAAATATCTCTCTTAATATTAGAACAATCGAAAAATGCGTCAGAAACAAAGTTGTAGAAAATCATGTTTGCTACAATTCATCACCTTATCTTTTTTGCTCAAACTCTAATGCATACAGAGATATTGAGGAATTTAATTTTCAATCTTAAACCGTCAATATTTTTGTAAATATTAGGGTTACAGAAAAAATGATAAGAAACAAAATTACAGTAAAACTTAATACCTACAACTTTACTTCTTATAAAATTTTCGATTTTTCGAATATTAAGGGAGATATGTCAAATTTTCTGTTTCCTCCTCCCTTTAAACCCCCCTTTCCCCTGGTCCGATTTTACCCATTAACGAACTTGATCTTTTGAATACCAAAAGCGCTTCAAATACCAAATCTCATTCCGATAGAATAAAAACTGTGACCGCTAGAGTGATTACAGACACATATATATATATATATATATATATATATATATATATATATATATATATATATATATATATATATATATATATATGTATATATATATATATATATATATGTCCATAGATATATATATATAAATTTTACAGATGGTGATTTTTGACATCTACAAGGTAGGATCGATGGACATTTGAAGAAATTTTTGCGAAATTTTGACTTCGGTACGGGACCAATAGCTCTATTTCCTTTCAGGAAATTCGCTAAAAGAGTAAAGTATCGCGAAGCGAAAGGAACGCATAGCATACGCGAAGCATATGCGAAGAGTAACAAAACGCTACGCGTTTTGTGCGAAGCCTTTGGCTTCGTATATTTAAGCCTTTCAAAAATTATTGATATCCGACCAAAAACATAAATGTAAGAAAGGGCCGAGTTTTCGGGAAAATCCTTAATGTAATAGTTCCTTCTTAAAAAGTGATGATATGAGAGTAATGACCGAGCTATTTACAAAGTAAATAGCTCTAGACTTCATATAATAGTTGCTTCTTAAAAAGTGATGATATGGCAGAAAGGACCGAGCTATTTACAAAGTAAATAGCTCTAGACTTTATATAATAGTTGCTTGTTAAAAAGTGATGATATGGAAGAAAGGACCGAGCTATTTACAAAGTAAATAGCTCTAGACTTCAGATAATAGTTGCTCTTTGAAAAGTGATGATATCCCATTAAAGAGCCGAGCTATTTACAAAGTAAATAGCTCGGTAAACTATTAACTAAAAAAAAAAATGAGGGTAAATTGATTAAATGTAAGAAAAAATTTGGTTTAAAATTATTTCATAAGTTTTCCCTTAGTATGTTTTTAAAATTTTATATAGCGCGGCAAGTTATTTTTTCTGATTTCCAATATTTTAAATCTTGCCGCGTTATAAAATTTTAAAAACATACTAAGGGAAAACTTATGAAATAATTTTAAACCAAATTTTTTCTTACATTTAATCAATTTACCCTCATTATTTTTTTTAGTTAATAGTTTACCGAGCTATTTACTTTGTAAATAGCTCGGCTCTTTAATGGGATATCATCACTTTTCAAAGAGCAACTATTATCTGAAGTCTAGAGCTATTTACTTTGTAAATAGCTCGGTCCTTTCTTCCATATCATCACTTTTTAACAAGCAACTATTATATAAAGTCTAGAGCTATTTACTTTGTAAATAGCTCGGTCCTTTCTGCCATATCATCACTTTTTAAGAAGCAACTATTATATGAAGTCTAGAGCTATTTACTTTGTAAATAGCTCGGTCATTACTCTCATATCATCACTTTTTAAGAAGGAACTATTACATTAAGGATTTTCCCGAAAACTCGGCCCTTTCTTACATTTATGTTTTTGGTCGGATATGTTATAGATATGAAAATTTGTATTTTGGCTATTAATAAATTTAAATTTTCTTAAATAATTTTTTATATATTATTGAATTGCCATCGGTTCTTAATACGTCTACAAAATTTTAGATTATTTAGACGTCCGAAAGTGGGAAAACTCATTTAAAATGCCATTCAGTTCATACAGCATACATACAGCTCAAGCTAATAAAAGCATGTTAAAAAGACGATTCACAACTCTAAGAATCAAACATGAAATATGGTAAAGATAGCGATAGCCCTGTCTTGCAGAAATTACTCAATATTGAAATAATTGTATAAATAAATAATTATTTTTATCTAAAATGTTTATAAAAGCATTTTAACATACGTGATGTTAATATTTTGTAAATATTCAAAATTGATCAATTTTCATTTGACATCTCATTTGAAACAGTTGGGAATGTTACCACAATTATACAACCTTAAGGTTGTTCGGACACATGTATAAGTAAAATCGGCAATGTATAGATAAAAATCTGAATTTTTGATATGTGATTAATTAATTGCAAACCCATACGTTTAAATAATTTTTTGAAAAAAATCTGACGAAGTGTTTTCATGCAATTTATCATTAAAAATTGGAATTTTAACATGTTGTGAATAGCAAATGTTGAATGAACGCATACATTTTCGATAATGTTGCTCCACCTTCTATAGATTAAAAAGTAAAAAACTACTACTTTTATAAATTAAATCTCGTACTTTACGTTAAAATGAATTTAAAAAAAATAGTCTGACGAAGAGTTTTGTAAATATCTTAATTAAAAACTCAAAAAAATTCACGACAATTTTCGTCCGCCATACTTGAATAGAGTCAAAAGCGGATTATGCATTGTTTTTAGTAATTAAATAATTAAATAAATCCGATTAATAGTGATGTTAGATGCTATCTAAATATAAATAATTAATTTATAGATTAAAATTTTTAATTTCTGTTAAAATGAGTGTTTCTGTTTATTATGAAATGTACTGTACTGTCCCATTAACCTTAATTAATGTGATGTTAACATTATTTTGTAAAAATTCAAAATTAATCAATTTTCATTTGTCATCTCATTTGAAAATAATTATACAAGCTTAAGTGTTTATTGGCAATGGTATTTGTGACCAATCAACTAAGTTTAACTGACCTTCGATACGATCTTAATGAATCACTCTGTATGTTTATATACTACATTATATAATATTATATGTACGGAAAACCAAATCATATCCGAGGTCTAAATTTGACTAACCAAACGATCAACCTGTCCCCAAAACTCATCTCTTTGTGTGTTTGAGATGAGCTGTACATTCATGCATGTATGTAACTCCGGAGCTTTACTCTATATTGTAATGATTTGGTTAGATATTTTAATAAACGTAGTAGATACGTATATAGTGTTAGATACATATATAGGGTGGTCCATTTTAATCCAACCGTGGATATAACTCTTCAAGAAATTTCATTACCCAAAGAAAATTTGTATACAATAGTTCCACGGAAGGGGAGGACATCTTTTGGTGACCTTGACCTTGGCTTTCAAGTTTATTTGAAAGTCAACTTGTAGTTTTCAAATGGAAATTTATATGGCGTAATTCATACATTTTGATAAAAAATTAACCATTTTAAAGTCGTTTTAAATAATGGATTTTCCAAACAATACATTTTATGTAAAACAAATTTTATTTTTGGCCAATGAATAGAGGTAGAGGTATAGGTAAATTGTAAAGGCTGCCCTGGACGGGCTATACTTCGACCATAAGGTCCATTGTGATGCCTTAGGATGTGAGTATGTGAATAGAGTGGAAGGAATTTGTGAGTAGACTAGGAATTGGTTGGATATGCGGCTGCAGCCCACTGTGATAGGAACTATGCCAATATTCATCTGGAGTTCGTGAAGGAAACTGCAGAAAACCGCCGACAGTTTAGTCAATCAACCGCCCCTTTTTTTTATAATTGACAAACAGCCGATGTCGGGATTCGAACCCATAACCTCCCAGTTTCCAAGTACTGCATACTGCGCAGACATGACGCCTTAAACCGCTCGGCTACTTGGCTAGTGGTCAATGAATAAGAATCTATTGTTGATTTTTTTGTAATTGGATATTGCTTTCCTGTAGAGTTATTCACCTGGTTGTATTAAGATGGGTCATCCCAGGTTAGATTAGGTTGTAGCGGCTGTACACAATGGAGCACACTTAATATGTTAGGTATATTGTGATACCGAAAGTGGGCTGACCCATCCTAGGTACTACTGCTTAAACAATTTGAAGCTGTTCAAGTAAAAGGAGCTTTCTTGCCAGACAACTTTAGCTCAGAGAGATCGTCAAAGAATGGTTTACCCAAAAAGGTGAGTTTTTTCATATTACGAGTTGGGCAGTGGCAGAGTAGATGACTCATCCTCTCTTTCGTATTGTGACCGCTGCTGCAGTGGTCGAGGCAAACTGGCAGCGCCAAACGTTCTGCATGTTTGCCTCCCCCCCCAAAATCTAGTGAAATCTCGTATAATTCTAGTGAACGGATCGCCACAAAAGTAGTGCTCATCATTCAAAATTGATTTGTGCCTTATTAATTCGGTTTCCGGAAAAAGGTTTCGGATAACAGTTGTTCATTATAAATATACTAACAGCTTTTATTCGAAACATTGTTGAATGAATGAATAAATACATTTCAGTCCCATACTCTACCACATGTGTAGAGTATGTAATATTATTTGTAAAGTGGTTGTTTGGTTTTGTTATTTAGAGAGCCGGTCGGTTGTTAGTAGTCATAATATTATTATTATATTTGTGATCTAAATTCCAAACGAAAAAGATACATTTTTGTGAACAAAAAAAATGTGTATAATATGCTTTGCGTCACAAAGATTTTTTTGTTCGACCATTTTTTTTTTTAAATTCAAACATTCATATCAAATTTATAAAATGCTTATACTGAATGTTCAAAAATGTTTACACATTAATCCTAGATTTAGATTTTTGAGCTAGAAGAACATAATTTTAAACTTAAGACGTTACGGCATTAGAAAGGTAGTGGCATTTTAATAGTGGCTTTTTTATGCAAATTTTCTCAAAAGCGATACGAAATTGACCATAAGTTTATATTACGTAATTATTTTAGACAAAACCATGAACAACCTTTGTATCAAGCATTTTTTCGGAAACGAAATAAATTAAACTCAGTTTAAGGTAGTTTGTTGTGATACAATATTGTCAAAAAGTTGCGGAACCTATGCGTATAGTAAGAGTGAAGGAACGTATAGCATAATAAGCCATAATTTTTGTCCAAGACTGTACTAGTAGACACGTTACACATACGATAATTCCTAGTATTTTTATCAATCGGCAACGTCACTTATATTCCACCAGATGTTACACTGTTTGTTTACTTACAAGTACTTGAATAGTACCACGTAAAGCGACGTACAGTGTTGTCAAGTTTTATCTGTTCAGCATACCGAGACGAATATTTATTCATAAAATACGTCATTTTACGTTGTTATAGGTAAACAATGAGACGGTCAATAATTCTCTTTTTTTTGTAGTATAAATCCAATAATTTATAGCCATTTTTTTAAAAACATTTAAAAAATTTTTTTAAAAACATTTAAGTATCGTTTTTTTATTAAAAATAAAAAACTGGTAGGAATACTGCTTAAACTGGAGAGTCTTCATTGCTCCCCATGTTAATTTTTCGAGCTTCAATTAAGTTTTTGTGTATAATAATACCCTTAATAATTGTGCAAAAAATTTGGAACATTCTATAATTATTCCTATTAACACGACAACTACCTTAAGGATGTTCCAGCATACCACCACTTTTCGACAGATTTTGCTCATTTTTTGTTAACAGGCTAAAAATAACGTTTTCTAATAAATCCCGAAGTTTCAGAATTTTTGACCGTTTAGAACGCTAGATAATTAATATTAAAATCGTGTGTTACCGTTTTGTTTTCGAAATATAAAAGTTTAAAATTATTCCTTTTCAACATCACATTATTTTGTATATGTGAACAGTGTCTATGCGTTGTATATGTGTGTTTATGTATTGGTGCTATAATAAAATTAAACCGGTTTGTTGTACTGATTGCATAACACAGTGCTGGAACGCCCTTAAGTTCAACAAATACTTTTTGATAGGAAATAAATATTATTATGTGTGTATATATTCTACTCATTCTACAATGTTGAATTCAATGTTATTTGTTAATGTCATTTGTTAAACTCTGTATACAGAGGTTGTGTGAGTGTTTCACACAAGATTTTTTTATTTTAATAGACACTCAAAATAACTTTTTACAATTATTGTATTTTACTTCAGAATTAAGGATACATAGTAACAAAAAAATTTCAAATTGATAGGACTGAAAAAAAATTGGTATACATAAAAAAATATCAAAGTATGACCTTGAACTTCAAAATAAATATATACGTGTGACAACTACCTGTTAAATAAGTAAATGTGATGTTTAGATAGTGTCGACGAAAATTTAGAATGAAGATTAATTCATCATTCCCGAAGGATACAATATGGATGGTATAAAACAACTCTCTTCGAGTGTGTTTTTCTATTAATAATAAACTTTCGTTGACCTAAAGATAATCGAATAATATGTTAAAAGCAATTTTAAATAAGTACAGCCCTGTGCATGTAGTTTTGTTGTTTGTTGAACGAAGCAAGGTACAAGCTTTGTTTATATTTTCAACCAATGGATATGATGAGGATTGTGTATGGAATATTATAATAATATGGATCATATTGTCAATGACAAACAACAACCAAATGAATATAACCACATATTTATACAGGATGTATCATATATTAAACGGAGTTCAATTCTACAAGTGAAATTTAAATGTGTCTGTGTAAATTGCTCTGTTGAAATAAAACTATGGTGTATTGGTAAGCACTTTGTTTCGCGGTAAGACGGAGGCCTAAGGTTCAAGTGCTAGTAGTAACATTATGTTATTCCAAGGATGCCACAAAACGAGACGAGAGTAGCATGTCTCTTTTATTGTATTGACTTGTAAAAGTTTTCAATCGTTCCGTCTGGTCTCGTTTTTACAGTTGAAGATTTTTTTGAAAAGAAAATCATTTACTTAAATTAAAATAATAATTATCACTGGTCGGTTGATATGTTTAATAAGAATTCGAAGTAACAAAATATAATAAAGAGAATACTAACGCCTGCCTCTCGGATATTTATCGAAAATCAGGATACTAAATTTCGTCTCGTTCTTTGCGGACTTATTCTCGTTTCTCTTGTGTCTCGCGGCATCTCTACCTATATCATATTATTAATTTAGAATATGATTGGTTTAATTCTAAATAGTGAACATCTCGTTGTTTCAAATAAAATTGTTAATAACCGTATTCGATTAATTTTTATTTCGTATTCTGACATAATAAAGTTCACAAAAACAATTATTCATTTGTAAATAACAGTGCGAGTGTATTCGTATAAAAAAATAAAAAAATATGTGCGATTAAATAAAATGTAATTTAGCCATCAAGTAATTGAGGTGTATTTGTAAACACGTCTTTCCGGCAAGACGGAGGTCTGAGGTCAGGATAGAGAACGTCAGCAAAAAATCGAACGACATGGAAGTGTATCGTTCTGGAGGTCCATGCCTATCTCAGGCTGTAGTGCCTATTAGATAAGATAAGGTTGAAAAATATATACCATATAAAATATCTACAGGTTGAAATTTATAGCTAAAAATACCTGATCCTTGCATTTAAACTCTCACAAACAAAATGGTTTCATATAGAGACTGAAGTACAGAATACATTTAAATATGAAAAAATCTTTTATATAGTTTAGGTTATGTTATAGCGGCTGTGTTGGACGGGATACACTTAAACCATGAGGCCCATTGTGATACCTATATACTAAGACTGTGGGTGGAGGACAAGAAGTTTGTTTGCAGACTTGGAATCGGTAGATTTTGCGACTGCATTCGATAGGAACTATGCTGATATTCATCTGGAAACTGAAGGAACTGAAACTCAAAGGAAACTGCAGAAGACCTTCACAAGCATAGCCGGTTACTTTCCTTTATTATTTATTTATTTTTGATCTAATTGACAAACAGCCTCCGTTGGGAAACCCGCAATCTCACAGTTCAAAGCAGTTCCGAGAGTCCAAGTGATCGCATGGCCACTTTGACTCGTTTAAATAACAAATATGCAAATCGTTTCTATGAGACATCGATTCCTATGACACCCTGTACAAAATAATAAACATAGTATTATACTTTTAGATAGTGTAGACTAGATAGATGATAGTACAAACCATACAATATTATAGACCCATAACTCGTTTGTTTGATGATGACTCTCTCCGTTATCATTCGTCTCGTAATAATCGCTTTGCTCTTTATAGTTTATAATCTGATTATATATTTTGTATGTATGGAAGTTTTATATTAAAAATTTATGTTGTTTAAAAAACTATAGATGCTAAAATACAAAAATATTCAAGCATTCTATATATACGGTGGGTTGCCAAATGATAAGGCTTACAGTCAACGTATAATTAACATATTAAGTTTATGAGTGCAGTTGAGAATGGCTCATGTATGCATAATTTAGCGATAGAAGTATTTCTGCGTTCTATCCCACAAAACCGGGCAATACTCTTTGCATAAATCCTATCGAAATCTTGTTCGAGATTACGAAAAAAGAAATTGTCACAAAAACGATAAACAACAACTGGTTAAATTAATAAATAGCATAATGTTTGAACCAAATAACAAAACATGCCAAACAATGCATTCTTTGGCAAACTCTGTGTATGCTTTCTAAGAATTATTTGGCATGCTCTGATAATTGGGAATTGCGATACATAACTTTGGTTTTAATGATCTCCAACGAGTTTTGGATATAATTAATATGAGACGAATTGTCATATTAGGTTAAGGGTAGAACTTCAATATTCTGGTCAGTTTAAAATGAAGAAATGCTTCGAACATCATTACATGTCGATGATTCATCGTAACCTTCGGAAACCAGTCTTAATACTATATTGCAAAAAAAAAAGGTTAAATGCCCCTAATAATTAGGCAACCCACTGTATATTCTCTATACTATTCTAAGTATTTATACAACAACAACAAGTATCCATTCTACCTTTGTGGTGATCATTTTACCAATAAAACCAGCTGATACTAGCGGCTTCGTCATCGTGGATAATGCGGAAAGTGTAAGATGAACGAATCAATGAAATTATTTGCAAGATATAAAACATAAAAGATAAAATTAGAAACATATAGGGGCCTACTGAAAATATTTCAGCTTTTTTCCTGTTCGAACTAAAATTCCCTGGTTATTTCTAGATTTTCCAGATTGTTTGTCATCCTAGATATACAGATTTTGCATCTATGTTAAATTTTCTAGATCAGTTTTGTTAATTCAAAATATAATTTATACATCGAAATGATGTATAAATTAATGATCTCAACTCTGACTACAATCAAAATCTACGAGTATTAGCCTTAGATAAAAATGAATAATTATTAATATCTCGAAAACTATCTGCCAAACCTTCAAACCAACGGAGTTTTTGTATTTTTGGGTCTGATTAACCTTAGATTTTAAGTTTTTCGTTAATTTTTTGATGTTTTCTATCATAAAAAAATCTAATAAAATCGAAAAATCATTTTCGTTCCTTTAATTTAGATTAAATTTCCTATATTACGTAAATTGAATCCAGAAAACACAAAAATAGTGCAAATTTGTCGATCTGGTGAGCGGATTACGACAAAAATCGTGAAAAGGGAAACATTCTGTCGAATGTACGACTGATGTTAAATATATTTAATTTAATTTGAAAATTTGATACAAAAAAAATAGGATATCTAATGTAAAATCACAAAAAATTATACATAAAACAGATCATTCTCTGTTATATATAGGTACAATAGTCTCTATAGATTTCGATTGAAATCATCGAATGATACATTACACTTGATATAATATTATCTATATCTATCAATCAAATTCTAATTGAATATTAAAACTTATTTTATTGAATTTGTATATCATAGTTTGTAATAAATACATAATCAATCATCATAAATTATGTTAATTTTTCTAAAATATTATTTCATTCAATAATACTTAATCACGGTAACAGTTTTCATTCATTATTCTATTATGGAATCAAAAACAAAACAAATTTCGATAGACTGGATGTGAATTGAAAAAAACTGACTAACGAAAATATCTTCAAATGTCGTTACATGATATCGTGATACCACGATAACTTTAACATAACTTTAAATAGGTTAGCACAGAGTGTGACGATCCTGTAATGACAAAGAAAGAAATTCAAAACACCACGAAGTAAAAAATTGAAATCGAAGCTTAAATTAGAAAACACATTTTTGTTACGGCATTAGGTTTGACTGACACTTGGAATGTCTTGGTAGGTTTCACTCAAAGCAAAGTTAGATAAGTTATTGATTTATTAAAATTTATAACTATGAAATTAAATTCGTTGGTATTCTGAGAGAATCATAAGCAGGTCTTTGTTGAATAAAACCTGACATGAAAGAGATAATATGATCGTTAGTCTGCGAAACATTAAATAACGAGTAAACATCAGATTACGATTAGACAGTTAAATTTATTTAATAATAATCATTATAATGGAATTTTAGCTCCGTTTCTGAGATAAACAGTCTTTAAGAGAGACCACCCACATCATTAATAATCTTTTTTAACTCTTATTTATCTCAAATTCATTAGCTTCATGATATGGGAAGAGGACAAGGAATTATATGCAGACTAGGAATTGGAAGGTTGTCCGACTGCAGCCGACTTGTGAACGAAGCTATGCCGATAGTCATCTGGAGTTTGTGAAGGAAATCTGCAGAAAACCTTGGAATCATACCCAGTTAATTTGTTCTTGGCCATAAGTCGACAGTTTACTCAAAAAACCACTCCATTCTTTTTAATTCGTCAACTGCAATCGTAAATAAATGTATATTCAACTAGTATCACTCTCTTTACCAGTCCAAGTAGCCGAGCGGTCTATGGCGTTATGTCTGTGCAGTATGCAGTAGTTGGAAACTGAGAGAATATGGGTTCGAATCCCGAACATCGGCAGTTTGTCACTTATAAAAAAAAGGGGCTGTTAATTGACTAAACTGTCGGCGTACGGACAAGAACGAAGTAACCGGCTATGCTTGAGAAGGTTTTCTGCAGTTTCCTTCACGAACTCCAGATGAATATCGGCATAGTTCCTATCATAGTCGGCTGCAGCCGCATATCCTACCAATTCCTAGTCTAGTCACAACATCCTTCCACTCCACTCACATCCTCACATTCTATGGCATCACAATGGACAGGGCAGCCTTTACAATTTACATCTACCATCACTCTCATTAATACAAATTGAATTGGGTTCTGTTGGGTTATGATTTGTATACCCGCCAGAGGACTATATTTATAATAAAACGAAAAAAATATTCTGAAAAAAATGATCTGTTTCTAC
This sequence comes from Nineta flava, assembly GCA_963920215.1. NCBI lineage: Eukaryota > Metazoa > Arthropoda > Insecta > Neuroptera > Chrysopidae > Nineta > Nineta flava. The sequence continues at coordinate 41,930,689 of OY986042.1, read as the reverse complement.
AGATTTAATTTAGAAACGATAAAAGATAAATTTAATTTTTTAAAGTTTACGTATCACACTAAAATCTGCCATTCAATAATGATTTTTTCTTATGTATTAAATCTATAGTGTTTTTTCCAAGACATTCCAAAAATGAAAATGTATTTTCACAACAAAACGATCATATATATTTTATACAACGTTTGTTTTTTTTTTGTTCGTTATAAAAAATTGAATATATAGTAAAACCATATACTTTTCTGGAAAATTCTGGAAAAAAAAACTATATTATTTATTGTTATATTCAGTGCCACTTAATGGAGGCGATCCGTCATATGTCAATATGATATGGAAATCAACACATATTTTTGAAAAACATGAAAATGTACTTATATACATCTGAATGTATGTAAAATATATATATATATATATATATATATATATATATATATATATATATATATATATATATATTTATATATATATATATATATATATATATATATATATTTTTTTTTTTTTTTTAAACGATTTTTCTTTTATTCTGTTTGAAACATTTTTTATAAATATATTTTCCATTCAAAACACACACTCGTCACAAGTGTTACTAAAATTAAAATTTTAACTCCATATTTGAAATCTTTATATTATATCATTGATGCGTTTGTTAGAAATCGTGTAACTTCTGAACGACTGTACCGACTGAGGTGACATTGATACAATATATTTATTTTGTCGGTACGATGGTTCTTACCTTAGTTCCGGTTGGTGGCGCTGTTGTCAAGTTATTAACAAGTTATATACTTTTAATAACTTGACATCATTAATAGGTGGAGGGTACCAGTCCAAGTGGCTTTATGTCTACGCAGTATGCTTACTTGGAAACTGGGAGGTTATGGGTTCGAATCCCGACATCGGCAGTTTGTCAATTATAAAAAAAAGGGGGCGGTTAATTGACAAAGCTGTCGGCGTATGGACAAGAACGAAGTAACCGGCTATGCTTGAGAAGGCTTTCTGCCGTTTTCTTCACGCACCCCAGATGAATATCGGTATAGTACCTATCATAGTCGGCTGCAGCCGCCAATTCCTCGACTATACACAAAAATTCCTTCCACTCCACTTACATCGTCTCATCCTTTGGCATCACGATGGACCTTATGGTCGAAGTGTAGCCCGTTTAGGGCAGTCTCTACAATCTATCTATCTAATAGGTGGATAGTATGTGAAGCAAAATAAACTTAGCAGAAGCGCCGGGAAAAACCGGTACACTGTCGATTTTAAAAGTCGATTTCCTTTTTCACTACCCTGGCAAAATAATGGCTTTCCACTGGCAACGCAGAGAAATCTAGTACCGGAAAACATTACTAAAGTTGAATAATTCAGTAGAGATTATCACTTTTAAAAGTGTCGTTTCTTTTTCAAAGACGGGGAAAAAAGTGGTTTTCCACGGGCAACGCTAGGAAAATTAGCTATATAAATGTATATATATATATATATATATATATATATATATATATATATGTATGTATATAAATTAAAAGGAATAATTGAAATTTTGAAAAAATTCCAAATAGATCAATTGGATTAGAGGGATAGAGAAATAGTATAAGTACAATTAGTATTATAAGTATCAGTACTTACATACGCGCGTTAGAAGATAAACTTCTTTGGAAAGATGAATTATGTTAAAGAATTTATTCAAATAGCATATATAACCATCCTATCTTACTAATGCTACTAATATTATAAATGCGAAAGTTTCTGTGTGTATGTTTGTTACCACACTTCTCCGTAACGGCTGAATAGAACATAAGGTAGGACTACTCACCCTGGAAAAATGTATAGTTCCAGTGGGATAGTAACAAAACCTACGCGCTGAAAACGTACCAACTCTACCACTGATATAGCGGAAAGGGGCGACGGAGAATGTAATTAATAAATATATATATTAATTCAATAAACATCTAATTTATAAAATTAGGGATATCATTAAATCGAATTTGTAAATGATATCTATTGACGATTATTTGTATTATAAGTAGCGATCATATTTCAAAATCTTAGGAGTTGATTTGTGGTTTATTCATTTGGGAAATTGTTTCGAATAAAAGTATATTTACTATCTAAAGCATTTTATCAAAAACCAAATGAATAAGGCACAAATCAATTACAAAATGAGCGTTACTATTGTGGTCCATAGTACACTTACTTAACTTTGTTTGACAACTAGTTTTACGATGTAGGAAAGTTTCGCACGAGAAATTGACATTCCGTATAAAAATACACGCGCCTAACGAAGTTAAAACTGACGCCAGGCCAAGTGGTCCAGTTGGTTAAGGCACTCTACTCGGAACAGGGATGTTGCTTGTTCGATTTCCAACGGCGGTAGTTTGTCAATTAAATTAATTTAAAAAAAAAAAAAACACAATTTATGGGGCGGTTAATTAACTAAACTTTCGGCGTATAGACTAGAACAAAAGTAACCACCTATGCTTGTGAAAGGTTTTCTGCAGTTTCCTTCCATAAACTCCAGATGAATATCGGCAGAGATCCTATTAAAGCCAGCTGTAATCGCACAACCTACCAATTCGTATTCTACATATAAATTTATTTTCCTTTAGGTGTCGAAAAAAAGGCCTTGGAAGGCATACTTCCAAGGCTTCGACTTCCCCTCCGTTGCTACTACTCAACTGACATTGTAAATTAATACGGAAAGAAAAAACCTAAAGACAATAAATCGAGAAAAAAACTAAACAAGAAAATGAATAACTAAAGTATACAATGGATTGCAAACAATCCAATAAGAAACCATTATGATTATTTTGATAAAATACAGACTGATGACGTAATCAATTCCATAACTCTATTCTTTACATATAAAGAAAAATTCAATCAATAACACAAAATAATAGCAATAACAAACAATACGTCGTTATTGATGAATAAGGTATGAGATATATATTCACTTAATAAAGCAAAAAATAATAATAATACTACACATATAGTAAAAGTTTAAAGCAATTTTCTTTTATTTATAGTAACAGAATAAAAATATAAATAAATAAATAGAAAAGTTATTATAAAAAGATTAAAATCCTTTTACAATATTATCATTATATTATTTAATTTTTTATTTATTGTATTCGTCTTTTTAAAACATAAAGACATATAAATATAAATATAAATATATATATATATATATATATATATATATATATATATATATATATATATTTATATATATATATATATATATATATATATATATATATATATATATATATATATGCGTGTGTGTGTAATACAGTTACATGCAAAGGAAACTTTCGTTTATAAAAACATCAAAACAGAAATTGGAAAATAAAGAAAAGATTATTATTACAAAAAATAATAATAATGACAATGCAAGCAAAAAAAAAACTTTAAATTCAATAAAAACACTGTGTATGCATGTGTATGTGTATAGACAATGTCAAGAAGAATGATGCATCCTTTCATTCGATTATAGTTGATTTTTTATATTTATAGAATTACAACCTGATGATACTACGAAAAAAGTGAAGGAATATAAGACATGCTTACTAACGTAACTATATGTACGAAAAAGTAGAGAAAATAAAAACTAAGTTGTTTATTTTTTTAAAAGTAACCTTTTTTTCTTTAAATTTTTGTTTTATCTCTTAGTGTTCCAAACATGGTCCAATTTTTTCCATTCACGAACTAGATCATACACACACATTTGCGGAAATGCAATAATTAGGTCATTTTATGAACACCTATTCCAAAATTTTTTTCTGCTATCAATATTTTCAACCGTTACAAAATCGGAACTAGACTTACAATACCCCGGTATATATTATACACCGGGTATACAAATTTAATAAAAAGTTTAAAAAACTATAATCGGACTACAAAAAAAGCACGAAACAAGTTGAGTCCAAGTGTAATGCATAAAGTAAAACTGTCCGGCCTTTGACTACAAGAAAAATTTACAAGACTCTTCAAACTTGTTTGGTGCTGCTTTCGTAGTCGGCTGTTAGTTTTTTAAACATATTTTAGACTTTTTAGTAAATATTTAGAATCTGTGAATTAAAACTAAAACCATTCATTTGATACCAATCTCGATACATTTGTAAAATTTGTTTTTGTTGGTTAGAGTATTATGCAAGTCATATCCGCCATGTTGGATTAAACATGACGTCACATAGCCTATGGCATGCGGAACTCTTAGGCGAACCTAACGACACATCATTTGTCAAAATATGATAAGTAACTTACGAGCTACACGGGAACAAATGAACATACTAACGTACACCCATGCATACTGCTCAACACATAACCCTTCGTAGTTGGGTAAAAATAAATAAAATAGAATATCAATTCTGTCTGTTTATCTGTTCGGTTTGTTACGAACGCATTTAACTGAACGCCCCATGATACCAATCTTTTTGTTCTGATATTTATTTTCAGAGGATAGCTAAGATTGCATTTATATTCATTTTTTCTAAAATTTATGTCAGATGGCAGCAAATTTATTTAATTATTTTCACCGAGCAAAGCCGGTATCAGTTTATAAATCAGGAAAATTTCTGCTAGTGTAGCTTCAGGGCGATTTTCTAAGGTTTAACTGTGAAAGTAGACACGCTTTTATGAACATAGATCAAGTGTATTCAAAATTTCAACGTTACACAGACTTAAGAAATTTATACACGTAAACAAAGTATACAATTTACAAAAGCATTCAACATATTTTGTATCGTCTGAAACATTGAAAATATGAAAATATGAAAATATTGAATTGAAAATATGAATCTATAAAACTGCCATGCCAGAAAGTATCAGGAAAAGAAAGCTTGGCATCTTATTAATATAAAAAATCAATTATATCACTCTATACTACCATTTTTCAATTTTAAAAGCGATGATGTTGTTTTTTCTATTGAATTTTACTTTGAATTGAAAGAGTTGGCTGGGCACTATAAAAAATATATTCCAGTCGCTCTACATACATATATACTCGTATGTTCATGCATGTTTAACGTCATACATTGTGTTCTGAATATATATACAAGATGGACAGAAAATATCATGCCAAACTACGCAAGGTAATGGACCATTAAAGCTAAGCGGAAGTATCCCCTGGAAAAAATAGTTTATATTTTCAGATATTGGGATCTCTAGCACTCAGACATGCCATCTAGCGGCGAAATTTAAGAACTCACCAAATAAGTTAAACGCTGACAGCTGATATATTTTAATCTAAATAATATTAATATATTTTAATTAATATTGTGATTTTTAAAATTAAAAGTCGATCTATTTTAATTGTTTTTGCTCATGGAATTTCCTGCTTGTAAAAGTAAAACTAAAGTATGTTGCTATGCTTGAGAATGCTTGAGAAGGAACTCCAGATGAATATCGGCATAGTTCCTATCATAGTCGGTTGCAGCCGCATTTCCTACCAATTCCTAGATTATACACAAAAATTCCTTCCACTCCACTCACATCCTCACATCCTTAGGCATCACAATGGACCTTATGGTCGAAGTGTAGCCCGTCCAGGGCAGCCTCTACAATCTACTATCTATCTATTTTGCTATGTATTTGGCTGTCATATTATAGTTGATAAAGATTTCAATTTTACACATACCAAAAAAATTTGGTTCATAGAATCAATAAGGAAAGTATTGACTGACGTCTATCATTGTCCTATTTTATTTAGTTCATATTTTACTTCTAGATGCAATTTTGTAAGCCACGATTATTGTCAGATATCCCAATCTCTAAGATTTTAATTATTATGAAACCACCGTTTTGTTAAACTCACAAAACGCTTACTAACCCGTGTAAAGAATAAAAGTGGACTTTGCAAAATAAAATTTTGAAATTATAAATAACAATAGAGTTACACAAAATAAAGCTCTCTACCCTTCAAGTGTTTTGTAGTATAACAAAAACATGTTCCATCGAACATAGTATTCTACTAATCAATATGAACAAATCACACATTTGTCAGTCAATTCATGTAACTAAAATATTTTTGGATAAGAGAAAAGTGAGATTTTTGTGAGTATTACGTTATTATGTTAAAATATATTAGCTTGCCTTCTCATCGATTATTATTAAATTATTATAAAGTTTTTCGACTGATGCTTAATCCGAATACCTTCAATAATCACCCAACGGAGTTTCGCATGCTGTTTGGTTTCCACTCTGTATATACATAATAATATTATTGTTGTTGGTTTTTATTAATGCTTCACTGAATTCTTTAATCGAAATTTGATTTCTTTTGCTGCGTAGTATGTGTTTAAAATATATTACATATAAATATAACGTACTCTCACATATGTACGTTTAAACATACAAAATAAATTTAATATACGATTTTTTTTATTGAAAAAAAAAGGTACAAACATGATTCTATTTTTAGTTGATTTCTTATATTGAAAGCATTTCAAAGCTTCTCTTTATGCCACATGACGTCCAGAGCAACTGATTCCAGTGCAATCTAATTGTATATACTCTATATCCTTTTTTTTATCATTTAAGTTAGGTTTAAGGATAAATGTTATTTAAGTTAGTTTTAAGGATGGCCAATCCATCCATTTAGTTTTTAATTAAAAAAGTAATCAATGTAAATTTTTCCATTCTGTGCCGATGATTTTGTAGAAACGATGTATTTTAATGAAACGATGTTGTATTATAGGTAAAGCTTAGGCTAGGTACTATAGTTTTTAGAAATTAACTTGTATTAATTAACTGTAAGTTTGATGATTTTAATAAATTCGTTTCACTTCATCTCTCTTTATGAAACTTTCTTTAAATCGTTTAAATAAATTTATTAAAGAACGGAATAGGATTTTAACTTTTTAAACAATTTGCATTTTCAATGAATTAATGTAATGAAAATTTACACTACGGTGATTGTTTACACAAATTTTTAAACGTTTTTTATTGATAGGAATAGTGTATATAGATCAAATATTAATCGGTCCAGTTTAAATTAGAAGATGTTACTGAGAATCACATAAGGTGTCATTCATTTTCTAATCGCATGCAAGATGCATGAGCTCACCAGATCCTTTTCCATCTATTCCCACAATGCTCAGGTGTGCTCCTTGAGTCAATAGTACGCCAAATGCAGGAAGAAGAAAAACGAATGAAAGTAAATTACAATTAAATATGTACTTTCTCCAAGCATTGAAATATTGTCTAAATTTAATCTGATTGTCTAAAGAACTGATACAGTTTAATTCAAATGGTTGTAGTAGTATTAGCGGAGGGAAAGACGATGCCTACCGACACCTAAAGGGCAGGAAATTTGTATGTAGACTAGGAATTGATAGGTTATGCAATAGCAGCCGACTTTGATAGGAACTATGCCATTATTAATCTGGAGTTTCTGCAGCATGTGAGTTTGTGAAATTCACAAGCATCATAACCGATTAATTTTAGTTTGGCCAATGGCCTCATTAATTTTTTTAAAATTAATTTAATTGGCAAATTGTCAGTGTTGGAAATTGAACCAGCAACCGCCCAGTTCCGATTAGAGCACCTTTAAGAACTCGGCTACACGGACTGGTAAATCAAATGGTTAATAATACGTAAGATATTTATCAGAAATAATAACAAATGCTTCAGCAATTTTTTTATTTTGTATATATTATTTACACGTGTAAGGTTAATAAGAATAATGAACTACATAATTCTAGAAAGGTAGTAGTTATTAGAGGCGTACCTTTTCCAAAATTTTACATAATTTTTTTACTTGCCTTTCCATAAGTGTCATTACTTTTTCAAAATTTACAATCGAATTCATTTGGTTTTCGAAAATATATTTCGAATAAATGTTGGTCGTTATCAAAAATACATACAACATTCGAAACCAAAGAGTTTTGGTAGAAATCAAGTGTGACATTTTGAAAATGTTAAATATTAAAAAAAAAAAAGTATAAACGTACTCTGCATTATCAGATTGGATTGTTATGAATATAAAAAATCAACTATACAATCTACATTTTTTTAATAAAATTGTGGATTCAGTCTGTGATTTAAAAAATACATGTTTAGTAATTTATATATATTTTTTTGTGTACAAATTTTATTTAGACGAAGAATTTTTTGTGTCTGGAGGTGGATCACTTTACAAGTGATAGAAAATCAAAATTTACATATTCAAATCTGATGTTATTCGTTTGATGTTATTTTCTGTAATATAAGGTATACTTTTTTGTATAAATTTTCGTGCCAGAATCTGTCTAGACAAAGAAATATATTGTCTTGGACGTCTTAAAAAACATTTATTTGCATACGGTATATGTATACATACATCTGAAGAAAATGCGTATCTCTAACGGTGAAGCCTCTATTACTAAAACGAACAGAGTGCTATTGAATATAAATCAATTTTGAAAATTTGAGCGTATGTAATTGAACTATTTATTAAAATCTTGATTCTTAAAATTTTAGAAATTTTTTATAAATTTTTAATCTTTCTCATGGAAAATCAGATTATATTGGTACATTTTGACTGTCACATAAATGCAACAAGTATAGGAAATATGGATAAAAATAAACCTATAATGATATATTTGTACACATAAATTCGGGGCACCATAAAATTTGAAAAACAATAATAAGTTTAAATTTTATTTTACACTATTGGGAAATGTGAATGATGGATAGATAAATGAATACTCAGAACTTCAACACGAAATTGTCTAGGTACCAGAAAGTTTCATGGTCGCCTTCATTTTTATTATACATCCTTTTTTGACAGAAAATATAACAAAATATTGTTACTTAAGTACATTAAGAAAAAATTACAACCATATGAAATACACGAACATATACACTAATACTAAAAATATATTAACTTAATGTACAAATGCCTAAGGATACGAGATCTTGAAGGAGGGTTGTTCGACGATGTTGGTACCTAATGCCTAGTGTATTTTAGTAGTCCTGCAAATTGCTTCAAGCAGTTTTACCAATCAAACAAGAAGTATAATATAGAAAAAGATGCTGGTGGCTTCTACGGCCATATACAATTTATTTCTTCTAAGAAATGTGCTTTTACAGTTCCATCTATCTTAAAAAGCACATGTATATTTTTATTGAAAAACGATATATGAACAGTGAGTGCACATAGCCTAAAGACAGAGGTATTGTAAAATATTCAAGCAGAAACTGCTTTCTATTTTAAGTATATTTAGTAATTTTTAACACACTTTTATTAGGTCGGTTTAAATGTATGGAAATAATGTTTGTAAACGAATCTGTGAGGACGGCTTTCAACCCCTCTTAACTGATATCGATTGAAATCTTTGAATTTATGAAGTGTGTAATTATTATAATTATAAAAGTGTGGAGTGTCTTGTGTATTTAAATTAAACCTGATACACTTCTCAAACAAATGTTACCAGAAAGGATCGTACGGTTTTACAATCAGCTTTTTAGTTATTTTTAACTTTTGAGTGCCGTAGATACTGACTTGGATCTATTATTTATATGACAACATTGAAATTGTTCGATTTTGTATTTTCAAGAAAATATATATTTGGAAGGAAAATAAAAAGAAAATTATTAATGTATGTGTGCAAGGTTTAAAGAATCATTGACATAATTGACGACATATGAAGCATCTGTTTCGCGATAGGTTACTGTGATTTCTCATAATTAATTTCCAATACATCTATATTTAAAATAATGTTGAGTAGGCAAGATTGATTCTTTACAGGAAAAATATTGTCAAAGTAATACTAAAAAGACAGCTAATTTGAAAACTTCTTATCTGCCTGTCTGTCTCAGTATTCCCGCTTTACGTTAAACGGCTAAATTGATTGCGATGCTGTTTTAACCTAACGGTAGATAATTTTTCCAGGCAATATTCCGCCTATGCAATTTTGTTCTATGCACCCGCCTTCGCGTGGCAACTGTACTAAAAAGCTGTCGTTTAAACTGTCCCAGATAGAGAAAATCTTTAAATACAGAAAAATGTTTATCTCATGAAACATAACTTTTGTTTGGCTGTAATACGGGTCAACTAGTATCTAAACTAAAACAAGTGAAAATAACAGCTCAGAGTTAATAGCTTAAATACCAGGTATATACTGATAGTTACAAAAGTTTGAGCTGAAATTGTGGCAAAACTTTTAAGTTTATAAAAAAAAGTTGAGTTATTAGGGTTGCCACCTCAACATTATGAAAAGTCGGGAGATCAATATATATTATGTCGATCTTGTCTGGAGATCGGGAGGTCCATATATTATTTAGTCAACTGGGCAGTGGAGGATTTACCGGGTGGGCAAAGCATGTAGCTGCCTAGGGGGGCAAATTTTGATCGTTTGCACTAAATATACCGCAACATGGGTGATCAAAAGTATAATTTTCATTTGAAAGCGTATAAGCCTTACAGATTCTCGATACATTCATGAGACAAAACTTTTTCTAATTTACTCTATTCATAGTTCTTATTAGAACTGATAATAGTTAAAATTAGGATGCTAAAAAAAAAAAAAAAAAAAAAAACTTAAGGATGTACGAGCACTATATATAGACCATCTATAAAATTCTTCAAAATAAAAGTCCACAATAAAGTTTATTACTTTTTGTCGTAAGTTAAAATAAAATTTAATTTATTTTAACAAAAAAGATATTCAAGAAAATAACCTGAGATTTCGGGTAATTAAGCTACCACCGACATAAATAAAATTTACCCGAAATCTCAGCTGTTTTCTTAAATATCGTTGTTTTAGGCCCGTCATACCCGAATTTTATTGGATCAATCTCTTTATTAATATTTCTATTTTCTATTGCGTAGTTTTTTCTTATTCGTCTTATTTTATTCCAAGAAATTATGGATTTCTCCATAAGAGCAATGCATTAAAACTCGAACTTTAACATTAAATAATAAATTCAAGACCCCCATAATCCCCCCTAAAACGTTTATAATTGAGTTATATGCACTTCAACTACATGTAATCAAAAACCAAGCCTTAATCTTTCTAAGGACGTTCATCCATGAAGCTTGATAGTAGATAAAAAAATTTTTTTTAGTGAATTGAATAGCTCAATTCAGTAGTTATCCTCCCTCAAAAATTTAACACTTGTTGACGATCATCTCAAAGAGTAATTATCGATTAAAAATCAAACTTTTAACACAGCGTCTTATGGAGAACATAATTTTTTTGAACTTAAAATTATAATAACTATATTATTAAAGTAGACAGGATAATAAATAATGTTTATAAATATTCTTTAAAATATGCAGTTTATATAATTGCATTAAAAAAATGGTGTTGCCGAACATTTGAATTAATTATTTAATAAAATTAAAACTTTTTTGTTAGGTTTGTTTTTGCCACCATATTTTGAAAACTGGCGACCACACACACTAAAATAATATACACATACACACAAATATAAAACATAGTTTACTGTCACATCTGTCACATTAAGTCAAATTAATTTCTAATTTACAATTTCCTGGTATTTTCCAATAAATACTTTTAAAATATTTAGGACAAATAAAAAAGGTTATAAATCGTTGTAAGATTATTGACATACTTTACACCTTTTTTAAAATCCTAAATAAATTTTATTAAAGATAGTACTCATTTGACTTTAGCGTAGCAAATGAACGTCCTTAAAGCTCCAATGCTCGTACATCCTTAAACAATCTGTATCTCGAAAACTAAGCTCGAAAACATCCAAGTTCATATGAAGTTCTTATTTTTGGGAGATATATCGCCGATTTAATTTTCCGGATTAAAGTCTGGCCACCTGTATATTATACATATACAGGGTAAACAAATATTTTTGCATCAATATTTAACAAACTGTCGGTATATATTTTATTTGAACGTTCTGTCTTTACTTAATGTGACGTAGACATAACATCTGGGGGATATATAACAAGTATTTTCTCTCAAAATAATGCGTTTTTATTTTACTACCAATTCGTGTCATATCCCCTATTGCGTTTTCTATAAATTTGCTTCGTGTGTGTATATGTGTGTGTGTGTTTTAGTATTTCACTGTGTGTAGATTTCCCGTAGCTAGAAACTCGATTGAGTAACGTAGTATATGTTTTTCATTCCCTTCCTTGTGAAATTACTCTATGTATAATATTAAAAGTAGATTTAAAATAAAACCTATTTTAACAAAATGGAAACCCGACTTCTAAAATCAAATATTCTATAAAAAAAGATGCACTAAAAAGTTAAAAAATAATTGCATATTCTTGTTATTTTTGGAGGCGGTGTCAGCATAGAGAAATTCACATAACTTTTGGACACCGCAGAAATCGGTTATCACATATAAAAAGAGGATTTTCCTCGATTTCCCGGAGATCCCCTCATCAGAATGCGATTTGGTGACAATGGGACCAATCGGAAATCAAACCCTTTAAAACAAAAACAAAAATTCAAAATCGGTTCATAAATGACGGAGTTCTGAGGTAACAAACATTAAAAAAAAAAAAAAATACTGACGAATTGAGAACCATCCTCCGTTTTTGAAGTCGGGTTAAAAAAAAGTAGAATTGATTTAGTGATGAGGGCTTGTAAATGTAATAAGAAATGGATAATTTAATTTTTTTTGCCGTAAAGGTGAAATTGTTTATGTAATCATTATTTTTTTACCGACCTTTTAGTGGAAATTTAATTGTAAAAAGTATTCGTTTTAAATAAAATTGTTCATGGATATTAATAAATGTAGTAATTTTTGAGAAATTTACAGTTTTGTGGCTAACGTAAATCGTATATTTCGATAGAAATTCTCACGGTGGTATCAACTTCAAAAGGCTATTATAGATTATTAATAAAGAAATTCTTGATACGACCGCTTTAGTCAACAAATTAAGGTTTACATTTAATTAAAGAAGCTTTTTTATATTTTATTTTTATACAAATATTCATTATTTTCTCATTTTAGTGATCATATTTCCCAGTACCTTCTCCAAATTCCTAATTCGTTACGTATTTGCGAATTTTTACCTAGATATCTTTGTCGTTTGGACAAGAAGTAAAACGACACGATTGTGATGATTTTTGTTTTTACTGAAACAACAGTCATCAAAATCGGTTTGTACTTTTTAAAGCTGCCCGAAAACAGACATACAAAAAAAAAACATATTCACTTGATTGGAGAATCTTTTACTACATTCGAATTGAAGTTAAAATCTTTGAGAAGGCCTTTTGAAATTCCCAGATTTAAGAGAAGTGTGAAAACTCTCACTGAAATCATTTATAAAACTATTTTCGAACATAGTTATTTTCAATTATCAGAAATATCAATATTCTACATTTGAACCTTGACCTACATCATACATTTCTAGCCGGTACTTTGATATTTTTGAAATCAATTCACAAACCCTTGAGAAAGGTTTACATTGTTTTTCATAACACTGATCGATAGATGACAGAAAGTGGTATTTAAATATAAATATAAATATTTATAGGTAATTTGTATTTAAATTTTTTTATATAACTTTGGTATTATTTTATTTATTTTATTACTAAGCTTTCACATTTATTTTATGTATATTAGTATATCGATTACTTATACTCATTGAATCTGCCATCTATCGACCATGTATTGAAACATAATTTACGCTTCCTTCAGTTAATGTGAAACGGCCTTACTATTTACTATCAGGTCTTCATAGTCCAGTCTTGAGCAAGTGCTAAGCTTACCTTCATGAAAACCATGATGAATTCATAATGAATTCATAGATGTACATTAAGGTCATCGTCGGTAAGACGATGCTTTCAAGCATGATCTTATTCGGTTTAAGATTAGCTTTAGCATGACGAATCTTGAGATCAACTTTATTTGTGTTCGTCATTCCGTAATAATTATCATGTATCCGATGATCTGATTTGCTGAAATGTATCATATTATTGTCAGTGATACTGAATATTAATTCTACAAATGTAAACAAAAACCTCATTAGACCGTACCAAAAGTAACGATCTAAAAAAATTGTTTTTGAATTAAGAAATAAGAAAGTATGACGACAAAGGTAAAAGTAAAAATTATACTTCAATAGAAAAAATTATTTTCTTCACATTCTGAAGTAATAGTCTCATGTCATAATAATTTATTATTACGTGAAAACTCGCAACTGCATAAATTTGAAAACATATTAATAATTAAAACACTGGTGGAATAGGTAATCCGCGACAATTGATTTTAGCTAAATTCTGTTCTATGAGTGGTAATTTTCCAAATTTAATAATGATTTTGTCGAATCTAAATCTTTTATTTTTTAATTCGATGTCTGGATAAAAATAAAAAGAATCTTATATGTCTCGAATGTAGCGTTTAGAAATACGTATAATTATATGGTTTCATCGTCAGAATCAAAATCGATATCAATATTACCATGAATATTGATATTATCTAAAACCAAAATATTCATTATCTTCACTACTTTTTTTACTGCAAAGTTATTATGTTGATCTACTAAAATGCTGACTCAAAGAAATGTCTATTTTTTTAATAAAAAGTAAGGGTAAGGTCTAAAATAAGTTTTGACTGTCAATACATGTTTCAATTCTTAATATCGTCTTAAGCTATGACTATGAATATTTATCCAACCACACATATCTTGTCTAAGATCAAACTTTAAAGCCTGCCTCAAGATTGCGTCTATGATTCTAAACGCTGCCTTATTCTAAACGTTCATGTAAGGTGCACTTAACCGGACTATGATTACGGGCCTTAAATACGTATACTGATAAAACCTCTAAACTTTGTTTTTACATAATTTATAAAAAAATATATAATATTTATAACAGAGGAAAAAAAAACATTACTCCAAAAAAAAAAAAACCAAGTTAATTAAATAAATTACGAACACGACAAACAAACAACCCACAATTTGTTACAAAAATATAAAAACAAATTCAATGCCATATAATAATTTTATTACTTTGTTAAAATTTTGTTGTAGTTTGTTACAGTAGTAAACATGACTGACTCTACGAGTTTAGCTAGTTTTTAATAAATTTTTCTATAAAAATGTTTGTTAGCAGTGGTGAATGTATATAAAAATTTATATTATTTACTGTCAAAAACATGCATTTATGGTTTCCTAATTAATATGCTTAATTCATATTACAAAATTACTGGTATTCTCTCTGGTGCTGTGTATATTACACAAAATACATATTTTTGTTGCAAAAAATATATAATAATTTTTTTTTACACAGGGTGTTCTGAAATTCATTCAAAAAAACTATACCACCAAGCAGAGCTGAAAAAACAAACAAAAAAGTATAATAAAGTTTTTCGATTTGACGCTTTGTTTTTTAGATATAATTAATTAAACATTAATAAATACAACCAATCACATTTGCATTTTTGAATTGTCACTACACTTATGATTAGCATGATCAAGTGTAGCCGCCGACTCCACCAATCACAGAACGCATAGTGTAAGGCAGTGGGGCGATATATAAGTGTAATAATAATAATAAATAATAAAAAGTGTAGCGACACCCACAAAATGGTTGAATTTATTAATGTTTAATTAATTATATCTCAAAAACTAAGCGTCAAATCGAAAAACTTTATTACATTTTTTCGTTTGTTTTTTCCAGCTCTACACCGTGGTATAGTTTTCTTGAATGCGTTTTAAAACATCCTGTATACGCGCGGTGGTAAATATAAATTAACATAATTTTACAAAAAAAAAAAAAAAAACGAAATGAATGTATATTTTTTTAATATATCTCACGTTTTTAGTTTAAAAAGTTATACTTTAAGTTAAATGAAAAAAAAAACTAATTTACATCATACGACAAGGATGCAAAATTACCGTCCACAATATATTATATATAAGTATCCATGCAAGAGAAAAATTTGTAAAATAGGAACTACGTGCCAACTTTATTAGAAGAAGGAATCATAAGGAATATCGAATTAAGTAACCATGGTGACATCTTTATAATATTCATTATTATGGCTATTATATGTAAGTTGCAAATATTTCTGTAAATACATTAATTGTCGTATAATTCATTTACTACAGCATAACTTTTGATAATTTTTTTCATTTTACTACTATTTATTGGTGTTTTCATTTTACTAATATTTATTCCTTAGAACTAGGACATCTGGTGGCAATAATTTATGTTTCTTCATCTGTCTAAGTCCCTATTCTTCTTGAACAATTTTGCAGATTAACGAAATTGACCCATTAACTAACATGACTTTTTAAATAAACAAAGCACGTCACATATCATTTAATCGTTCTCATCAGACTCAAATTATAGCCATTCGAGCGCGTCCAAATATAAATGCATTATTTTGCATGAAGAAATTTCGGGAAAATAATTTCTTAAAATTTTCATCGAACATACCTAGTATGATTAATTCCTTTGTCGAATACTTTTAGGGAAAATTACATGTAAACTATAACCAATCTCATATGAACAAGAATCAGATATGTGTTAACAAAATATGAGATATTAAGAAAAAGTTTTATCTTGAATCTGCCGAAGAAAACATATTTGGATCCTAATTCACAAAAACTATCTATCTAAAATTTTTCATTTATTGTTGAAAACTATCTACCCTAAAAACTTAATTAATTTTTTAGAGTATTTTATCGCTACTGCGGCTTAAAAAGTAGAGAATACAAAACATAGTTGTGTACGGTACTTCTGACATAATATAATTGTTTTCGAACATTGGCTAACAAAATAGAATTATATATTTTAACGATGGGTGCACACACATTAACTGAAATCCTCTAGATAATGGTTGACAACGATTAGATATGAATTTTGAACTGGATTGGTCCAGCATACACATTTTTTCCCATAAATTTATAAGTGAAAAATTAATACTGAATAAATATAAGTTTTTACCACATGAGGCGCAATGATCTTAAAACGTAATTTACATTAAACAAATTATTTATGATAAATATAATAAATAGTGCGATAAAAATCGAATATATATATATATATATATATATATATATATATATATATATATATATATTATATATATATATACTTATATATATATGTATATACTTAAAAAACCATTAACATAAAATTTTTTCTCTATATTATATATTATGTACATTATATAATGACTAAAAAAAATCAATAAATAATTAAATATAACATAAAATGCAAAATATTATAACGCCATTAAAATATGCTGTTAGATATCATATATATATATATATATATATATATATATTCACAAAACTGTTATATAACATGTTAATAGTTCATAAATAACCTATTATATAATAAATAATGTTTTAAATATTTTATTATAAAATATTATTATCATTTGTGTAGTATATTAATACTATGCGTGAGAATATGATTGAATGTTATTTACTCACTACCGATCGGATTATATGCAAATGCATATTTTGTTTAATGTTATGCAGGAAATATTTTATAGTGATAGTCTTGATATATTATCACGTATTAATTTTCAACTTCAAAACTTTGAAAATTATTTATATTTTCATTGACAGTAAAATGCACACCTTTTAATTTTGCCCAAAAGGAAAAATTATACATTTGTTCTCATATGGTTATCCGTTTGTTGTCAACACAACAGTTCAACAATAACAGATATTGAGATAAAATTTGTTGAGCCTGTGCACATGAGCAAAAAGTAACTGCTGACCTCTTTTGAATAGGTAAAATCTACCCGTACTATGAATACACATACCTATTGGTCACCACCTTTGTGGCTAAAATACCTAAGTCAAACATAAGTCACATTTTTTACATCTGTATCGGTGAAGAAGAAAAATAGGAACAGAACGATCGTTGCAGAGTAAAAAACCTCTAGTTTTTGAATGATGCCATGCAATATGTTATCATTTACTCATACAATTTATTAAAAATTTAATAATATTTTTTGCTATTCAAGGTTTAAAATTAATAATACGCTAATTATTTCGAGAGAATATTCGAAAACAAAGCACACACCTACATATTTATGATATTCAATAATTTTCATAATTATTTTTTTCTTTCTGAAAGCCCGGTGTTATAGTTAATTGATTTTTTTTCATTTTTGTAGTTTAAATTAAAAAACGCAAAGGGTGTATATAAAGTTTAGTCCCAACTTTTTATCGGTGGAAAGTATTGATGAAAACAAAAAATTTTGGTATTATATTTCCATAAATCCGTTTGTCTACCAATCTGTTAACACGATAAACCAAAAAGAATGACACATATCAGGTTGTGGAATTTTCAACCCGAATTTTCTCAAGAACACACAAACAAAATTTGAGTTGACAGACAGACAACCGTTACAGAGTCGGAACTAAACTTAATATACCTTGGTATATATTGTATATACCGGGTATAAAAATATTCATCACGAAATTTATTCTGAAGAATTATAATTAAGAGTAAAAAGTAACCGTAAATAAATTCAATTTAGTGCCTGCTGCCTACGTCATTTATGGCCCGTCCGTCTAGTAGCCTAAGGTTTTTAGTCTTTATCGATAAGTACACATTTTATAATTTCACTGAAAATATTAAATGTATTTATTGTATTATTATGCGTGTAAATAGTATTTTGTCAGCCTTCTTAGTTACTGGTAGGTAACTAAGAAATATATTAGCTATATATAGCTACCTAGTTGTGTTGAATCAATATAATATCTATCGATACCTTTGTGACATATTATGACGATAATATAATATAATAGCACTTAATTTCAAACGACAAAGGTGTTTGAAACACATTATATATTGTCAGGTAATTATTAGATACAAGCAAAAAACTCTTAAACACGGCCTGTCGCACTACCGTGCTCTAGATAGAAATACTATTGTTTTAGAGGTATATCTATAACAGTAATCCTGCGGCCTTCTCTATGTCCACAGGGCTATTTATACCCTTTGGTTATGAATAATAGGTTTTATTATTAAATTAAATACTTATGAAATCATTTTGGAAACTTTAAACCCGTCTGTTACAGATGAATTTCTCAACGAACATTGCTAGATGCTTTTAAGGTCGATTTTAACAAGTGCACCCTTAATATGGACTTAGCGCTGTGCTTCAAATGGTTGAAAGTTCAAATGTGTCCAACATTATCCAACAAGTTTCAACGAATATTGTTGAATACATTACAGGTCGATTTGAAAAAAATGTGGTCTATTGTAAAAGACTCAATAATAATACAAAGTTTCTCGTAAAAGTGATATCAAATGGACACATGGCCCCAAAAATAGCATTGTTTTTACAAAATTTCACAATCGATTTCTGTCTTATTCATACGTTTTTCGAAAAATGTTTCAGAAAAGTTTCTTCCTCATAAATATACTTAAACAACTTTTATTCAAACAGTTTTCCCGAATAAACGCACAAATCAACTATAAAATTTAAAAAAAAAATTAGCGCTACTTTTGTGGCCTATAAAACATAGCCACATTTTTTTCAAACACGCGCTTGCAGGGTCGGTTCAAAATTTTTTGCACTAACACATATTTATTTCGAATGCACCATTGAAATTCAATTCTTTTTCTAATTTGTTTTAAATATTTGTTGACTCTAAAATTATTCAATTATCTACCAAACACGAAGTGAGTGGTGGGTGCTTGGTTTAAATTCAAACAAATATTTCGTTTGATATTAAAATATCATTTTCTCTCGTATAGATAGATTCTATAATGATATTGACATTTAATTATTCATCAAT
Source organism: Nineta flava (assembly GCA_963920215.1). Classification (NCBI taxonomy): domain Eukaryota; kingdom Metazoa; phylum Arthropoda; class Insecta; order Neuroptera; family Chrysopidae; genus Nineta; species Nineta flava. Next base: position 41,911,005 of record OY986042.1, on the reverse strand, counting down.
AATATAACTGATTGAATTAATAATATATTTTGTTAAACAAAAATTAGTAAATTGTCATATACGTAAAAAAAAAATTACAAAATATGTGTGATAGGTGCATTTGACATATTTTAAAACAGCACACAGCAACGAAAAATTGATTAACTTTGTTATTTCCATACATATTTACAAATCAATGTCACAAAATATGTTTTTTTCTCGTTTCACTTCAGATATTATCAAAATTTATATTTTAAAACTGGTTGATTTTTAACATATTTAATGTTTTATTTTACAAGAAAACTAGCTGTACACATAATTTAAATTTAAGTTTCATTCATTGTATCTCACATAATTGGCTGGCGCTAAAATCGTAAGGGAAGATAAAATCGTATAAGCAGAACATTTTGTCTAATTTCAGTAAACTTGGTGTATTAATTTACTGTGTAAATTAGGGATATAGTTTTAAAATATGGCGATCTTTTAAGGTTTCAAGAATTGTGAGTCATGAACCACGTGTCAGTAAGAGAAATAACGGGACAAGAATAGCAAAAATATAAAGTGCACCAAAAGTAGTTAAATTAAACACAAAAATCATTGAAAGTGACTAAAAACAAGCTGAGATATCTATCAATAAAATTGATTTTGCTCTATCTCTGGGGAATTTCATCTGATTTCAATAAACTTGTGTGTAAATATACTACTCATCTATCACGTATCGAACTCTGGACCATTGGATTTCTAGCCCACTACAGATAATATAGATGAACGTTCATTGACAGTATTATTTTGAAGTAAACATCAACATATTATTCCATATATGAATATTTGTATATACTTTAAGATCACAATACTATATTAATGTCAATTTCAATTAAGGTAACGAAGGCATAGTATGCAAGAATTAGCGTCTACTAAATAGACAAACATGTTATAAAATTTTTAATTAACATTGTTATGAAAAAATTAACTCATCCATCCGGTATCGAACGCTGGACGTTATATTTGTAGTGTAACGGTAACACACTGGGCTAGAAATCCAGAGGTCCAAGTTTCAATACCTGGAGCATGTCTGTATATATAGTATACGCTAGTTCTTTCATACTATCTCTTCGCAATCTTAATGGAAATTGACATTAGTATAATGATAATAATACATACGAGAGGTACCGCAAATGGGTCCCTAGCACCTAGACCAAGGGGTCCTCTGAATCCTCCTTGAGAATAACCTGTTATCCGAAGGCGAGACGCCTCTGGGTAAGAGGTGCTATTTTAAGAAGATGAAGCTATAGGATTCTGTTGAGGCCAGGCGCCGCACAGAAAGCACACAGCTCCTCTGCCGGGATTGCTCCCAGGATTGATGGATCCAAGGTTTCGAACCCAAACATTATATGCCTGACACCCTGCAGGTTCCTGCAGGTGCAAATGTATGGAGGTTTCATCGTTCTCCATACAGGTCCTACAAGTGGGATCATCAAAGATCTCCAATTTATGAAGGGGGTAGTTCAATCGACCTTTCTATCCTGTCAAGAGTTCCACTACTCTTCTCAACTGTGTTCTAGTGAGTTTGAACCGAGCGAGTCGAATGGCCTACCTGGGGTTATGCACAGCTTGGCCTATCGCATGTCCTGCGCAAAGTCTCAGTAATCGAGATGGGCTTGACGTAGCTTGACGTGCTCGATAAATTACGGAGCATCTTGCTATGGGAATGACAGGCTCAGGTATAAGGGAGCGTTTGAGACGACCGACATTAGAATAGTGTTGTAACGCTTAAAGTAGACACAAATATTAATATGTAAATTTTCAATTAGAGCCATAAATTTAAAATGATGCTAAATTTATTTTATTTCGGTATAGAGGTATAATTTCTATCTCGTGTACACAGGCCCATTTCTCATCACAATACTATGTTTAAAAACAATAGTTACGATTCCAAAAATTCCGTAGGAGAGGCGAATTCACACTTATTTTTATTTTTATAAAATTACAGTGATAGTGCATGTTTAATCTAAAAACAGACAATAAAAAAATTTTATGCTGGGAATAAACGTGGAAAAGTAAAATTAATCTTTTTTAGTAATATTGACACAATTTTGTTATTTTTTTTCTCTGTTAATTACAAACAATGTTAATTTCGAAAAGCTTTTTACAAAATTAAAAACGACTATTAAAATAATACGATATAAGATATTTACTTCAGATATAATCATGTTTTAGATACAGATTAGATAAAAATGTGAACGGAATTAAGGACGTTCATATATGAGACCTGATAGTAGATAAAATATTTTGTTTTAGTGAATTGAATAGCTCAATTAGGTAGTTAACCTCCCTCAAAAATTAAAACCTGTTGACGATCATTTCAAAGAGTAATTATCGATTAAAAATGTAACTTTTAACACAGCGTTTTACGGAGAACAGAATTTTTTTGTACTTAAAATTTTAATAACTATATTATCAAAGAAGCCACCATAATAAATAATGTTCATAATTATTCTTTCAAATTCGCAGTTTATAATTGCATTAAAAAATGTTGTTGACGAATGTTTGAATTAATTATTTAGTAAAATTAAAACTGTTTTGTTAGGTTTATTCTTTCCACCATATTTTGAAAACTAGCGACAACGCACATTAAAAAATATACACATAAACATAAATATACAACATAGTATATTAGTCAGATCTACCACATCAAGTCAAATCAATTTCTAATTTATATTTCCAGATATTTTACAGTTTAAAATATTTAGGACAAATAAAAAAAGGTTATAAATCGTTGTAAGATTATTTATATACTTTACAACTTTTTTAAAATCCTAAAGTAATTTTGTTAAAGATAGTATTCATTTGCCTGCGCAGCAAATGAACGTCCTGAAAGTGCGGGATATCTCTAGTAAATGATAATGTGACAATTGAATCAAATTGGGAGTAATTTTAGTATATAATAAAGGTTAAAATTATATCGAAATATTTTTCAGGAAATATATAAAACTTTGTTTGTTCAAGAATAAAACTCATGGATGGACGTCCAGAATAAATGTATTCGACAATGAATCGCTTCTATTTTCAGGTAATTTAAATTCAAAATTCCGGTATAACAAGATCAATTGCACTGCACGCCTATTAAACAATTACGGATAATTATTTTTAGAAACATTAATAGGGTGCTTAGAAAATCGATTTATGTGACCGTGAAACAAAATCCCCTTTCATGTATGATTTTATTCTGAATTTTTACAATGAAACCCAATTATAAAAACCCGTCACATGCATACTTCCGATGATTAAAATATCGGAAGTAAACTGTACTAAAAACTAATATAGGCAATTAAAGGTTAAAATATTCATCTAGACAGAATTTAAAAAAAAAAAATTTTTTTTATTGCGTGTTAGCGTTCATTGTTATTACAATGGAGAGCTCTCAATGTATTATGCCATTATGGTTGCATGAGACTAGATACTCTGTTATTTGATAAAATACTTAAATAGTTACCATTTTAATTTATCTAAATTTAACAAAAAATATTAATTAGCATGCTTTGAAAAAACATGTAACACACACAAAAAATAATTTTATTTAAACAAAATAATTAAATTTTTTTGTTTGTTAATGAAATTCGTTTGACATGAATAAGGATCCAATTCGTGTTTACATTGAATTTTTGTACTATCCACTCGAAAAATGGTATCCATTTTACAAAATTTTACAGTTGAGTCAATTCGGTTTTCAAAAAAATATTATAGAACAAAAGTCTTTTTACAACGATCAATAGTTCTTCGAAAACTTATTATGAAAACCACATAAATTCGGTATAAATCGAAGGCAAAATAGGAACACTGTTGGAGTCCATAGAACTAGGTAACCATTATTTTCATATATTAATCGTTAAAAGGAGGTTATTCGGTGTTCCTTATTCAAAATAAAATAGCACTTTTATGGTGTTTTGGCATCGGCATGGTATTATAAAACATACCAATAGGTTATAAAACCAAATAGGTTATATACCAATTAGGTTCAATAGGTTATAAAACTAAACTGTAACAACGGATAAATTTTTGAATACATACATACAATTTCTCTTATTTAAAGAACTATTTTGCACGGTAGTGTACAGTAAGGTCGCTATCCAAATATGTATCATTTTCTTGAGTATCCGATGTCCTCTTGTCAAAAATATTTAAACCGTCCCTTTGGAAAATTTAGCTGTGCCTACCAGAAAATTTTCTAGGATATACCTTTCCAGTGCCAGAATAAGTGAGCAATCATTTAATACAACTGTTTGTTATAAAGTCTGTAGTAATATAAATAATAGGTTTGACATTTTGTATATTTAAAAAATCGTTTCACAAGAGCTGCGTCAATTTAGCGAATTTCCTTAGACTACATCAATCACTTTCTAGCGGGCAAATTTTAGTTCAAAGATTTTGGCATTTGCAAAGCCAATTTTATAAATAAATGGCATAGGTCAAGGGGAAGTGGGGGACGGAGGGGGGCATAGAGATAGAAGAAAACACAAAATACAAAATATATCTTTTGATACTAGAACAATCGAAAAACGTATAAGGAGTAAAATTATACGTTTAAATTAAGGACTTTAAGGTTTTGACTTTCAATCTTAAAATGTAAATATTAATGTAACAGAAAAAAAAGATTTGAAACAAAATTATAGTAAAACTAATTTTCTACAACTGCAGTTTTAGTTTGTAATTTTTGCATATTTATTGCAATTTTTTTTCAGAATAGAACAATTGCAGAAATTTGCAATCAAGAAAAGTATTATCTGGATTTAAAAGGAATTTTAAATCAAGATATTGATTTTTCAACCGGTTGTGTTGTCTCGTATGTATTCTCATACATTCTTTGTCAATAGAGTTCGTTCGTTATCGAAAATAATAGTGAAAATCAAATCTATTCTAAACATTTTAGAGGAATGATTTAAAAATAAATCATTATTACAATATTCATTTGGCTATAGAAATAATTCTACAACAGCATGGGATAACATGCAGGAATTCAATAAGAGAATCAAATTTAATTTGTTTTGAAAGGAATACTACTATTGTACAATATTGATTCCATCCCCAGGGATGATTTTTATTCACAATTTTTCATTAAAAAATTTGTACATGTCATAGATATCTACCTATCGATAACGATTTTCAATAATATACAATCAATTCAGTATTACTTCGACATTGAAATGACTATAGAAACTGAAATAATGATAGTTTGATGTAATATTATACATCGAATCTGGTCTGAACAAAACATAGAAATTTTATGAAATATTGAAAAATTATTGTATACCTGGTTAACAAGAACGACTGTGTTATTGTATAAAATATTCGTTCAACAAAACGTTCGCAGTCTACGTACAAAAGAAGTGAAATCTAAGTCAATAAAAATAAAAATTTTGAGTTTAAAAATCTGAAAAAACATCCTAACATATTATCTATTCTATTTAAAAATAATTAAAATAGAATTGAATGAAGAGATTGACACCAAAATTAACATTAATGTAAACAAAAGCATGGGGTGCTCTCTATTTACTCTTGTAACAGTAGAGCCATTATGAAGACATAAGTAGAGAGCACCCCATGCTTTTGTTTCCATTGAAGTGAATTTTGTTGTCAATCTCTTTATTCTATTTTATTTTAAATTATTTTGCATTTTTTAGTTCATATTGCATAAAAGCATGTTTTTTAAGGTTTTTTTAAATCGAATATAGTACCTATAGGAAATTAATATCAAATAATTATTTTTTCCTAAACTTAACAGTTGGAAATGTCATTTTTTTATAAAAATTTTGTTGATGACATTTCTATAAGAACTATAAAGTATACTATTACACTATAAATCGATATATATAAGTTAGAGATATACAAATTTGTATTTTGGCTATTAATTAAAAAACTCGGCCTTAGGCACTTCCGTGCTCTAGATTACAATTTTTACTTTTATATTTTGTTTATTTATTTGTTTATTTTAATTATTGTATTGTCATCGTTTCATAATACGTCAGCAAACTTTCACAGTATTCAGACGTCCGAAAGTGGGTGAACACTCACTTACAAAGTTTCATTACATTCATGCATCATAGATCTAATAAAAGCATGTTAAAAATATATACATATACTTTTGTTCTAAGAATTTTCTTCGAAAACCGAATGGCACATATCAACAATAAATTTTGAAAAAATGCACTTTAAGGATCGATATTTACCTCCTGCTACCATTCGTAAACAATGCTTTTCAGTTTTTTTTTTGTAGAACAAACACAAATTTTCTCGATATAAGATTTGTTATTTTCGCAAAAATATTGAAACAGTAATCAGCTTTAATCGAAAACATCCATTACACACACGAAAATAATTACACATATTGTAAATAAAATCATTTGATATTCCTATATTACCAACCATACTTTCCTACTACAAATATATGTGAATATTAATAATTCTATATATCAAATAATTTAAAAAACAACCTGTATATCGATATAGACTTTTGTTTGTTTATTTCATTAGGTCGCATCGAATAAACAATCACACGTATTTGTGTAGACATTAAATGATACTTATTTCAGAGTTAAGAGTATCCAATTTTATTATTATTGTGTTAATAATTTGTGCTGATGCAACCGAAAAACGTAACAAACCGTGATTACGAAAAATACCGCTCATTATTACACCCGATGTGTTTCACAGTGTATTTCAAAATAATATTTATGGATAAATACAAAAAATTAGGGACAAAGAAATTTTACATAACACTTGGATTGTACACAGGTAATTAGTTTTACTATAGTTCTTATCCATTTTTCTGTTACACTAATATTTACAGAAATATATACAATTTAAGATTGAAAATTAAAATTCTACATATCTTTGTACACATTAGAGTTTGAAAAAAATGATAAGATAATGAATTGAAGCAAATATGATTTTCTACAACTTTACACCTTATACATTTTTCGATTGTTCTAATATTAAGACAGATATTTTATATTTTGTGTTTGTTTTTAATGAACCACGTCGACACCAATACATGAAATATATTTTATAGAAATTTTGTTGATTATCATTTCCACAGAAACTATACTTCTAAAAAATAACTATAAAATTATTTTATTCAAATTTTGTTTCAATGTCAATTTTGATTGCATTTTCATAGAAAAACTGTAAACTATAAATCGTTTTATATCGTTGTATTTTGGCTATTAATAACTTTTTATAAATTTTTTATGAATGTTAGCGCTATCAAAACAGAATAATTCAAAATTCATGAAATTAAGTACCAAAAAGTTTAGTAATGCTGTGATGTGTAGTTTGAATTTATTTATTAATAAAATTGGCCTTGCAAATATCAAAATCCTATCAGATATGATATTTCATTTTGATCACACGAAAATTATGACCGCTAAAGAGTGATGTATGTATTGTTTAAGTTGAAGCAGCTCCGGCGTAACGAATTTGTATTAGTTTTTTTATTTAGTCAGAATGAATAGGATGTGATAAAAAAATCAGTTACTTTTAACACACACTGTAATTGTAAATATTACAACTTTTATATATAAAAGAATAAGAAAATAATCATCTCCCTGATTAACGATTAACAGTAGGAGGTGGTTTTTTCTGTCGAGGGTAGATTTTTCGATGTTGATAGGGTACAATATCTTCTTATCATATACACACTATAAACTCTATGTGGTGGGTTGGTGTGACTAACCATTACTACCAAATGTTCTCCATTCATCTGCAGACTACAATAAGTCGAGAAGAACTTGTTCAAATATTCCACCCACGTCACCCGTTAACGATTTCCTGAAGCCACCGGCCGACCGACGACCATCGAATACTCTCCATACCCATCATCATCATGGCTGAACAGACAGACACAAGCAGATCTAACTAAATACTTAATGATGACTGTAAGATTCTCTACACCCTCTCACATCTGTTTTGTTTTTTCATCATGTGCAGCGCACGTCTCTGTTATAATTCATTCGTAAACCAGTATAAGATTGCGTCGCTGTATTGAAAATACCATCTTTGTAAAAATACGAATGTTACTACGCAAGAGTAAGAATATTAGTACATTTAGTTGAAAGAATATCAAAAATACATGAGATAGTTTTTCTAAAAGTGCTTATAATTTCCTATTCGACTGTTTATTAATTTTGTGTAAAATAAGGTTTTTGTCGCGTTTTTGAAGATATAAATACCATTTCATAGCCCAATTTGATTGGTCACAAAAGAGAGTAGAGATATAAAAACTATAAGTAGAGACCTGCGGAAGTTAAAATATTTGAGCATAGATTGGCGGAATATTAAACAATTCTTACAGAAACCAATGTCTTAATTTAATATCTGGGTAATGTTTTTTCTTGTTTACTCAGATTCAAATATCTGCAATCTCCCAAAAAGTTTTAGACTTGCCATTACCAGACTAAACCATTCAGGCTTCTTTTCTCCTAAAAAATGTGTCAGTATTTTCTCTGTCGATAGTTTCAGCTTTTGAACAACCTACAGAGTTTGTAATTAGATTAAGTCACTCTCAATTATATTTTTTATAATTTTTCTTTTCGATATACCAGCCCCGTTTTATCGGGATTATCAGTCACACTCAATGGTGTCTTTCGTTTGTGCTTCGGCTCACGATTGTGTACCAATACGAAGTGTACTTTTTTTCCACTCTTATGTAGAAGATGTATAATATACCAGTGGCGTCCCTCTAGGGCCACTATTATCAATAATAAATATTAGTGTCAAATGAAAACATGATTCTTGTTCATATTTTATTACTTGTTTTCTTTGTTTTATTTTTCTCTACTATTTTAATGGATAAATTCAATTTGATTTTCTTTATATATGCATTGGGAATTGATTTTTCCATGATTTTATCTTTGTTATTTTCTGATGTGTTTTCATTATTTAATTAGACGGAGTTGATAATACAACATTATTATATTTTAATTTGATTAGGTGACTGTTTGTTTATTGGAATCTTTCGCTAATTATTTCGTTTTTTTTTTTTAATTAATTGCATCTGGTTTAAAATTGCAATTGGTATTTTATAGAAAAGTCAACAATTTTCAAGGAATCTTAGTTTTCTGTTTGTACTCTTGACATATGTTATTTTCTCAGGTAGACATAATTAAAATGTATAAATATATAACATCTTAATATTTTCATATTAATGAAACAAATTATAAATTTAAAAAAAAATTTTTATTAGTAGTTTTTCACCACAAGATTAAACGAAAATTATAGATATTGTAATTTGTACCAAGAAACAAAAGTGTAATTGGGCAGGTAATGTCTCCAGGACCCTTAAACAAAGGTGGACATTCCGTACCACATTATGGACCCTATACAACTGTTAGAAGAATAGGTCGACCGGAAAGAAGATGGCAAGACGAAATAGTAAAGTTCACATATGACGACATATTGCGTACGACAGGGAAAACTGGATGCAGTTCTTTGCACAGCAAGTGGGTTTAAATTAGGCCTAATTATTATCTATTATTATTATTATTTTTTTCTTTCTTTAGTCTGTCATGTGAACCGGAGAATGTGTGTGAGTGTGCGTGTATATTTGTTTATATAATTTATTTATATATATATATATATATATATATATATATATATATATATCATTTTGTATTTCGACACTTATGCTATCTCTCATGGTTTTCAAAATTAAACGATCAAACTTCGAGATATGTGGCTGTAATTACCAATGCGCTCGAAGTATGATCGATTTCAAATTTAGTAAGTTTGGGTTGTTGAGATTAATTGATTTATAAATTGCCCACATTTATGGTGAAATTTCAATTATAGATAGCTGGAGAAATTCGATTGGCTCCGATATTGTGTCGTTTACAATCTAGATGTTTAAAATCTTTCATTTTATTATATCAATTTCATAAACCTATTTCTTAATGGAGAAAATATTCTCAACAAATAAAGAAAAACTATTTTTGATATGTTTTTTTAGGATTTCTACTAGAAATTCAAATCTACTATAATTCCTGTAAAATGTTTTATATATTCTCCTTATGTTATGTTCCATACTAGATATAGGATTTATTCTAAACATTGATCTGTACTGTAACCGATATAAGGATTAGTTTTGTATATGTTATACGATATATATATATATATATATATATATATATATATATATATATATATATATATATATATATATATATATATATATATTCTCAAATTCGTATCACTGATACATGAAAACCCTCAATTTATACCAAAACGATTACTTTATAACAAACATATACTGTGTACAACTGTAGTGTGTACCTTATCAGAGATAGAATACTATTTCTATAACAGTTTGCTATTTGCTATTGGTAGATTAGAATTAAGTTTTATGTATAGAATTTGTGTGTTTTGTGTATTGTAGTATCGTACAATCATAATAATATTGTAAGCCTCAAAAATACACTGCACAGCAAAAAAAGTGGTAACTTTGGTAAATTCATTTAAATAATTTTCTTACGAATTTTTTCTGCATATTAACTACATTTTTATAAATTTGTTCATGTTTTTGTTGATATGGTGGTATAATTGTAAAAAGAAAAACTTGATTAAAAGTGTGTCTAGAAGGCTTAAGGCAATCCTTAGAGCAACAGGAGGTAATATCCACTATTAAAAGTATAATTCCTTCCAAAAACCTCAAAATAAAATGCTTTTTTAAAATTATAAAATTTATAAAAATTTGTCGTTTTTTTAAATTAATTTTCTTTCCGTAAATTGTCAAGTTTTTTTACACAATTTTACCCCCACATCAACAAAAACATATATAAATTTATAAAAATGTAGTTAATATGCAAAAAAATTCTTAAGATAATATTTTTAATAAATTTTTCAAAGTGCGCCAATTTTTTTCCTGTGCAGTGTACAAAATTGTTTCTATTAAAAAGCCGGACAATCTCAAATGACACTTTCCTTTTTCTTACAAATAAGGATTCTACTCTAAAAAATTGTTTCAAAGCATGTTTCAAAACTTTAGAAAGCAATAAACGTCATCACAACAAGATAATAGTTCAGGTGAACCTTTGTTCGAAAATGCCTTTTTCGTTTCAAAATATGGAAACTTAAACAAGTAAAATTTTTATTTTGCTAAAAATAAAAAATAAAAATCTACACATTAAAAAAAATGTTTCTACACATTGAAATGATTACTATGGGGTAAAAAGGATTTAATATTTTAACATATCCAACTTCCCAGCTCCTCTACTTCTTAAAGCTTCCTGTACCAACTAAATAACTGATAATCATTAAACGCCTGTAAAGATTTTCATCAAACACAGCTTAGAATCACCACGATTAAATTTAACAAGCACTTAAATCGATCTACCCGTTTGGGAGCAATGATGCGACAGACAGATAAAAAGGCAAGAAAACAAAAGCTTCAAACTTCCTAAAAGCTTCCTAGTCTTGCGTCGGAGGTTAAAAAAAAACATTGGTGATGATATTAATTAAAATATGATAAATCAAGTAGGATCCTGTATAACGCAACAGATTGCCAAATTCGAGTCCATATGATCATTTTTACCCTTATACTTATTCCCTCCTTTATGTCATAATAGTTTTATTCGTAGACTATTAGTATGTAGAAAAATTTGGAAAAATTCTACCATCTGCAAATATTTTAAATTCTAGATATGAAACCTTTAAATACGATTTTTTAGGATACTTCCCGTTTTTCATAAATAATGAGATATCGCGAAGACGCTGCATTATAATCCGATTTCATGTTGCGGATTCTTCAAATTCTTCTCCTTGTATCGCACAAATTGATGACCGAAATTTATTTATGACGTTTTCAATTATAATTTTTTTTTAATTCGCCTAAACGGTAATTAATTCACCAAAAAATTTTCGTATTCCAGTAACTTGATGCATTATTAGTTGTTTTATAAGCATGATTTACCACGGGTAAATTTAACGATAATTTAAAGTATTATTTTTAATACAGTGTGTTTCAAGAATTTAAATTTGTTAGGAAACTAAAATAATAAATAAATAGGGACTGAATTAATTATCTAACGAATTTATTTCATCCTTTAAAAAAAATGATCTAGAGCTAAATAAATTGCAAAACTGCCTATCATTGAAACCGTAAGAGATAGAAAATTTAAAGACAATAAATGTTCCTTTAAACAACTTTTGTGAGATACATTTTATCATAAATTTAGTATATACTGGGTATGTACGCAATTAACTCAGTTTTTTGTTATTTTCATACTTATTCTTTATAAATATGACTAAAATTTTTTCTGGAATTTCTTAACATAAGAAGATTTTTCCGTCGATTAGATGCAAAATTATACGTGTAGGTAGAGTTTTGAAATTAATGTAAATTAAATAACTCATAAATTAAATATCTAACCCATTCAATTCATCTCTGTCCCTATAATGATTACTAAATTCTTTTAAAAAGAATTTTCCTGTCAGTTTGAAGAAAAATTAAAGATGGGATAAGGATTAACGTCAGAGTGAATCAGCCACTCTTTTAAGCATATTTTCCTATCAGTTCCTGTATATTTAAATATATATTTCCCTGTTTTTTTCGAAATATAATTACCAACTTTTACCGGAAAAATTTATATGTAATATCTACTAAATATATATACCAACATACATAAAATAATTATATAGGTATATATATATATATATATATATATATATATATATATATATATATATATATATATATATATATATATATATATATATATATATATATATATAATATAATGTTTGTAGTACATTTGTACACATTCTCATCGTAGTTAAAATATAAAGTAATTAACTGAAAAAAGGTTTTTAAATTTATATTTATAGAACAAATAATAGGAGAATATGTTTGGTTTTATAATGTATGTTACAGAATATATACAGTCGTATTTTACAAAATGTTATATTTATTTACCATATATTACATAAAATTGGTCATGCAAAAGCTTTCGCACACTAACGAGAGTCTTGTCGAAAGTTGCAGAAAATGGTTGATATTAGACATCGTAAAAACGTCTTTTTACAGGCTTTTATTTCACTTTCGGGTGTTTTCTGATGTATAATTCTTCAAATCGAAATTTATACTAGTTCTAATTGAGCTAGGAATTTAAAATTTTGCACATGTATATAAGTCCTGTGACAATGCAATATAGAAATTAATTAATAATTGGTAATTAATTGGTACATAAAAAGTGTCTGTTATTGTTTGTATTTATTATTATTATGATTTATTTTCAACTTTTGAGTTTTTTTTTAGTCTCCTGCTCCTTAAAGAGATTATATCCATTAATAATTTAAACACAAAAAACATACTAAGAAAACAGAGAACCTATCTTTTTTGATGTCGGTTAATACACTTTCTGTAATCTTCCCGTAAGGATATAAATCACCCCAGTGAAAAAATTATAAAAAACCCTAATAGATAAAATGTTTTGTATCTACAAAAATCCAAACATAAAGGGAAACATAGATCCTCCCTTTTTTTAAAACCGGTAAAAAAGTAGAAAATAATACTTAATAATTTTAAATAATTTTTTTTAAACAAACTTTTATTTAACTAACCAAAAAGTAGAAAATAAATTTTTTTCTTACGAATCACCAATATGACTAAAAATATAGGCTTGCAAACGAGTCATTCGTTCAATAATGAAACATTTGATTCAATTCATGGAAACTAAGAGTCTATAAAATTGAATATCTTGTGTATTTAACAAGCTTTTTACTTAATTTGACGAATTCTATCACATAAGTCGATTCCCACCCAACTCACGACTGAAATAATAGCATTCAATAATAATATTAAGTTTATTACACACATTTCTAAAACATTTTCAAAATTGAAAGTGACAGGATTGTTTTGGAAATCTTAGTTTTATTTTGGAGTAGCATAAAACGTGAAATACTCGGTATTATACCTATAAAATAATTAATATACACACAACAAAGTAAAATAAAATTTTAAATATACGTAAATACACAAAAGATCAATGGATTAGCTAAAACTCTTTACATATATATGTCGCAGATGGATCGTCAAATCCGCTGTTTTACAAAACCGCTAGTTGTTTTACATAACAACTCCGTTATATAAAACAACTTAACGATACGTTTTACAAAACGTTTAGACGTAATGCAGAATAGCTTATCTGTAGTCACAAAGATCGTTTTGATATAGGGAAATACATAGAACGCCTTTTAGTGTGGGGCCCAAAAATACGCTAACCCGACTAACTCGGGGTATGACCGATGAAGTGAAAGATTGTAGTACTCGGTTGTAATAGTTACTTTATTTGATTTCAATAATTTTTGACACTATATCTAAAATATATAGAACTTGTTAGGTAAAAGGACCTTTATTAATGGGAATTCCATTAACCCGTTTACAATAATTCTAAGCTATGAATTTAAGACTTAAACAAGATAGACTGCTAGGTAATATAAAATGTAGTATTAATAATAATAATTATGATATAAACAAAAATCTACAATCTGACATTTCATTTCACACTGTTTTACATAACGTATAATCGTTGACCCGTTGCATTGATAAACGCAAAACGTTTAAGCAATATTACGTGTTAAAGTTCAGTAATTATGTAAAACAGTTAAACTTCGTTCAGTTGTTTTACATAACGAAGTTGTTATGTAAAACAACTAGCGGTTTTGTAAAATAGCGGATTCGACAATCCATCTGCGACATATGGTTAAAAACAGTCTTTTATATCCATCCGTAGTAGTATAACTCCATCCTTACAAACAGGAGTAAATACGTTTATAACGAAAGTGAAATTTGAGGTAAAAATAAAAGGTAAACAAAATGGTAGATACAAACATACATCTATTCTACCGACTACCTACCTACAGATAATTACAAAAAAACAGATTAATTTCGTATTTATTTATATATATTATTGTTCTTTGTACAGGTTTTTTTTTTGTTGCTTTGTTTTAAATAAATAGGTTTTTGTGTTAATTAAATATAAAATTCGAGAAAAAACATAAACTAACTATATAAATACAAATATTTATACAAGAGATTGTTTTTATGGTTAATCATTAGGTTTGTTATTTTTTACATCGTCACAAAGGGTAAAAATATATTTGGGGTAAGTGTGGTTTAATATTATCTTTTTTATATGTATATCTATTCGCTAATTGTGTCTATTTGCACGTTGCTCAAATATGTTGGTATTTCTAATTGATTGGATAAACACAAATGTCTTTTCTTTGAATATTACGCCAGAGTCTGCTGAGAGTATATATACTTAATTCTGGACTTCTAGCACAGTCTGTTGATGGAGTAATATCTCAAAACATATCTTATGCCACCCATTTAAATACTAAACGAACGAAGTTGAACGTTTACACCTATGCGCGTTTGTAAACGTTAAAAATTTGATACAAGTTTTCAATCGCATTTGAAACAGTTTACATACCATAAATTACATTGCTGTTCACACGATGAAATTGACATGACCTTTATCCATAGCATGTTTTTTAATAGTTATAATTCCCATCTTGATTAATTTTCTTTCTTTGTCAACCGCGTCAATCATATGCAAACACGCATACGCAAATACTGCTGCACTTACATATACAGTTATATATAAATGTTGCATCAAATAGAAATCTTCTCCATTTTGATGTCAATAAAAACTTACATAAAAAAATAATACTGCGCTTGCTCGGTAAAATAATCGATTGAAAACTTGCATCAAAACTAAATACCTGCAGGAACATATTATAAATATTTTTTTCGTAATTCAATCTTTCTGTCAAAATTGCTACTGCCAATGATTCAAATTCCAAATTTTGAGTAAACAGTAAGAGTAATCGACTTTTATTAAGAGTACCTAAAATCCTTTTTTTCCATGAACGTCGAAATTGAGGTGTGAATTATCAAAATCCCCACGTTCACGTCCATGAATTGTTGATATGACAAATATTTTCATATAGTTATTTTGTATGATAAAACAGTATCACCATACCAAAATCACGTAATCCGATCTTATTATAAAAAAAAAAAACCTATTTAAAAATTGCAACTTCAAGCGCGTACGGTGCCCAAACGGCGCAACTTCTACGGGGGCAAATTTAGCTCAATCGTCTTGTTTTAAGTCAAAGTATATGTAGCAAAACGTTGTAAACGAATGTTACAGCGAGATGAGACGAAAATATCGCCTGTCACAACTCCTCTAGAATTTTCTTGTGAATAACTGTTATCGTTCTCCTTGAGGTACAGGCTCTAGACTCAAATATCGAAATAAATTTGAAATGAAGCATTGGTATTTTTGTATTTTAAGCTTTTTGACAGAATATTCTATTTTCACATTCTCGTTTCGGCTCTCAATAATGTGTTTCATGTCTCGTCTCCAGTACTAGTTTCTTGCGGCAATATTACGTATGACTCATGCCTTGCGATGAAAACAAAATAATTATTTTGGCTTAAGCATAAAATGAAGAATTAAAGTATTAAAAATAGCATACTGTACCCTTACATGAGTTTAAAGTTTTAAATATTCGTGTAAGACACATACCTGAAACAGAAAAAACAAATTTAGTGATTTGAGAACAAAGAGTTCATGAAATATAAAGTGGGGATATTTCGGAAACAAACCATCAAATAAACAATCAAGTAAACAATATTTATATTGTTTGTGGGTGTGAATTAACTTATTAATTATCATAAACTTATTTCATTCAAATCGATGGATTTTTATTTTTTTTAAGGGGTCTTTATAAAAAAATCGCATTAAGGAAACCCAACTAAAACCCAAAAAATAAAAAAATTGTACGCACCCTTGATAAAATCTAGAAATTCTCTCACTGTCAAAAATGTCTCGATTGAAAAAGAAAAGCTATTATACTTTTTGTAGATAAAAAAAAAAAAACTGATAAGCTTAAAAAATTATTTTTTCTTCTTTCGTATATGAATAACTTTAATACCACTACTGCGAAAAATAATTTTTTATCTTCAAATAATCTCCCTAAAACCATACAAACTATCGACTCATCGATGATGACTCATTCAGTTATTAGTGTTTTTATTTTTAGAAAAATAAATATTGATAATATCAGAGAAAAAAATTATTATTTTATCGAAATCGAAAACTTTAATAGAATTGTCCACTTACAATACAATAACAAATATCTATTATATCGAGTGATCGTAAATCATTGAAAACATCAAGGATGTTAAAACAAGTCCTTCATTTATAATCGAATAGATTATACACAGTGTTTCAAAATTATGATATTTTGTTGGAAACTACATTATTATCGAAATATTTTCGAGGACTAATGGAGCGAAATTTCTTTTAATGAATAAAAATTTATGGAACGTATAGGGTTGGTAGCTTTAATCGAAACATGATAAAGATTCTGGCACCGATGGTTTACTTGTTAGATTATTTCGCACCAAAAAATTTCTATGCCCATCGCTTTTCCATGTTGCCCATGAACAAAAAATGGACCATTTAAACATCCAAAGCAAATGTAATTTCATCGAAAATGATTATGTTTTTCGAAATTGACTAGGCAGGATCGATGGATATTTGTTAACAACCGCTAACTGGATCTACTGTTTTTGTTCGGAATTGTGCGAAAATCTCGATGCTAGTCTTTTGACATGGCCCAAATTTACTATTCTAATAACTATTATATGGCAACTTCATTTAATTTTTATAACACGCTATAACTAACAGTTCAATTCGTTTAGTTTAAACAGATCTTGTATAACAAGTTTTTGTCTCATTTTGATGACATTTTAACAGTTATTAACCCGTCAGTTTAATATTTCAGCCTCAGTCTTTACTAATATCTTTGTAGTAAGCACATATAAATTTCAATAAAGCAATAATATTAATTGAAGCATGTCAAGAATATATATATATAAAAAAAAACTAGACATTTATATGATGCTTCTCTAATCTAATAACATATTTAACGAACTTAATAAATATTCGACTTAATCCGATAAATATATATCCCTTGAATATTACTCTAGTATGCATAGAACATATTACTAAAACGGTTGCATTGCAATAATTACTTTAAGTATTATATTGTACTAAAGCTCACTACTACGAAACAAGCTGAAGTGAATTCTGTACCATATACATATATATATTTTACATTACTACAGAATGTCTCATTTTAATATTTTTGTACCCTGTACTATTTACTCTACAATACAGTAAATTCCTTTATTATTAAAAATTTACCCTTCAACATGATGTATATTATATAATACAATCAAATTAGAATATGGGACTAAAGCACGTCTTTGGTTTAACTTTGTGTTTAAAAAAAATTCCTCTCACTTTCCTTTTTTTTTTTTTGTTAAAAGGAATTTTTTAATACATATATTGGTCAAATACTGTCAATATTACGAGAAAAAATGCAGTTTTTCGGAGGTTGGACGATTTTTTTTTTGTAGATTGAAATGTAGAAAAAGAAATGTAGTTGTAATTGATATCACACGAAATGTATTTTTCTTATCCGGGGAAAATAGTGAAGAGATTTGAAACATTTCCCTTAAATTTACGGGGAAAATTTGTGCGAAAGTTCAGTGTAATCCCGTTAATTCGGATTAGTTAGAACCGGAACCTGTCCGAACCGAAAGTCTATGTTCTATTATCTTAAATACAATTTTTTCTACATATTAACTTTAGATTTAATATACTGTACGCCAATCAGTAGAGGTATTGTATGTTGCAAAATGTGGTGTAGTACTTATTTTTTACTTATTTTTTTAACTTATATATATGGGTACCAACGAGTCAAAAACCTCGAAACCCTTTTTAGTTTTGCGTCTATAACTACTAGGATCTGCATCCTATCAAAAAAGTCATAGTATAACCAATTCAAGAACATTAAATTATGGATCGAAGGAGTACCAAAATTTAATATTTCGGTCAAGAAAAAACTGAAATTAGTAAGATATATGAGTCTGCAGCTTGGGAATGAAAACTTTAACAGAAATATTGAAGTGGTTACTGTATAAATAATCACACGTAATTTTTTCCCATGCATCCCTTTAATAATCTGTCTTCTCAACGGTGCGAGAGACAGAAAATTTTAACAAAAACAAAATATTTATATCATAAAAACAAAGAACGTTGAGACAAATATTTTATGTATTTGAAGATTGTGTCAAAATCGGTTTAGCCGTTTTAACGTTATTAACTACTGAGTGTTCATTAAACAACCAAATTACTTCATTTCCGTATATTCGTCTGCTTGCCCATCGACATGATAACTTGGAAACAAAAAGGGATACCGAGCATGTTCTAGAGCTAAAAAGTGTAAGGTCAATTTCGTGAATAGGCAAAATCGGACCACTTAATCATTTTTCACTTGTTTATCAATATTTTGACCCGAATTTAATGGTAATAAAAATTTCAAAAGTAATGAATTTTAATACAAGAAAATGATTCGACTTTATTTCATATCTTAAAGGATTATACGACCAACTCTATTACACTTTAAAAAAACCTTTTTATTAATGCTTTTAAAAAATTACATATTTTCAGTTCTAATACCTTCCACTATTTTATGAAAGAATGTGATTCAATTAAACTGACATTCAATTAAAAAAATATATATCTATTTGATAAAAAGCCCTTATATTGGGGTGGTGAGTGCCACACTGTATTAATAATGACTAAAGGGGATGAAAAGAAATTCCATATAATATATGTATATGTATACTATGATCAAACACACAAGACTAAAATTCGTATACAATATAGCCAGAGTATAATAACAATAATGATATCCCTAACTAACTACAAACAGATTAACATTGACATGTACTACTATATACTCTGACGTCATTAACCCCCTTTAGTTCAGTTTTAATGCGTATGCATTAGTGATACATGCCTTGAAAACTCAACTATGCCAACATAATGCATATGAAAATAAATTCATTCAATCGTTTTTTTAAGTCCCTCTACAAATTTCAAATTATACACAGCCTAGGCTATGTACATTGCCCTGCAATAAAATTGAACCAAACTGAACCAAAAAGTTTGCAATGTTTTTATTGATATCATTAGTAATAATAATAACGAAAAATATGAAATATGTATTAATTTTTATTTTAGTTACATTTTTTTTAACCCATAATTTCTAGATAAATTATTTGTATTTTACAAAAACGTATTTCGACTACAAAGTAATCATCATCAGTCTGACAGATATAATATATTATACAGATATATTTATAGACATATAATATTGGATCATTTTACACATATACTTACATATGTGTATAAATATTTGTTGTGTTTGTATTTTTGTAACCATACATTATTTCTAAGAATTATGACAATGTTAAAATTAAAAAAATAGTAAAAAAAAATTCAGATAGGTTCAATTTTTTTGCAAAGGAGTGTATGTCTCGTGCTATATAATTTTATTGTTTAGTAAAATGCAATCTTGTAAAAGATTATTGAAGATTAAATTTGAAAAAAAAAACGAGACGGATTGGTCTATTGTTATTCAATTAATTTATATTGAGTTTTATGGGATGTGAACAAACAAATAATGATTATATGCCCCGGGAGAGTAGAAATGTCCAGGAAAATACGGTAATCCGATTTATAAATAACTTAAAAATGTATCAAATAGTAAATTTTGTTAAAGTAATCAGGTGTGATTTTCACTAGGGATATTCGAATATCCATAAAATATGAGCTTTATATGAGCATACAAGCTACATATTTATTTATAGGGAAAGGTTATTTCCTATCCCGTCAGAGTGACTTTTAATGAATTACAATACGAATTAATGTATAATAACTTAATGTTGACTTCAAAGTAATACTGTCACTGACATGAAAAAGTGCCTGTGAGCTAATTTTTTCATATCAATATTTCTTAACGAGATTAGAAGCTTCCAGGAAGTTAATTGTTATCTTTTATTGTTGTCGAAGACATTCAAACGAAAAAGTAAGAAGCCATATAAAAAGTAGAAATTGGGTCTTTTATAAACACTTAAGGTAATTGAGCTCCATAAATCTAATTCATTGAACCAACACAATTATTCAATAAAAACAAAAATTATTTGTATCAATTTGAGCAAGTAAATGGTGCCACTTCTGGTTCAAATATGACCTCCATCTAAACATTGTAATAAAATGTAGGTTCATTAAAGAAAGGTTTTCTTTTCGACGGTCAATTTTGAAACTAGTAGTTTAGAGATGAGAAAAATCACATGTTATCATTCATTCTTTCAACATTGATAGTAACATCTTAGTAATGAGATCAGGGGCCGTTCATAAATTATGCAAGGCGTTTAGGGGGGGGGGGGTGTTGAGTGAATATTATAAGTTCTTACCATAGGCAGGAGGGTAGAAAATCTAATATTACGTATGATTTTGAATTGAAAATTTTACCACTTTCGCGCTAAGAAATGGCATTATTGAATAACGCCATCTGTAAATCGATATCAAACTGGTTGGTCAGCCCATGGGTAAATAATAGAGTTTTGATTTATTATCTATTTCTTTCAACACCTCAGGTTTTACTAAATTAATTCTGGTCAAAACTGTGATAGGTTAATGAGATTAATATTATTGCAGTGAATTAATGATATTTATAGTAGTAAGATTACAATAAACGCTATTTTCAGAATAAACGGTGTTTTATTTTATAAATATATGCATTTCTTACGAAAATTTCTTATTAAGGGAAGGGGGAGTAGTTGTAATCTTATGATGTCTTACAGTAGGGAGGGAGGGGAACAAATTAGCTCTCAAAACTTCTTATGTAATTTATGAACGGTCCGTCAGTAGCTATACGAGAAGCACAGCACTTGTGAGAAATTTGTAAAAATTTACAAAACTAATGGATTTTTTTATGAAAACCAATCTCAATTTTTCGAAATTTGGAAAAAAGATAAAATTAAAACCTCTAAAAATGGTCTTAAATTATGAGACACGAATTTTGAGCTAGACATTAAAATACTTTCTTACATCAATTCATCACAATAAATTTACCCTCAAATATTATAAAATTGTAGAATTTAACCTAAAAAAGTTGATACCACTTTTCAACCCCAAAATATTTTAAAGTATCAATGAAATTTGAGAACCTTAAAACGATCAAATTTCACCCTTATAAAATTTTTTTTCTAATCCTTAATTGATCGCTTTGTTTTACATTCAACAATATAAATAACATACAATTGACTTCAAAAACCTTGAATTCAAGTAGTACTAATTACTATTATAATGAATACTAGTAGTAGCTATATGTATATATATATATATATATATATATATATATATATATATATATATATATATATATACCAATAAAACAACCCCCTAATTTTTTTTCTGTATTAAATAAGTAATTATAAATGAAATGAGGGTAGATCGATATAACATTTTGAATAGTATACATTGTGTTTGTTCTATTCGAGATCAATATTCAACATGGCGCCTACTGGACGTCTACGTAGTGAGACTGCTAATGTTGATAGTACGGAATTTGTATCATACATAACTAGTGCTTTGTTAAGTGATGAATTCTCAAAGGTGCTAAGTGATATTATAAAAAATAGTGTTGAAGTTCAAACAGAAGTTTTAAAAAATGAAATTTTGGAGTTGAAAAAAGTTAACCTTCAATTGTTAAATGACATGGAAACATTGAAGAAACAAACCAAAGTGGGTGAAACAAGCTCTCAAAAGATGTCGCCTCAAGAACCTCAAAATGAATCTTTGAAAAATGAAATTTTTGAACTAAAAAAATTAAATCAAAAATTACTAACTGGCATGGACTTATTGAAGAAGCAAACCATAAATGACAGCTATGCACACAAGGTGGCGCAATCCAGCTCTCGAAATCAAAAAGTCAACAATAAATCCAATGAAATAATATTGCAAGATCAAAGAATACTTGAGGAGGGTAAAACTCAAACTCAAGGTTCGTATCAAATGTCGTGTCAAACCACACAAGAAACATCCAATAACAAAATTACCAAACAGGATACACAAATCGATTTAGCTGAAGACACAGATGGTTTTACCGTAGTGAATCGACGAAGGAAAAGAAACGTCATAATCGGTAATTCCCATGAAATCGGTTCACTCTCAGCAGTGGAACAGAAGCTTTGGATCTTCTTGGGAAGGATGGCTGCCGATACAACACAAGAAGCAGTTATTAATTATCTTCGAAACAAAATCAGCGATCAGCATTTCGAAGTGGAAAAACTGGAAACGAGGGGTACAAATGCTTGTTTTAAAGTTGCTGCTCCCAGAGAATTGGAAAACCGATTATATGACGCAAGCTTTTGGCCGAAAGGATCTATTATCAAGAGATATTTTTTTCGTCGACAAGAACCGGGGCGATTTTAGTCATCTAAAACCATGCGTGGTCGAATCTTATAAGATTGCAATCATGCATCTCAATATACAAGGATTTCATAACAAATCCAATCTACTTGAAATCGAAAATATGGATATTTCAGCAGATTTTATTTGTGTCAGTGAACATTGGTTAAACCAACAAGAAATAGAAAGCACTCATATTAGCGGGTTTAAACTAGCAAATTATTTCTGCAGATCGACTTATAGCAGAGGTGGAGTGTGTATTTTAGCAAAAAACAAGTGGCACTGTGAAAATATAAATCTAGAAAAATTTTGTGTTGAGAAGGATATTGAAATTTGTGGACTCAGGTGGAATTTAGAAGAATCTATTTCTTTGTTCGTTCTCGTCATTTATAGATCGCCAACCGGTGATTTTAATTCTTTTATTTTAAACTTGAATCTTGTTATGGATGAAATCTACGATATGCATGTACCTATAATTCTGTCGGGGGATTTTAATATAGATTTCTCAAAAGAGTCAAAGGAAAAAAATACTTTATGCCATTTACTGGGAACCTACAATTTAATAAAGCTAGTAAAGGAGCCCACTAGAGTGACAGCAACCTCAGCCACTGTTATTGACAATATATTTACCAATATAAACTTTGATTATAAGATTTCTGTAAAGGATGTACACTTTTCTGATCATAGATCTCAAATACTTAATATAGAATTGACAAAAACCAATAACAGTAAAACATACAAGTATTGTAGACACTTTTCAGAACTCAATACTCAACTTTTTGCACATCTTTTAACTAATGAGCACTGGGAAAATTTAGATAATAACACAACCGCGAATTTAGAAAGCAATTTTAGAAATTTTATAACAACTCTAAACCATTACTTTAATATCAGTTTTCCTATAGTGAAATCTGAACGTAAAACTTCACAAGAAGTAAAACA
Source organism: Nineta flava (assembly GCA_963920215.1). Taxonomy (NCBI): domain Eukaryota; kingdom Metazoa; phylum Arthropoda; class Insecta; order Neuroptera; family Chrysopidae; genus Nineta; species Nineta flava. Next base: position 41,886,694 of record OY986042.1, on the reverse strand, counting down.
ATGGTTGAATGAAGAAATCATTGAATCCAGTAAAGCATTAAAAAGTCTATTCAGACTAACTAAAGTACAAAACTCAGAGAATATTTGCAATTTTTATAAAATAGCGAAAAAAAAACATATGAAATTGGTTAAAGTTACTAAACAAAATTATTACCATTCTATTGTAACTTCCTCAAACAATTACAGTAAAAGCTTGTGGAACTTAGTTAATAAATTTACAAATAAGAATACAAACAGTCTCCGAAATCAAAATCAAAGTACTAAATATGAACTCAATACAGAAAATGGAGTCATCCATGAAAAACAGAAAATTGTAAATGTATTCAATGATTTCTTCAAAAACCAGCCGCTCAATATTCTTAAAAATATTCCAACCACACAATCAATAAAAATACCTGTGTTAAACCACAATAGTATATTTTTCTCTCCCATAAGCCAAAAAGAAACAATGGATCTTATAACAGATCTCAATAATTCTAACTCGACTGGAGGGGATGAAATATCAAACAACACGCTAAAAAAGTTTAAAGCATACATTGCTGATCCTTTAACATCCCTTATAAATGATTGTTTCAAATTGGGATTTTTTCCTAATGCTCTAAAACACGCCCTTATAACGCCGATTTATAAAGCAGGAGATCGTACACTGCTTGCTAATTATCGTCCAATATCATTAGTTTCAAGTATCTCGAAAGTAGTCGAAAAAGCTATATTATCTCGGCTAATAAGTTTTTTAGAGAAGCACAATCTAATGTGCGATGCACAACATGGTTTTACACAGGGCAAGTCAACCGAAACTGCAATCATGACATTTCTAAATAAAATTATAAAATCAATTGATAATCACGAAATGTGTGTCGGAATATTTTGTGACTTAAGTAAAGCTTTTGACTGTGTAAACCATAATAAACTACTCAACAAACTAGAGTGCATGGGAATACGTGGAACTGCATTAAATCTATTTCGTTCCTACTTGATCGACAGAACATCTAGTGTAATTTTACGAGAAAATCACCTGACATTTATATCCAAAACGACTTCACCATCTTTAGGCGTACCACAAGGAAGCATCCTAGGCCCAATTCTATTCCTTGTGTATATAAATGATCTAATTAACTACGTAAATAAAGATTACAATATTGTTGCTATCATGTACGCCGACGATATTTCATTCATGATACAATCACAAAACATACAAGATCTACAAGCGAAAACTAAAATGGTAATCGAGAAAATGACAAATTGGTTTAATGCAAATGGATTATTCTTAAACGTCGATAAAACAAAATATATCCATTTCAGGACCCCAAATAATAGGAATGAACTAGATTTAATTTTACAAGTCAATGGTGCAAATATACTAAAACAAACCTATTAAGTTCTTAGGTATAGTTCTAGAAGAGAAACTAACTTGGGCTAAGCACTGTAATGATCTGCAGTAAGCTAAGATCATCCTGTTACGCTATTAGAAATCTAAGGAACTCATTACGCCCAGACTCTTTAATAGTTATTTATTACGCCTACGTCTACTCGAGAATCAAGTATGGTATTATATTTTGGGGAAGTTCCCATTGTGCACAAGACGTGTTTATTATGCAGAAAAGGATTGTGCGACTAATTGCGAACATGACACAAGGTACATCTTGCAAGAATCTGTATAAAAATTTCAAAATACTACCGCTGCCCTGTATATACATACTGGAGTGCTTACTTGTAACTCGGAAAAATTACAACTATCTCGAATTGAACAGTGCTAATCACGATTACAATACTCGCCACTGTAATGACATCAGAACGCCAATTCACAACTTAGCTCTTTATGAACAAAATCCACTTTACTGGGGACATAAATTCTATAATAGATTGCCTGAAAGAATTAGGGGTATAAAAGATCATAAAAGGTTCAAGTCTGCATGTAAGGAAATTCTTCTGGAAAATTGTTATTATAATTTTAAGGATTTTTTGTTGACATGACTTATTGTTATTGTTATCATTGTTGTTATTGTTGTTATTATTGTTATATTACATTTATTGTTATTATTGTTATTATCATACTTGTTATCATTTTTATGAATATTATTGTTGTTGTTATTGTTGATTTTAAAAATTTTAACCTGTATTTACTTATGAAAGTTTTAATTGTATTGCTTTTGTTTTGATGAAACCTGACACTATTTATACTGCAGCAGCAGTCATACAAATAAAGAATTATTATTATTATTATTATTGAAAATATTATTCTAACTTATGAGAAAACTAGATTAGGTTACTGTGCGTACTATAATTTAATAATTTTTATTTTTTCGAACTATATATAAAGGCAATGAACTGGAAATTGAATATATTATAACCAATGACTTTATGTCAAATTATTTTTTTAAGTAATAATTTGATTGAGTTGGATAAAAACCAATTTTGATTCCACATTTAATAGAAAAAAAATTTCTGACTATTAAATCACAAGAAATTGGGTATATAATATTTAATTTATAACATCACTTTCGATTTTGTTTAAGAAATTTAAAAAATTTATAGAAAACTAGACAAAAATAATAGTATAGAAATACCACATCATTTTGTTTGTAAAATAAACTTGCATTATTTCCGCAAATTCCTAATATGCAATATTTCTCCGAGTATCGACAATATTTCCAAAATATCTATCTAAAATAGTGGATGATTAAGCATAATAATCATGATTTTGCGATATAATTAATAAAAAGTTGATGAAATAACATATCATACAATAAAGTATTTTAGAATCGCAATTGACTTGATTTGTGAGATTTGCCCTTAATCAAACTTATACCTTAAAATTTACCTTGATCAACGATTATGCTTGATGAAACATAAATAATATCCAATAAAATTTATCAAAACTAAATATTGAACAATTAAAATATAATAAAATAATTATTTTTTATAAATTTTAAATAAATGTAATAATATTTTTATTTTCAATATTTATTATAGTCATATTAAAATTCCATTTTCAAATAATTAGGTAATAAATGATTAAATTTATCTACCTATCTGTATTATAAATATATATAGGTACTATATACATATATATATATATATATATATATATATATATATATATATATATATATATATATATATATATATATATATATACATATATATATTTATATATATATGTATATATATATATATATATATATATATATATAAATAATATATATATATATATAAATTATATAATAAAATAAAATAATATTTAATATAATTATATCTATAATTACATTCGAATTAATAATTTAAATAAACATTACATATAATAATATATTTATCTGTTGTATTAATACATAATTTTTTATTTTGTTTAAAATAAATGTTATTTAAATTAAAATCATAAATATAAATTTATAAATTTATAAATATATATATATATATATATATATATATAGATATAGATATTTATCGAAACAATCAGGCGAACAACTCGTTGAAATATCAATGGAACCATTTGTTTGTTCCAATTTTGCTGTACTCTTATTGTCAAAAGAAATAAACTTTTTTAAAAATACATTTTTTAATAAGAATATTCCGATTAATTTTTACAAAAAAATGTTTATACCTTTTAAAAATTAAATTGATTTCTGTGGATATATCCAAATTTAAAAAGCTTATTGCTGCACACAAAAATAAAAGTTTGGGTTGAATGAAGTGAATTTCGACTAATTTATAATTATTCCACTATTTATAACTACTAAATAGTGAAATAGCAAAGTATAGTTTTTTAAATTAATTTTTCTCTTATCATGTAATGGAATTCCACAAAGTAATGCTCTCTACGGTTATCGATAGACGAATAATTTGAACTAGAAAAATTTTTATTTTTTTTTTCAATAGTTTGTCTGATTACTTTTTTCAAAAACAAGTGAAAATAACAACTGGGTTATTGAGTTTAAATACCCGGGATATACTGAGTTTTTGAAAAATGTTTCAAACACAAGTTTATTTAAAAAAAAGGTTATTTGATCTCTTATCTCTTATCGTGTATACGGACATGCGGCGAAGCACTAGTTAAGTCATTATATTACCACCTATATCAAAGATTTTTTTCTGCCATCAATAGTTTTAACTGTTACAAGGGCGGGACTAAACTTATAATACACTAACATACATTACATATACCGTGTATAATAAATATATCACGAGTGATAGTCTTATTAAACGTTGTTTACATTTGTACTTCAAGTTAGAAAATCATTTTTCACAAAACATTCTATAAGTTTATTCTGAAATGCATTTTCATTCCACTAATAGCTTTCTAAACGTTAATGTTTTTGAAAATTTATTGTATTATATTGTAAATATACTAAATTTTAGGTCTTGAGGTGATAGTTTTTGAGGTATAAGAGCATATAGTGCATCAGACATAGTATATTCAACACAATTATAAATATGATGGTTTTATATACAGAATGATAAAAAAATATTCAGTTTTATTGTTGGCTTTGCTTTGTATATATTTCATGGAAAATCTTTAAACATTGCATAATGTTCAAATTCATATCCAAATTAGTCATTTCCAAATATATATATATTAGTTATAATTATTTACTGATAATTAATTAATCACTTTAGATGTAATTATATGCAAATTAATTAAATAATTAAATAAACAATCAAATATTATCATTATGATTTGATTGAAATGGTATAATTGAATTAAATATAAAATGTCATTTTGTCGAAATGATTTTGAAATACCCATTAAATTATATGCATTATTGAAATGTGTCACACAAATTTTTTCATATTATTTCAGTGTTAATTTCGGCACAAAATTGGGTTCAGTATTTATTTGTATTTAATTGGTTCATGTTGGTATAATTAGCAGGTTAATAAATAATATACTTGTCATCATGATTTTTGTAAAAATGAATTGCTTGCTGTAACATATCTAAATTTTTTCAGATTGCAACGGTTTCTCATTCATGAACTTGACCTTACGTTTTAGATCATTAAGGATGTACGAGCGCTGATGTCCTTTTATAAAATTCTTCAAAATCTTATATTCATCAAATTCCACAATAATGTTTATTATTTTTTGTCGTAGATTAAAATTAAAATTTAATTTAGGGCCGTCACACCGGGCCAAACAAAAAATTTATTTAAAAAAGAAACCTGAGATTTCGGATAATTAAGCTACCGCCGACAGAAATGAAATTTACCCGAATTCTCAGTTGTTTTCTAAAATATATTTTTTTAAGCCCCGCCATACCCGAATTTTATTGGATAAATCTTTTTATTAATATTTTTATTTTCTATTGCGTAGTTTTTTTTTATTCGAAGTGAAAATTATCAAAATATGACAGATCTTTAACATTAAATAATTAATTCAAGACCCCCGTAACCCTCCCCCTCCCCTGAAATTTTTATAATTGGTTTATATGCACTTCAACTACATGTAAACAAAAAATCAAGCCTGAATCTTTTTGAACCTACAGTGCTCGTACATCCTTAACAAAAAACTAGTTATATATTTTTTGCCTTTGAGTTATCGTGTCTACGGACAGACAGACAGATAATGCAGATAATTTCAATTGCAACGCAATGATCGCCAATAGAAAAATTTCGAATAACACATTATAGAAATAAAATTAAGCCTTTGAAAAAACAAATTTTTAAACACATTTGACTAATTATAATTAAACTAATCTTTCATTTAAACTATATTATTAAATAGTTTTGGAGGCCTAATGTATCATCTATCTGAGAGTCTTTTTTATTGGTTATAGACTAAATAGCAAGATAAATGGTTCGAAAAATAAAATTAATATATATGTTCGAGTAATTCGTTAAAATACTTCTGAAAACTTCGAACAGATAATATTGATGGTCCAGTTACACACCGTAAATAAGTTATGTTGTAAATAAAAACAAAAATTGACCTTTAACTTAATAATCGTTATATTTTTGTGTTCAGGGTGTATAAATACATATCAATAAACTAGAGGCCATAACGCTCATTTTTCAAAAATTTTTACTTAATTTGTACCTTATTCATTCGGTTTTTTTGCAAAATGATTCGAATAAAAGTTTTTAAGTATATTTTTAATGAACAATTTTGATCCGAAGCACCAGTCCAAGTGGCCGAGTGGTCTAAGCGTTATGCCTGCGCAGTATGCCTACTTGGAAACTGGGAGGTTATGGATTCGAATCCCGACATACAACTGTCGGCGTATGGACAAGAACGAAGTAACCGGCTATGCTTGAGAAGGTTTTCTGCAGTTTCCTTCACGAACTCTAGATGAATATCGGCATAGTTGCTATCAAAGTCGGCTGCAGCCGCATAACCTACCAATTCCTAGTCTTTACAGAAAAATATCTTCCACTCCATTAACATCCTCACATCCTTAGGCATCACAATGGACCTTATGGTCTAAGCGTAGCCCGTCCAGGGCACCCTCTACAATCTATCTATCTATGTATCTTGATCCGAAGTATTTTTTTCGAAAACCGAATGAATTAGGTACAATTCAATTAAAAAATTTTTTTTTAATGATCGCTACTATCATCACCAAGTGTACTATGAAATAAAACTCCATGCCATCTTTAAATTTGCTTTAATCATATGATTCTTTAAAAAAAATACATCGTTATTCTTAACAATTTAGGGGGATCGCAATATAATATCCAAATAATCCCTTTTCAATCAAATAAACACAATACGAAAAAAAAATGTACAAATTACAAATTTACATAAAATAGTTATTAAAATTATTTCCAAATAACGACCCAATAAAAGAATTATACGGTTTATTAGAGGGTGCATATATATATATATATATATATATATATATATATATATATATATATATATATATCTTTATATTATTCAACATATATATTTATAAGATAATAGGGTGTAATTTCAACAATTTTTATTTGGAAAAAAAAATTCACCCCTAATTCCGTGCAAGCTACATATTTTTGAAATGTAAATTTTCTCCGTTTTTCTCTTTGAAATATATACACACATTAATATAATACCCAATTTTGTGTGTACTGGAAATCTGATAAAATTCAAAATAGATACAAAATACTTTGGGTATATATTTTATGTGCGGCGTATGTGTTGTTCTATTTAATACCCTGACTACCGTAAATGGTCTTACACATTTAGAAACGAAAAAAAAAACAAAGCATAATCATTGTTAAGTGTGATAGAGTTCATACCATACTGAATCCAACGTATCTAAGGTTCCTCAATGGTAGGGATTGCCTATTAGGCCAAGCTACAGAGATTTTTTCATGTAAAAAGTGTTAGAAGAAAACAAACTGCGCCATTGTTTGGAGAATAGTTCCATATGATATTGTGTGATGTTTTTCACTCGACTTTATTATTTATAACTTTTTTATTGCAAAATGCAATAAAAAAAAATTTAATGCAAAAAATCGCTATTATTTTAGTATTTTGCTTATAAAATTAAAACTATCAGAGTAATCGTGATGGTGTGAAGAGAAATTGTAAAGAACAAAAATACAAAGAAAATGAGAGGTCGAATGACTTGATCGGGTGGTTAGTTTCGAAGAAAATCGGAAAATTGCACAGTTGGTTTTCTTCTAACATTTTTTACACAAAATGCTCACACCAAATCTCTGTAGGTTGGCCTATATAGGGACTACTGACAAAACGGAACAATGTTAAATTGATCTAGATACTAGGCCACAGTGGTCAAGATGGCCGTCGAAATACCTTTCATAGGCACAGAACCTATTTTTGAATTCCAAAGATAGCATGTAAACTAGCGATCAACGAATAGATGGGCGTTAAACAACGTGATCACCGCAACAGAACCTTTGGAAAAAACTATTTCAGAATGCGTCCAAGAGGCATCCAGCGTCTCTCGATGCACTCAAACTGAATAGGATACAACTTCAAACGGCTACCAGATTCATCGCTGGACATTATCACCTACGAAAGCATCTGCACGTACAGATCCATCTGTACATGCATCTGTACATTATGACTGTGCTTCGAAAAGAATGAAAAATTCAGCCATATCATCTTTAACTTCGAATCTCTCAGATACAGCGGATAGAAGATATTCGGTGCATCTCACCCCGAACCTTCAGGAAAACTTGATAAGCAAGCTCTTGGCCAGTTCCAAGATATGGAAGAAGCGAATCTCACCATATTGAAGTAGAAGGGGGAGCATAATGGGCCATAAGGTTGAAGTGCAATACTTGTTACACTCCAAGATATATCTATATATCATTTATCTAAGGTTTTTTTAAATTTCGCGGTATTCAAATATATAAAACTGCTATCTTCACTGCAACTTGTGATCAGTGATTGTACATGTAAACTCAGATTTTAGATTGAACATACCATCTTGATATATTTGTACATCTCGGATTCAAATAAACCCCTTCTTTAAGAATTTGCCTTCAATTTGAAACGGAACCTAACCAAAAAACAAAATCGCAAGAATATTTATGGATGTATTTCATTTTTTACGAATATTTCGTTTGTTTAAATAAAATAAAAAAAGATGCAAAAAAAAGCGAACACAACGCCTTCATCAACTTCTTCTTCGTCTCTTTATTTCTTTATTTTCTATTCCACTTTCTAATTTAAATAAAAACATTTTAGTTCTTTTTCTTCTTCTGTACGTATGTAGTATGTACACTCCCATCCAAAAAAAAAGAACAGACCTGAAATGTAAATTTTCTTACGTTTCATAAAACTCCTCACCTTTGTAACTCTCTGTATAATGTATAATTTTATTTATTTATAAACAAAAATATAAACAAAGTAGTATATTTTTTAAGTGTGTAAAAAAGAAATGGAAGTATAAACTACATTTATATTTTTTATTTATATATGCGGTGTCAGTGTCAGAGTAAGAATTTTAAAAATATATGTAGTGTTAATCCATATTAAGTCTTATATCTTCCTCTTACGTATAAAAATTAAATAAAATGTTGTATCTATAAAAAAAAGATTTACTACAAGAATAATCAAATTTGTGAGAGACTGATTCGATTCCGGTCTGTTCATTTTTTTTGAACGGGAGTGTACACTGTACAGATATGTTAGTCGTCTGGAATTGAAAGGAGAGAATATTGTTTTCAATTTTGTACATGTATGCGAATACAAAAAAAAAATATAAAGTATCGTATCATAATATAAAAAGATAAATAATTTAAATGAAATTGAATTTCAAAAAGAATTATTTAAAAGTTTTTTGAGAGAACTTACTTGCTGCTGTTTTCTATTTGTAGATATTTACATTGAATGATGAAGGAAGATTTATTTGAACTTAATCGTATCTGATAAAATGAAAATAGTTTTTTTAAAAGATAAATATTTATATTTAAGTATACGACGGTATCTGAATAGTTCTGAAGATTTATTGCAAATAGTATGACAATATAAGTCAATAAAAGATATACTAATTAGAAATTCTATTAGCTAGGGAACTGATAACCACTGTAAAAGATAGTCGAATATTGATTCGTCTAATTACGATACTAAAATTTGCCGGGTGAGAACTTCGCAATCAAAGTTGAAAGTTTTCAAACTGGTGAAACTCACCAGTTCCGTAACTAGATAAAATAAAATTATTGTTACGAAAATCTCAAATATTTTTTTTATTTAATATAAGGCAAAAAAAACCCTTAAACACGGTCTTACGCACTTCCGTGCTCTAGATTAACGGACTAACCGAAAACTGTCGAGTTTGTATGTAGGTGCAATTTAATATTTTTGGCCAGAAAACTATACTATCGAAAATTATGTTAAAATGAAAATCAAGTATCCGAATGTGCAGTTTCGGAGATATTTTGATATAAACAACAATAAATATCTATTCGTATAATTTTATTAAAATTCTAAATTAAATAAGGAACTTTACTTCATTTTTCAAAAATATATTGAAAACAATGAATAGAATTAAATTCGATACTTGTAAATAGAATTCGGTCCAAATTGTCCGAGATCTGAGTGATTATTCAATTGATTTTCTTAATTGTTTACAACCTTAATTTATTATATTCATCTTTTCATGATTAAAAATAAACCATTAATGTAACAACTACCTGAGTTAATTGTTTGAATACCCAGTTAATACTGGGCTGTATACACTGAGTATATACTGAGTTAAAAAGAAAATCTTTTATTATTTTAATGATCGGCATATTTTTTGCTTTCCGAGGAACTTTAAACACAACTTCTGGGAAAACTATTCAGTTTATGGAAAAAGTTTTCAAACAAAAGTTGTTTATTTTAAAAAGAAGTTTTTTTGTTTTTAAATTTTTGTTATCTCTTACGGTTCTAAAGATAGGCAGTTTTTGCCCAAACATGGTCCGATTTTGCCAATTAACGAACTTGACTTTACTTTTTGGCTCTAGAACACAAAAACAAAATTTCAGTTTGATATCTTTTTTCGTTCTTGAGTTATCGTGTTCACAGACGGACGGAAATGATAAAATGGCCGAATTAGGCCATTTTATGAACACATGTCAAACATTCATGCCTACGATCAATATTGTCAAGCGTTACAAAGTTACAAAGGGACTAAAGCAGCTACAAAGGGACTAAACTCAATATACCTTGTATATTTACATATACTGGATATAAAAACTCGAAAAAGTACGGTATTTTCAACTGGATATGATAATACGGCACATGGAAGATATTCGATGGAGATTCTCGGCAATTATAGATAACAATTATAGAAGATATTCGATAAATTTTATACGTGCGGTTCAATAAAGATAGAGCGAATAAAAGAAAGATAAAAATAAAGTACACATATTATAACCGACAAAGATAAATCTCTCTGTTACATATAAGAGATAGATCGAATTGGCAGAATTTGTTCGTTATTTATATCAAAATATGCGCAAAACTACACGTCAAAAACGTAATCTATTTACTTTAAGTACTTAAATTTTTGTCTTTAGCCGTTATAGTTCAATTTCATGCTAAATTTGTGATTAACCAGATATGCCCTACCTACTGCGAGTAAATTTCCAATTTCGAAACAAATTCCTATTAACCTGAACGTCAGACTTCTCTCAAAAAATTAATTTATGTGTATTTACTACTGATTAATGACATATTCAAAATTCACTCGTTATATTTACTTTACCTTAATACGTGTATAACCTTAAAATTTCTATTTATGCTATGAAGACAAGGAAACCTTGGAATATGAAAATTAATACGTGTGCGAAAAATATTTCGTTCAAAAAAATCATTTAATCTTGTTTGTTAATCTATCAAAAGTAAAAAAAAACACATTCAAATCCCATAATTAACTTACGATTTATCATTGTTTATCATTCAGACAAAAATAAACAAACAGGAGTGTATTTGTTATTCGAAAACATTGAAAATACATATCATAACATTGAGAGAGAAAAAAGATAATAACAGACGGTGGTTGGCTCTCCAGAATTACGAGACGAAAGAAAAAATATAAAGCATAAAACTTGATGTTTTTGTCCAGACATTATGCCGCTGGGTGGGTTGGTTGAGTTGTGATGTAAATGGTTCAATGGTTACTAACTAAAAGCTTTAAATTGAACAGCAGCACGTTCTCTTGAACGTTCAACGTTGTGTTCGACGCAATCGATGATAATCATAATGATATATATGTACAGGATATTCGGGAAAAAGTTTATATGTACATTGGTCAAGAAATATTCTAGTACCGGAGAAAAAATTGGCAATAAAAATTAAAAATATAAAAAACATATACATTATCTACGATAAGGACTGACAGTCTTCAAATGGCAGATTTTTATCAAACATTGCTAAGAATCACCGCAAGGAAACCAGCTATCTAATAAAAAAAACTGCATTCCAATCGGTCCATGCGTTTGAGAACACACATAGTCTTAAAGCTTATAACAACACTCTTTTTGCGACGGGGGTTAAATTAAAAATTGAATAAAAGTATACATCGAAATATCGAAAAAAGTATCCAATAATGCTTTATTTGCCTTATGTTAAAAAGATGATTGAAAAAATTAATTGTTAAATGGAAAACTCGCATTTCATAAACAATCCTATAAATTGCGTGTTTCAAGGTCAACCAACATTTGCAGTTAAGTTTGTGATGACATATTAGTTTTGAATGCCCTGAACCCCTTTTTTTTTGCTATTGTTTTTATGAAATTCATAAATTTAACTATTTTGTAAACTTTTTGTGTCTATCCATTCATTGTTAGTATGCTTGCCTTTGGGTTATGTTATCGGAGGTGACTAGCATTTACTTTGACGTTTAATATTTTTAAGATTATTTTTACATCAATGTTATGATATGAAAAATCTTACACATCTTGACTGGGAATGGAACCTCTGACATTCCAGTCCATTGCAATATTTTCATGAATACTATCCGTCCTGAATGTTTAAAGCACATGTTTTCATCTCATTTTCCGCTTCTACTTTTCGCGGATATATCTTATGGAATACTTTCTAACCTATACTCGTAACATTAATTCCGTTACTTTTGAAAAACTTTTATCTCGTACCATATTTTTTTGCATAATTTTTCTCAACATTCTGTATATAACGTACAAGCGAGATGTTATTGTTGATGATGCTTGTGCAGAGGAAAAAAAGAGGTGGTGCAATGTTTGTGAAAGGGATAAAAAAAAACTCGTTGACTGAGACTCACTCACTCACTCTGTTGTGGGTATAAAGTATATATGAGTCATTGAATATTGAAATTGTTTAAGAAAAGACGGAAGTTCATGAATCAAACACACAAACGACACACAACTGTGAACAATGTGTTCGACGACAGTCAGTTAGTTAGGAAGTCAGTCATATTGGGTGTACAATTCAATTCAGAAATAAAATGAATCGTTGGGAAACAATTAATCCAAGGGTTCAAATCCGGGATCAATCGTATATAATAATATTTAAGAGGATTTTAGAGGTTACACCATCTTGAAGTTTCTAGAAAATTTTGTTGTTGTTGACAAAATTCCAATTACTTTCGGGGTTATAGCAATTTTAAGTGAGCCTAGCAGAGACAATTTTGAAATGTAATTTCAAAAAACCTAGAGTTCTCTTTGATTATTTTAATAATCTTTAGAAATTAGAAGTTTTGGTGGAGGGGTCGTGAAAAAAGTGAAAATACTTTTTTAAGGAAAAACGATTTTATTGTACAATCGATAAATGTACTAAAAGTTAGAAAACAGTATTATGCATCAATTTGAGATCTTACTCAGACTTAAATAAAACCGGACGCGTTAATCAAACTATTTAACTATAAATATTAAGGACAAGGGCAGTCTATAAATGTTAAGGATGGGCAGTCAAAAGCCAGATATGACTTCAAATGAAATAAAGTTTTATGATAAATGAGAGTACTTAAACTCCAGATTGATCCATAATCATATTTTATAGCTTCTAGTACACATGGTCAAAAAACGTGCCAATTTTTCAAAATTTTATAATTGACTTGTGTCTTATTCATTCGATTTTCGCAAAAATGATTCTATAAAAGTTGTGCATTATAAATATACAACTTTTATTCGAAAAGCCGAAAAACCGAATGAATAAAGCACAAATCAACTATAAAAGTTTGAAAAATGGATCATTGATTGAAAGTGAACTTTTGTGCCCCATTCTACAGCCAATTGTAAATTTTTTAAAATGACTGCACTGACAGAAGGAATTTCTTGAACCAAGTAAATATGTTTTCTTCAAAATAGGATACTCTGAGAAAGAACTTGAATAAGTATCTTGAAGTAAACAAATTCTTGAATGAAAACAAGGATTTTTTTCTCAGAGTATCATATTTTGAAGAATACATATTTACTTGGTTCAAGAAATTTCTTCTATCAGTGCACGACTTCTGTGGCCCATTGTACAACAAAATCGTTTGACTGAAACAGCATTTTTTCTCAATTTTTTATGAAATTCTGTTCGATTTTATTGATCGAAAGTGTATCTCTGTCTGTTTGCACTCGTCATTCAATGTTTTTTTTTCTAAAAACGAATGATTTTTGATGAACTAACTGTACTGCTTACACAAGCTCTGTGGTGTACAAATAATGTGATGATTATTTATCATGTAGCAAGGAGCATCATTATCATCGTTCGTTGTCGAAGAGTTATCATTATCGCTACATAACGTTGGGGTGTTGTTATTATTCGATGTTAGTCAATGATAAAAAAACGAACCTTCATATAGATAATATATTACTAAAAAGTTGGTTGATTTGTATTCTTTTCTTTGCAAATATTTTTCACTTCTATAATTATTATACTCCGTTACTAGTATTTTTAGGACGTTCATGCGTGAGATATAGTGCATTCATAAAACTCTACAACATACAGTATAGTAGGATATATTCAAAATTCAAAAGATTCTATAAAATCTACAATTTAGCGCCCTGCCCTGTTGCTTTTGTTTTTAAAACGTACAATAATGGTTTCAATTATGCTGATTAAAATAATTAGTAATTAACTCTAAAATTCGATAACACTATTTTTAAATTCAATTAAACCAACTGTATAGAGAATATTTTAAAACAATACTGATCACAGTGTGTAATTTATTAACACAGTTGTTCCAAGTTTAAATATACAAAAATGTATTTTCTCACCGCTCAATTATTACTCTTTTGATTTTTAATCTTTCCCATTTGAAATTATTGATAAAAAGTTTTGAATGTTTGAGCAAACATTACTACGTAATTAAATTTATGTCAAACAGAATAGTAGTGGCGGCCAGTAGTACTAGCCAATAATGGGAACTAGTAATTAACTGTCTACTTAGCTGGTGCGTAGGGGTTCTTCCTGTTTAACGTCTACTGGTTATTGGCGGCCACCAAACTCAAGCATGTTTGAGTTTGATGGACGCCAGAGGGCCAGTAACAGAGCCATGTGACCTAGTGGCAGCCATTATTGGACATGTTTTAAAGAAACTGGCTACCAGTTGAGCCAGTTTGTGATTTATTTATTTTAGTTATTTTTGTGATCGTATTTAGTTAACGTATTAAAAAAAGTAAGTAGTGTCGTACGTAATGTGTTCAACACATAACTGTCTTCGGGCTGCCAAGTAATGGAAGCCATTACAGTCCCCGTGTGTAGTCCTAGATAGATAGATTGTAGAGGCTGCCCTGGTTGGGCTACACTTCGACCATAAGGTCCATTGTGATGCCTAAGGATGTGGAGATGTGAATGGAGTGGAAGGAATTTTTGTGTTTAGACTAGGATTGGTAGGTTATGCGGGTGCAGCTGACTATGATAGGAGCTATGCCGATATTAATCTGGAGTTCGTGAAGGAAACTGCAGAAAACCTTCTCAAGCATAGCCGGTTACTTCGTTCTTATCCATACGCCGACAGTTTAGTCAATTAACCGCCCTTGTTTTTCCTAATATTTGACAAACTGACGATGTCAGGATTCGAACCCATAACCTCCCAGTTTCCAAGTTGGCATATTGCGCAGACATAACGCCTTAGACCGCTCGGCTACTTGGACTGGTGTGGGTAGTCCTACTGTCCGGCCATTTCAATGGCTGCCACTTATACTCACCACTACTGTCCCCGGCTGCATCGGGCTTTACGGATGAACATCCTTCTTAAACCTGAATATCATTCCGTTTTTTTTTTTTTTAAATTCGACAAAGATAAACATCACATTCATTATTTCTTAGAATATGAAGCAAGCTATGACATAGTCAAAAAAAAAACAAAATTAAATTCCAGTTCGTTGAGTATTTTAAACATTTTTTTTTTTGGTAGAAAGTAATCAAATTATAAAATTAACAGAAAATTCATTATGAAAATAAACATTCATTAAATTTTCACTCATTTATATTTAAATTGAAAAATTCACTACAATGGACACACAAACAGAATTATTATTAATATAGAATGTTTTATCATGTAGCATTTGAAAATTTATTTATTTTTATATGAAAAGTTATGCGATAAATTATTTGTGTAATGATTTTAAAAGGAAATGAAGATTTTCGTCATTTGCAATAATAGAAATGTTCACTTTGATGCATCAATAATTTAAAAAAAAAAACTATTTCAACCATATTGCCGTATTTCACCGAAAACTATTGGGTTTATGAAAAAATGGTACAAAGCTGTCTTTATCTATGGCTAATTTCAATTAATTTTGACCCGTAAAATAATTATGTTGTTTTCTATGTAGGTGAATACACAGGGTGTTTGTATCATTTTTCCTTGATAAATTTTCCTGACCCAAAAAACATCGCGAAAGTGAAATCTTAAAATCAAATTATCAGCCGTACTGTCCATTTTTATAATAACTTTCTCATATGTACCACCGAACAAATAGTACAAGTTGATCTCGACACGTTTTTAAGATAAAAAGTAGATTTTATACACACAAAAGTTGGCCATCCCTGATATATACCACGTATAACAAATCTCGATTTTACGTTCAAAAACTACAATCTAAAACTACGAATGGACTTGAATGTGCTTTAAAAAGTACTCTATTTCAAATGAATTATGAAATATATTTTAGTTCTTATAATAGAATCATTTTATGTAAAACATTCAAGCGTACAAAAATAATATTCATTATTTTTAAAAAGTACAATTTAGTTTCAAGTATGCAAATTCTATGAGCATATATATATAGACTTAGTGTAAGTGTCTTGAATAGTTTTATAAATGCATTTAATTTTTTGCAAATAATATTAAATTAGTTCCGATACATTAAACGCAATTAAAAATGTCTAACTTTAATTGTAATTCTCAGAAATAAAAGTAAAATTATCACTAATGTTTTTTGTAAGATTATTTTATACGTAAACTAACAAAATTTTTAAAGTCTTTGTAACTGTACAGTCATGTTATAGGTACAATTATGTTCAGTTTTAATTGGGTAATGTTGTATTCAATTCATAAAATCGGTAATATTAAGAGTTACTGAAAAACTGGTCAGTAGATAAAATATTGTAAAGTTTCTTTACAAAAACTTTACTTATGATAAATTTGTTATTTCAAACTTTGTTTCCACTCCACTTACACCTCACTTTCTCCTTGACTGAATTGGACAAAGTTTTTTTGAACATCCTTGATTGACACCTCAATGAAATCGATATCATTTTTGGTTTTCGAGATTTCGTGCACATACGGCTTATGAACTTACACACATTTTGGTGATCTCAAAAACTAGAAGATACGGTGAAAATTTTGATTTCGATTTTCGAACCGATAGCCAAAAAAAATAATTTGTAACCAAAAATAGTGTTAAGAATATGTTATAGTGTTAATAGTATTAAGAATTTACATCTCGTCTGCAATTGAGGACCTTGTTGACCAGGTAAGTCCAATTAAGAAAATACATTTTTGCATTACTGCTATAGTGCACACAGTAAAAACTTGTAAACACATTTGTTTAAAAATTGGAAAATTTGGTCTCACCTTTCTTATCTCAAGGCCCTCGATTGCTGATTCAATAAACACGTTCGTTGCAATATATTTGTAACTATTGTTAAAATTCGTAAATATAGGATGTCCCATACTTCACGCAATATTTGAATTTGCCGCCATTTGTGCGGTAAAGTGTTGCCAACCAAAAAAAGAAAATAGTTTGACAGTATAGGGTTAGTAAAAATGGAGCACTACAGTTCACAAATTAAAAAAATAAAAAATAAATAACACCGATAATATCACCTTTGTGATGTAAAATCGTTGGATTTCTTCCTATGCGTTTATTTGAAGTCGAAGATCAATGTCAACGCTGCATCAACAGAATTGAGCCACATTTATGCAAAATGGTCATGGAAAATATCGACCAAAGAGTGCGTATGTGCCAGCAAATTCGTGGGCGCCCGATGTGTATTCCATACCAAACCTTATCCTATGTATTTTATGTTTCAATAAAAAAAAATGCAATTGAAAAAAAAAATGTGTTTACTAATTAAGGATGTACCAGCAGAGTGTTATGCAATCAGCACAACAAGCCCGTGTGATGCACAAATATATAAACACACATACACAATACATAGACAAATACACAGTTCACATATACAAAATAATGTTGATTTGAAGAAAATAAATATATTTAAGCTTTTATATTTCGAAAACAAAACGGTGACACACGATTTTTTTTTAAGATTTATATAATAAATATTAAGCTAAAATATTTACTCTCCTAGTTTTTTTTTAAATTCTGCAGATTATTTTTTCTAATACAACAGATAATAGTTGGACGGGCATGAAGTTTCACATGCTTCTAATGAGAGAGAGTGAGAGAGAATGATAACTTTGATATTAATTATCTCGCGGTCTAAACGGTCAAAGATTCTAAAACTCCGGGATGTATTAGAAAACATTATTTTTAGCCTGTGAAAAGAAAATTAGCAAAATCTGTCGAAAAGTGCTAGTATGCTGGTACATCCTTAATTCGAATCTTGTATGAATTATTGGACATCCTTACCAGTCCAAATGGCCGAGCGGTCTAAGGCGTTATGCCTGCGCAGTATGCCTACTTGGAAACTGGGAGATTATGGGTTCGAATCCCGACATCGGCATTTTGTCAATTATTAAGGAAAAAAGGGGACAGTTAATTACTAAACTGTTGGCGTATGGACAAGAACGAAGTAACAGGCTATGCTTGAGAAGGTTTTCTGCAGTTTCCTTCACGAACTCCAGATGAATAGCGGCATAGTTCCATCATAGTCGACTGCAGCTGCATATCCTACCGATTTCTAGTATATACACAAAAATTTCTTCCACTCCACTCACATCCTTAAATACTTAGGCATCACAATGGACCTTATGGTCGAAGTATAACCCATCCAGGGCAACGTCTACAATCTATCTATCTATCTGGGACATCCTTTATAAACAATAAAAAACTGGAATTAAAAATCAAATTAAATTATGCAAACCAGAATATTATTTTGCAAATGCCAGGACTAATGGAATTATATCAAATACATTATTAAATAAAAATATACATACAACAATAATTTTTCAATCGTTAAATTATTTAATATATATATTTTTTTTAAATAATGTTTTGTAAGCCACCTTTTCAAAGACTAAACACATTTATAAAATAAACAATAAACAACACGGGGAAAAATGTTTGTTAATATGATTTGTGTTGAAAAGTTTTCCCAGAATTTATATTTTGATAATTTAATAAATACAATATTTAAAAATAAAAAAAAATTTATAAATAAACAATGAAACAAAATTATTTACGATAGACAAAATTATTATCAAATGCAGCACGCGTTAAATAATATACAAATAAATAGAATAACAAAAAAAAAAACACAACATTCGAAGTACAGTAGATCTTCATTACAAATGCAAAAAACAGATTTATGAGTTTGATTGAATATAGTATAAATTATACATATTATTATTTATGTATACTTAACGAGGTTCCAGTACTGTCCTTATATTTGCTTTTATTATAGCACAAATACATACACACACACAACACATAGATATATTTACTATTCATATATACAAATAAATGTAATTAAATAATTTTAAACTTTTGCATTTCGAAAACAAAACGATAAATCTTTTTTTTTTAAATTTAATTAATAAATATTTATCTTTACTCTCCTAGTTTTTTTTTTAAATTATGTCGAGTATTTTTTTATATGCAACAGATAATAATTGAGCGGGCATGAAATAACGAAAGGCGCAGTTTGGGTCTGCGCCGTAGATTTTTGAAAACCTCGAGATACAATTATAAGAAATGTTTCGTATTAAAAAGTGATTTACCAATCGATCTCTTTAATAAAATGGTTACACATCGTTTTTATCATTTCCTTTGCTCGGCACTAGACTTTTTAGGCATTTTGGATTACTTTTGGATTCCTGCGTTTTCAACAATTCTGAGCATATTTACGAGTCGTATAATAATTCAATCATTTGGTAGTTTTACCAGGAAAGTTTTCCGGGAGTTTTGAAAATTGGTGATTTTATAGATTTCGACGTGCTCTTTCCGAATTTCTACTTTGCTACCTCGTATCTTTGCCACTCGCGCCACCATATAGGAAAAATTGCCTAAAAACAGTTTTTCGACAATATCTCTTTTCCTACTCATTTTACGATGAACATAGTTATGTAATAAATTAAACTAGAAGAAATTTCCTATAATTTATGTCATAACCTTTTTTTGTAAAATGAATAGTTTTAGAGAAAATTTCCTATAACTTATGTATAATAACCTTTTTTATGTAATAACCAATATCTAAAGGGTTTTTAACAATCTATTCAATAACTACATTAATTTTTTAACAACTTTCCAATTATAATATATACGGCGAATGGTTATCTCTTAGAAACTACAGGAAACGTAAAACTTTTAACAATGAATTTTAAAAATATAACGAACTTACATAAAAATTATATTATTGGGGTTTTACTGTAAAATGTATGCTTAGATTGAGTCTGCATAAAATTTTAAAATAATACAAAACATACACATATTGTACACACACGTACAATATTTATAGATAAAATATTTATAATAATTATTTATGAATCAATATTTTAATAATTAATAACTTGCAAAACACAAACAAAATAACAAACATTTCCAATCAAACATCTGTGCTCGCATTTTGTGATCTGTTTTACCTTTTAATAGTTTCATAAACATTTATATTCTAGTATATATGAGCTTCATAGATAAATGTTATTTTAATATAAGGTTTGTAAAATTACAAAAGTGAAAACAAACTTTAAAACTTATCATTTCATATACCCCGTGTAAGAGCATTTGACGTTGTTTAGGATAAATATGAAATAAGGCGGTACTGTTTTTACTTGGTTACCAAAAAAATTGTTTCGAATAAAAGCACTAACTATTATTCAAAACATTTGTAAACGAATGAAATGAATTGTATAATTGTGAAAAAATAGAATGCCACTTTTGGGGTTGATTTGTGTGGGCCTCATTCATTCAAATTTCGAACAAATAAAACTTGTTCATCAAAAATATAGAACAAAATATAACAACTTTTATTCGAAACATTTTCACAAAAAGGCATAATTCAACTTAAAAAATTTGAAAAAAAACCCTATTTTTGTGGAACATTGTACAAGCCATTGTACAAGCGACTCTACATATTATTAATTGATCATGTAAAATAGTATTTTTACATGATCACTTAAGCGATCACTTAATCTGCTTACGAGTAAGCAGATTATATGGTCTAAGATCCGGCATTAGAAAAACCTTCTCTCATCTGTTAATTGATTGAAATATTATTAAAAATGCTTATTGCAACATAAACAATTTGTCAATGTAATGTCTGCCAGGGTAGTTCTGCTGCAATTAACATTAATTAATTAATTAAAAATTTATTTTATTATAATTAAATCCTTCACGTGTTAATAGAATTTGGGTTGTTAGATAACATAGTATACGATACGACAAATCTTGTAATAGCAGGCAGCACTGCAAAATCTGTCGAAAAGTAGATCCATGCTGGAACATCTTTAAGCTAAATGTCAAAATTCAATAAAACAGTTTGTGTTTTCTATCACGGTGGCATAGTAATCGTTCTAGATTATTAATAATAAAAACAAACCTAGAGAAATGACGACTCTACATAAATGGGAGCGGACGTTAACAGCACCTTAAACTAAAAAGCAATCATTAATATTTTACACAGGGTAGGTTAGTTAGTTTGTTAGAGCTACCAACTTGTACTCTATATACCCCCATTCACAATACAATACCCTCATCAATATATTATGTGATCATATCACCGACCGACCAACACAAAATGATTAATGAATTGATGACTATGATAACACCGCGTGATATTTTATAACATCACTCAATCATTACAGGCAGAGTCACTTGGTGTGACGCACACGACGACTCAAACTACAAACTTCTTTTAACTTTTTTTTAAATGCTTGTTCGTAGGTGTTCTTCGTAGCTTGTAGGTGTTAAGGTTAGTTCACAATGTACTTAAGTACTTGGAGTCAGAATGTTCTCCTATTTAGTAAAATATACATCGAAGTTCAGGTCCCCGAGAATTACAGCTTGTTTCTTCGTTTAAACACCGTGATCACTGGGAAAATGTACCGCAGCAAAAGCTCGGGAAAATACTGCTTCGGAATGCAACCAAGAGGCTATTTCTCGATGCACTGAAGCTGAATAGGATGCAACTGCGGAAGGTTACCGGATTCATTACCGAGCATAATCCAATTTCGAAAGCATCTTTACACAATGGGACTCCATATAGCGAATCCATTGTGTGCAGACTGTGTTGCGAGGAAGAAGCATCCAGCCACAATATCTTTGACTGCGAACCTCTGGGTTACAGCAGATACAATATATTCGGTGCATCTCACCCCGAATATATGAACCTTCAGGAAGACCTGATAACCAAGCTCCTAGCCATTGCTAACATATGGGAGAAGCGAATCTAGTCAGAGTGAAATAGAAGAGGGAGCACAATGGACCATAAGGTTGAAGTGCAATACTTTTTAGACCCCAAGATATATCTTTCTCTCTATCAGATTTCCGATCTCCAAGCTCTTCAAATTGGGGCGAGTACTGGATCCGGTTATATCAAATGAACGATTTCAATTTATACACATTTATATCGTACTCTCAGGTAATTTCTCATTCATGTAGAGATGTTGTGCTAAATGTTTTTCTTAGTTATTCTCAGCCAGACGACCCAAACGCCAGGGTTATAAAAAAACAAAATATTTTTATTCAGTATAGAAATTTCAGTTAATAGAATCTTCCATTATTATCTCATAGCCATATCATTCTGTTTACGTACCTTTAAATTATCACTTTGGAAATGAAGTACAGTCAATTACAGGCTGATTGCAAATAGTTGGAACGAAAATCAATTCTTTTATTTAATTAAAAATAATTAGAAACTGCTTATCGTCACGAAATAATTATAACTGCTTATCGTCACGAAATAATAAATCCTAGTATGTTGATTTGTTGAAAATCAACACTGAAGATGTTGTATGACTAAACACACGGACTACAAAGTTCCAAATGCGTCAACTTTATCCTACTAAATTCTAAAATTAGTCATTATCGAGCTTTGTGGCTACGGTAACTTTTAGTTCCAGATAAATTACAACATAATTACTTGAACTAATCGAATTTTACTGAAGGCT
The DNA here is from genome assembly GCA_963920215.1 of Nineta flava. NCBI lineage: Eukaryota > Metazoa > Arthropoda > Insecta > Neuroptera > Chrysopidae > Nineta > Nineta flava. The sequence goes on along the minus strand of OY986042.1, from coordinate 41,863,559 downwards.
TGAATCGTTATTCGTTTGGAGAGCATCCAATAAAAAGTGTTGCAGTGCCGACATCGATTTCAGAAATAAAGTGCCTTTTCCAAACATTTTATAGTTTATGTGCGTCGAATCCATTTGGTTGTCGTAAAAAATGTTTAGAACAAAAGTTGTTTAGCATGTTTATAATAGTTTGAATAAAACAACTTTTATTCAAACTATTTTTTGTAAACCAAATATGGATTGGATATAAGTCGATAGAAAAAGTTTTAGAAAGGCAGGCCAATTTTTGAGTCGATAGTTTAATATTCTACGAGCAGGTGGTTTTTTATATCTTGTCTCCGATTTTACACGTTTCTTTCATTTGTAAATAATTTTTATTAAATAAAATTCGAACCAATCTTTTATAACAAATGACAGTAAAAAAAAATGTTTCTAACAATCAAAATGTCTACGAATTCAACGTCACATATTTCCGGTACACAATTTTTATTTTCTCTACAAAAATTCAATTGTGTCAGACTGTCAACATTCAAAAGGTTACGAAAAAAAAAACGATTTTAATTACAAAACACTTTAAAAAATATAATTTGCACGTACTTGATTGAGCGCGCGTGTGAAACTACGAACAAAGCTTTACATTAAATTTTACATCACGATCAACGAAAAATAAAAGTAAAAAATGAATATCTATTAAAAGAGAATTTAATTACAATGATTAGACGAATGCAAAATAAAAATTGTATGCTGTACTCAGTACTGTACACACACCAGAGAGACAGGAAACGAAATCAAAGGGGGGTATTCTAGTATAGATGGATTTATATTTATAAAAAAGACCAAGCAAAAGGTTATAGGGTAGTAATTTTTTTTTAGTTTTACAAATCATCATTGATAAGGGTGAAGGTAAGGGGACCAAGGGAGTGAGAATGATGTGAGAGAAGGGTGGTGGTTTTGTTGGTTGGTTGATTGACATGAAAAGAATGAATTGAAAACAATTTTTTATCATATATTTTCTGTACATATATATATATAAAGAAAAAAATTATCATATTGATGATTGTGAATGTCGAATTTAAATGTAGAAAGTTATGAATATTAATTTAAAGAAATTATTTCTATTTTACATTTGATAAAATTTGATTAAGTGGTGAAAATTGTTGAGGAAATGGAGGTCGCAAACATTTTTAACAATTAGTACCATAGTCTTTGAAAAACGAAGTAGTTCTTACTATAAGCTTATTCTATATGTAAAACCTTGCTTACTAAAATTAAGGAAATGCTTGCAATGGCTTGATCCTCACGTAAATATCTATTCCTTTTTCGGAGAAAATGCGAGAAATTGTTTATTTTTACATTGTGCCATCGTTTATTGCACAGTTTTATTAACATTCACTAAACGGTTGTTGAGAAAAAAATAATAAATAGAAATTTAAAAAAAATCTGTCTTTGTCACTTAACGTATATGCAGAAAAATGATATATGTTTTTGTTGATTTAAATTAAAGTTACATTCAGTGCCAACTGTTTTACATATTTTTTGTTATTTCTTATTTAAAGTACTTTTGCTTCTGATTTTTGTCCCTCCCTAACATCATTAAAATAATAATAAAATAAGTACTTTTTTCTGAGAATACACGAGAAACCGATTAGTTTTTCATTTATAATTTTAAAAGGACATCAGTACTGTTTTCGAAGAATGTGAGAGAAGTTGGTTAATTTTACATTAATACTTTGAGAATGATATCAGTCCTTTTTCGGAGAATGTGCAAGACACTACTTTTTACTAATTTTATATCTCACTAATATGTGATTACTATAAAAGATATAATTTACTTGTATAGTTTCAAAATGAATGATTATAATGGTAATTTTATAATTAAAATGTTTCGTTTTATAATACAAAATTTCAGGTTTTCATATTTCACCTTAATTTGTTCCCTCAGATCTACATTGCTACCAAATTTCCTAGATTCCTAAATCAGTCACTCGAGGCCCAAGCAACGGCTGGAAATATTCAGTGAATTCTCTTATGCATCACGAGATATTCTAAACCGAAATTGTATAGTCCAACTAATTCAACCCACTATTGACCAGTTAATGTTAAGTTCATGTGTTCACAGCAACAAGCACAAATGCTAGCCATAGCTTTAAAGTAGGAAATAATATAACTGTTAAAACTTACTTTACGGTAAACTTTAATATATTCGAGTTGGTACATACCTGAAACAAAAAGAAAACAATTAGTTATTCAATAAAATCTTTTAGATATCCTTGATTTAATCACTTTATAAAACTTAAACTCAAACTTATTTCAAAGACAAGAATACACACCCTATACGATGGCTTTAGAAGTTTAAACGTTTTCTCAGTAGATAAATTTGATACGGAATACTAAAGCATAATTCATGATATCACGCGTTTTTATAAATGAATATTAATTGACGTTTTAAATGATGTTTTATGATAAAAGGTGGGTGAAATATATTTATTTATTTTTTTAAATACTGTTTCTTGTAAAAAACCGATAAGTGAAAAATTTATTAATTTATGCGTTAAATGTTACCACATTTAAAAAAATAAAAAAAAAACCTTTTACATTTATTGTAATTGTAATTTATTACGTTTTAAATATTAATGAAGCAAATTGTTTTTAAGAAAATTGTGTTGAGCAGATAGTACTTTAATCGAAAATTAACAAGACAGTATTTATTTCTGTTTCCAACATTAAAAATCAATAACGTTTAAAATGGGCTGGCTTTGTTAAATTCGTAGAGAATTGTACCTTTAAGGCGTTACGATATCATTAACCAGTCAAGTAGCCGCACTTGTTAAGGCGTTGTGTGTACTTGGAACTGGAAGGATATGGGTTCGAATCCCGACATCGGCAGTTTGTCAATTATTTTAAAAAAAAGAGGCGGATAATTGACTAAACTATCGGCGTATGGACAAGAACAAATTAACCGGCTACGCTTGAGCAGGTTTTCTGCAGTTTCCTTTACGAACTCCATATAAGTATCTGCATAGTTGTTATCAAAGTTGGCTGCAGCCGCACAACCACCCAATTCCTAGTCTACACACAAAATTTCTTGTCCTCCACTCACATCCTTAGACATCACAATGGATCTATCTATCTACGATACCATTATCAAAATAATACGGATTATTCGAAATTGACACCCTGAAATTGTTTATAAAAATTCTTCGCACTATAATTTTTAATTTCTGATAATTTTCCTAACGTCTATTAATACTTTTTTATCTTTATTCATGATTTTATTCAAATTTCTCGGCTGTACACTTTTTCAGAAAATTAAACACACAAAATTGAATGACACATTTTGGAAATGGTGTTTGAGAAAGCTTTTAATTGGCTACCCACACAATAATCTTACACACAATAAAACAATTTTTATACCCGTTGTATAGTTTATAAAAGGGTATATTAAGTTTAATCCCGACTTTGTAACGGTTGGTTATATTGATCACTGAAACAAATTTTTGGTATTGGTGTTTATAAAATGACAAAATTAATCTATTTCCGCAAATCTGTAAACACGATAATTCAATAAAACCTATTTTGACAAAATGGAAACCCAACTTCTAAAATCAAATATTCTATAACAAAAGATGCACTAAAAAGTAAAAAAATAATTGCATATTCTTGTGCCAATTTTAGTTCACCAAAGCAAAAATTTTTAAATATATATGTACAATTATTGTTATTTTTGGAGGCGGTGTCAGCATAGAGAAATTCACTTAACTTTTGGACACCGCCTCTAAAAATAACAATAATTGTACATATATATTTAAAAATTTTTGCTTTGGTGAACTAAAATTGGCACAAGAATATGCAATTATTTTTTTACTTTTTAGTGCATCTTTTGTTATAGAATATATATTTGATTTTAGAAGTCGGGTTTCCATTTTGTCAAAATAGGTTTTATTTCTCGCTTTTTAGTGACTTTGAAGTTCTATAACAGATTTTATTTGTCTAAATATGGGTAGACCTACTAAACGACCAACTAATTTTTAGTGAATTTTTTTTTTACCCGTTTTTTTTTTTTTTTATAATTTTTAGTGCATTTTTTTATAACAGATTTTCAGTTTTTTTTACAAGGAATTTGGTTTTTTTTTGTAAAATTTTTTTTTTTGGGGTTGGTTTTTTTTTTAAGGAAAAATTTTTTTTGAAGTCGGTTTTTAAAAAAATTTTCTTATTTTCCCATTATGAATGAGTATACCCTTTAAAAAAAAAAAAAAATTTCGCAGAAATCGGTTATCACATATAAATGAGGATTTTCCTCGATTTTCCGGAGATCCCCTCATCAGAATGCGATTTAGAAGTCGGGTTTCCATTTTGTCAAAATAGGTTTTATTTCTCGCTTTTTAGTGACTTTGAAGTTCTATAACAGATTTTATTTGTCTAAATATGGGTAGACCTACTAAACGACCAACTAATTTTTAGTGAATTTTTTTTTTACCCGTTTTTTTTTTTTTTTATAATTTTTAGTGCATTTTTTTATAACAGATTTTCAGTTTTTTTTACAAGGAATTTGGGTTTTTTTTGTAAAATTTTTTTTTTTGGGGTTGGTTTTTTTTTTAAGGAAAAATTTTTTTTGAAGTCGGTTTTTAAAAAAATTTTCTTATTTTCCCATTATGAATGAGTATACCCTTTAAAAAAAAAAAAAAATTTCGCAGAAATCGGTTATCACATATAAATGAGGATTTTCCTCGATTTTCCGGAGATCCCCTCATCAGAATGCGATTTGGTGACAATGGGACCAATCGGAAATCAAACCCTTTAAAACAAAAAACAAAAAATTCAAAATCGGTTCATAAATGACGGAGTTCTGAGGTAACAAACATAAAAAAAAATAAAATAAAAAAAAAATAAAAAAAAAAAAAAAAAAAAAATACAGACGAATTGAGAACCATCCTCCTTTTTTGAAGTCGTGTTAAAAACGAAAAGAGATAACAAACGGAAATTGTGTGATTGTAAGGTAAAGTTTCTCCCGGAGGGAAAATATCAATCTATGAATTCGTAATAAACTTTAAAGATAAAGATGCTTCATTTTTTACAAAGGGTTTCAAACAAAGGTTGTTTATTTAAAGAAAAAAAACTTATTTTGTTCTTTAAATTTTTGTTCTATCTCTTACGTTTTGAAAGATAGGCAGTTTGCCCAAACATGATCTGATTTTGCCCGTTCGACGAACTTGACCTTACTTTTTAGTTCTAGAACACATATGCGATATTTCAGATCACTTTCTCCGTTCTTCTTTCTGTTTTTAGTTTTGGTAGTTACGGGCGGGACAACTTTGCGGAATGGACTAATTAGATTTATGAACACCAGTACAAAATTTTTTTTTCTGCCATTAATATTTTCAGCCGTTACAACAAAGTCGGAACTAATATTCCCTGGTAGATATTATTATATACATGACATAAAAATTCAAACATCATGCCCGTACTTTATAACTGCAGGATACAACTATACCAAATTTTCACAGACAGGCAAACAATTACTGAAGTGATGCTAGACGTGTTCCGTGTTTTGAAGTATGGAATACTAAAAATATGAATATCACATGATACTACTGAGTAAAACTAAAATAGAATTAAAAGTATGAATCTGACCTTAATCTACAACACTTTCCACTTACATAAACTTTTTAATTCAATAACTAAAATCTATTATTAAATATTCTTCTGCTAGTAAAGATGAAAAGGGCGCATTCATCAAAATAAAAAAAACTATACTAACATATTACATACAAAACACACATCAAAGTGTCATTAAAGTTAGATTAGATACACAAAGTTATATAATGTAAGTTTTCGAATCGACACCTACTACTAGCAAACTCTCTTTCAATGGGGTAAAGAAAGTTTTTATTTAACCATTGATTTGTTGTATATATGGTGTGATATTTATGTTGGGTCTGTTCGTTTGGGAAAACTTAATGATGTCATATCTGAACAGTAGCCCATCATATGCGAATGGTATACATCATTTTATATTAAAAGTGTCCACAACCCATTAACTCAAAACACGATTTATTCATTCATTTGTTTTGTGTTCATCTATCTCATCATCAATCTAATTAGTAGTTTTTAAACTTTCTGTAGATTTAATCTATTTCCATTCAACAAAGTTTTGATCTATTTTCATAATTTTTTTACAATAAAGATGAATGATTGTACCGTGTGTATCACAGAACTGGTGACGTTTCTAGATAATTCGTATTCTAATAAATAAATGGCCAAGTGTGTGTATTTAGCCTTATAGTTAGAATTCAACTGTACAGATATTTATACACAGGATGGACCGTTTTAATCGATAATGAGAAATATCTTGTAGCATATGTTAGATACAGAAAACCAGTCCAAGTGGCGAGCGGTCTAAGGCGTTATGTCAACGCAGTATGCATACTTGGAAACGGGGAGGTTATGGGTTCGAATCCCGACATCGGCAGTTTGTCAATTATTAAGAAAAAAAAGGAGCGGTTAATTGACTAAACTGTCGGCGTATGGACAGAACGAAGTAACCGGCTATGCTTGAGAAGATTTTCTGCAGTTTCCTTCACGTACTCCAGATGAATATTGGCATTGTTCCTATCATAGTCGACTGCAGCCGCATATTCTACCAATTCCGAGGCTATTCACAAAAATTCCTTCCACTCCACTCAAATCCTCATAGTCTTAGGCATCACAATGGACCTTATTATCGAAGTGTAGCCCGTCCAGGGCAGCCTCTACAATTTATCTATCTACAGATAAATGATTCAACCCAAAGATGGGCTTAAAAAAGGGCACATTATGGTGACCTTGAATTTGACCTTGATATTCTGGGTAATTTTCAACTCGGGTTAACGTTACTGAACGTTGCAACGTTACTGAAAAGCGATAGATGAAAACTTTAAATTAGAAAGTTGTTTCTCATAAAAACCCTAACATCTTTTTAACCCGACTTCAAAAAAGGAGGATGGTTCTCAATTCGTCTGTATTTTTTTTTTTTTTTTTTTTTTTGTGTATCACCTCAGAACTCCGTCATTTATGAACCGATTTTGATTTTTTTGTTTTTTGTTTTAAAGGGTTTGGTTTCCCATTGGTCCCATTGTCACCAAATCGCATTCTGATGAGGGGATCTCCGGGAAATCGAGAAAAATCCTCATTTTATATGTGATAACCGATTTCTGCGAATTTTTTTTTTTTTTTTTGAAAGGGTATACTCATTCATAATGGGAAAATAAGAAAATTTTTTTAAAAACCAACTTCAAAAAAATTTGTTACAAAAAAAAAAACCGACCCCAAAAAAAATTTTACAAGAAAAACCCAAATTCCTTGTAAAAAAAACTGAAAATCTGTTATAAAAAAATGCACTAAAAATTAAAAAAAAAAAAAAACGGATAAAAAAAAATGTGTTATAAAAAATTTCTCTAAAAATTAGTTGGTCGTTTAGTAGGTCTACCCATATTTAGACAAGTAAAATCAGTATTATTGTTATTTTTGGAGGCGGTGTCCAAAAGTTATGTGAATTTCTCTATGGTGACACCGCCTCCAAAACTAACAATAATTGTACATATATATTTAAAAATTTTTGTTTTGGTGGACTAAAATTGGCACAAGAATATGCAATTATTTTTTTACTTTTTAGTGCATCTTTTGTTATAGAATATTTGATTTTAGTAGTCGGGTTTCCATTTTGTCAAAATAGGTTTTATGTTGGAAAGATTTCATCGTAAATTGAATAGATTTTGCGGAAATTGAATGTTAAAATCTAGAAATTACGATTTTAAATAACAGCATTACAACCGGAAACAGAACATAGGGACCAATTTCCAAAGAAGTCGTTCTTGGTTCGACTACGACACCTTAAAAAAATGATAACAATATTCCCTTACGCAGAGCTTTCTTCACCAATCTATTATGAAAACAAGTGAAAGTAACCACTAATTGAGTTAATTGCTTAAATACCCGGAATATACTGAGTTTATGAAAAAAGTTTCAAACAAAAGTTATTTAAAAAAGGAATATTGTTTCCTTTAATTGAAATTATCACAGCGCATTTTAATTAGCCTTGTAGTTTTTGCAATTTTGTGATGGCAGATATTGTCAGTTCAATGCTGTTCTTGATCCTTGATTACTATACTAGAAAATATCATAGTAATAGAAAAATAAAAAATAAAAAAATTACTTCGTGTTTTTTCCAATGTCTCAAATTTGAAAACTAATCCACAATTTTTTTCCATTGGCTATCATCACCATAAAAGTATCTATCATCTGTAAAACTTTTCCAATAATATAACACAAAAAAATGAAACATAAGACACATTGCAATAGCAAAATAAAAAGCCGAGAAATTTTGAATCAATATTCGTCAATACGATTTTATTATGAAAGTTTGTCATTAACCAAGCATAAGGATCATATCTGTCGTGTCTATATAGGTTAGATTACTTTACCACACATTGGTTCGTTATCGTAAAGAGATATAGTCAACTATCTAACTCGACAACATATTATACTATGTATATAGGAACTATCCCGTGGGACTATCTCTATAGTCGGTGCAGGTGATTGATGACGTTATAGTAATATGTCATAATTTATATATAAATATACATAACACGTCTATACTTCAAGCTAATCTACCGGGTTATTTGATAAAAAAACTACAGTTCAAATGGTATTAAAAAAAACTATTAATTTTAATCGAGTAAAAAATTCGTTCTTTCGTATTGATCCATTGATGATATAATATCATTTTTAATATGAAACTGCTAGAGCCAGAACTTTGCAGAGTTCTAGAGGTAGAGGTAGATTGTAAAGGCTGCCCTGGACGGGCTACACTTCGACCATAAGGTCCATTGTGATGCCTTAGGATGTGAGAATGTGAGAGGAGTGGAAGGAATTTGTGAGTAGACTAGGAATTGGTAGGATATGCGGCTGCAGCCGACTATGATAGGAACTATGCCGATATTCATCTGGAGTTCGTGAAGGAAGCTCCAGAAAACCTTCTCAAGCATAGCCGGTTACTTCGTTCTTGTCCATACGCCGACAGTTTAGTCAATCAACCGCCCCTTTTTTTTTTATAATTGACAAACTGCCAATGTCGGGATTCGAACCCATAACCTCCCAGTTTCCAAGTACTGCATACTTCGCAGACATGACGCCATAGACCGCTCGGCTACTTGACTGGTTTGCAGAGTTCTAAGTACTATAGCAGCACTTCAACAATATATGAAAATAACATCAGATCACAAGTTTGTATCCTAAACGTAATTTTGTTACCAATCAAGATGTGATTCTTTTATCGTAGAAGTTTATCGGAGAAGCATTCACCCTAGACATTATCACACTTCACTTACAATGAGCCTATACGGGGAGAAATGTACCCTTAAAATAAATATCACAAAGAGAAAGATAGTAGATAGCCACTAGTTCAATATCGCCTTGTACTCAGTCCACGAAAACATTGGAAATACTACTACGCTGGTTAATCACTAAGCAATATAAGAATCTTTCCCATAAGTAAAAGAAATCCAACCATAAAACATGCTAATATTTCAAATGCTCTTTTTTGAAACTTAAATGCTAATGATTGAATACTATGTTACATAGTAATAGTTACGATACTTTTCTCTTTGTTATAGTAATGTTTACTGTACATTTCAGAAAATCTTAACTACATAATCGATTCAAAACCATTTTAAGACCATGCAAAGAGATAATCAAGATGTGTGATAACCGTTTTAAGACTATTTCCTATAATGTAAAACTAAACTTGTGTTACCATAAAATTCAGCAACCTAGTAGCTTTAACATTGTTTTTCGAGGTGAATTTCCAAGATTCAAAAACACATACCAATATTTTTGATAAATGTACGTCATTTATTAGTAATTTTCGGACGTCATTTATTAGTAATTTTCTTTGCTCGAACAGTTTAATAATGCTGTCACAAATAACGAGAAAGAACAAAATCAAAATTGAAATCAAAAGCAAGACACTTTCGTTAGTAAAGCATAGTCATGACGGCAATCATACTAACAATAGATTCGGCCCAAGTGTACAAAAACAATTAGAATATGCATATAGTCATAAATAAAGAAAATAATGTATCGAAATCAAGATAGTGAATGTATTATATACATTCTACCTACAATAGCATCTGGTTTCTTAGAAGCATAGTCCTGATCTGGCACACCAGAG